>MU130224.1:256083-271084 GCA_015039465.1 Phlegmacium glaucopus | reverse complement strand
CTTTATCCTTGTACCCTACTCTTCTATACTTTTATTATATGTGTGAATTACACTCTCTATCCACTCTTGTATTCTAACCTTCAACAAAACTCTAAGACAGACACATTACCCTCCTACCAATGTTATTGTTACACCCACCCTTCTATTTACTTCTGTCTCTCCACCTACAGCTACCCTCCCTTATACCAATCTATCCATATCTACTCACCCCACCACCATTCTACTTTACTTTTAGACTCTATTTAACTTAATTCAATCCACACTACCTAAATTTCTATTTCTCTATCCTTGTACCCTACTCTTCTATACTTTTATTATATGTGTGAATTACACTCTCTATCCACTCACCCTTGTATTCTAACCTTCTACTTATCTCAATAAAACCCTAAAACAGACAAAGACACAAAACTAAACTCACTTACCCTCCTACCAATGTTATTGTTACACTCACCCTTCTATTTAGTTCTGTCTCTCCACCTACCTCTACCCTTATACCAATCTACCCATATCTACTCACCCCGTACCACCAAGAGACAATCCTACTTTTAAACCACACTACCTAACTTATAAACTATACTACTCTTAAAACTTTTACTTTTTAACACTTTTAAACTTAATTTAACCCACGAGAGTTCCTATTTCTTCATCTTTAAATTAACTGTGTAGATAGATAAATGTACCATGGAACACCCCACAAAAATACAAAAAAAAAAATACACCCTGGGTTAATGATGATTGAAAAAAGAATTACAGCAGATCCCAAAAGACAGGCTATAGCTGTTCAAAAATGCGAAATTAAAACACAGAAAAAGACAATATATATCACAGCCAATTAGATAGTAAGGAGGTTGGCAGATAGGAGATAAAAAGCGAAAATTGAACACAGAAAATGAGCAGGTTACTGGCAGAATTGACCAACAACCCAGGTTTGAAAGGCAAGTTACTGTGATGTCACGGTTATGTCACAATATGTGACGTTCGTGACACTGGGCTAACAGTATAATGGGACGACGTGTGGGAGCAGCTGACCAGTATAAAATTATTACAAATGCTTAGAAATGCTTATATAATGCTTAGAAATGCTTAGAAATAAATCTGATCATCAATGATACCCCCGAACTTCGCAGGCGTTTGTCGCATTGTTTATAGAGATCATCACGATCATCATCCCACACCCCCATCTTCCCAGGCCGTTGTCGCATTCTTTATAGATTGTACCTGGTTACTTATCTCTCTGATCTCTCTCAAACTCTCTAAGTGTTACATTCCGTCATACATTACTCCGGTCCAGCTCCATCAGAGCTGTCTCCAGTAGTCCATACTCCATACAGTGCTTTCCCTCACATCCCAAACTACTCTTCCTACATTCAACTCTGAGACCTTTCCGTGTCATTCCGGCTCCTCTGTCTATACTCCAAACCCATTACCACTTCTTTGCCACAACCACTATTTCTTTGTCATCACATTCCCACTATCAGTCAGCACACCAGCCATGGATTATTCACCCCAAGAATGCAGGACCTTCCAGGAGCAGAATGCAGCACTTTATATTTATATTTTATATTTCAGTTGCAATTCCTTTTATTATTTAAGTACTCAAAACTTGTATGTTTTCCTCAGTTTGAATATCAACCTAGTTTCCTCCTCCTATTCTTCCTCTAAGTTCCCACAACTTCTGGTTCCACTCCGTTCCGTTCTTACTCCAAAATTAGGACACAAAGGTTTAGGGTAGCACAGCATATACACTGAGGCTATAGTCCTTTTCTGTTCTGTGGTTCCATTCCAATCAAACTCTGTCCAATACTCCGGAATAGAGTTCTCGAACTTAACACTAAGACACTACTGAGACATATTTCAGCACTCTTGAGAGCTTATCAAAACATACAAACCAATCTTCATATGACTGTCTATGGTCAGAATCATCTGAACTGTTTGAAGTTGTAATAGTACAACCTGTGGTACTCCATATATAATTGCATTTTCTCAGGTTAAATTATAATGTTCATTATAACTAAAGAGGCCAAAGACCCTCCAAACTAACCAGTGAACTGTGAAGTATTGACTATGTTGTATGCAGATGGGTACTTTAGTGAATAAGCTCCACAAATATGGAGCTGGTTTTTCAAGCTTGAGAGTTTATGTAGATGGCTCAAACTGAGATTTCAGGAAATTCAGATCATTCAAACAGAGTCTATTAAATTATTTCCAAAATATTATATATTATAGAAAAGAGTGGTTCAAGAGTTGCATCAAAAGATTGGTGAATATTATAGTGCTCATTTCCAAATTGGTGAATAGTTGGCTGTGTAATCCTACCCCTTTTCTAGAAAATAATAATAATGTGCACTCCATGTACATCCAGCTGCAGTAAGGGATTTACAATTTTTTTTGGGTAAGCCAAAATAAAATCTTTAACCTTGCCTTTCTCAAAAGCCAATGTGCACTTTTCCCCCAGCATAACACCAGATTGGAGAAATGGAATAGGTGTCACCTCAGCCTATAATACTCAACTCATGCATTAACAAAATTCCTCTTGCCACAATATATATATATATGCATTATTATAGAATTCATGAATGAGTAATTATATAAAAGGTATTTATCTGGTGAACCAAGGAAATCAATTGAGCAGAAAAATGGCAGGAAAGCCAAACTATGTACATTACTTTCTCATCTCTTGGGTGGTTGTTGTCATTGAATGCCAAATGCTCATGCAAAAAAAACTGTTCAGAAAGTCAAAGTCCCTAAGCATTATACAATTTTTGCAATCTTCTGTTTTTCTCTATAGCCTGCCCAAGCGCAGAGTGCGATGGATACAAGGGTCGCTGCCATAGTCAAATAAATAGCAGCCACATAACAATCAAGGCCATTCAAGCATTGAACTAGGTCATTGGATGAACGGGGGCGTGAAGTGGAAGGACCATCATGAGCATCCAAGTTTCGTCCAAACACGAAGGAAAAGATATTTCCGCCAACAAGGAGTGACATGCCTAGATATCCCCAATTTTCAGAGAAGTGGGCTGTTGATGACAACGACCAATAAAGAGGATGAGGATAGGGATGATTTAACAGTATATATGGAAGGAAGGTTAACGTACCCATTCCGAACCATTCCAAACATACGGTAGGGTATAGAGAGTAAAGACTTCCATGAGCTAAGCCAAGAAGCGAACTTGCGATCCAGAGCTGGGTGATGTTACCAACGGTAGCTAATATGAGCTGAGAAACGAAGAAGAGAGTAGCGATTGGTACGAGTAGGAATGAACGTGGTAGTTTGTATCTGTTCTTGACCAAATCGGATATTAGGCCTTTATATTGAACAAGAGGTAAGAAGAGGGGAGAGGGCAGTATGAGTGAATTTACCGATAATAATTCGGCCTGAGAAGCTCATGAGACTGATGAGGGAGACTTGGGCAGCCTGCCAGTTTGATGCTTTGATTTTGTCGTATTCGGAATTTTTATGGGCATAAAGGACTTGGGCGATGGTGCCAACGTTGTTGATATCTACCAAGAGAAAATTGGTCAGGCCATCATGTTTATATTTTAAAGGGACGTACACATCAGACCAGTTCCGCTGACTGCAAAATTGTAATGAACATTTTGGGAACGACAGAAACGACAAGGGAAAAAAATTAACTCACGAATTGCAAGAATGGTAAAATGTAGCCAAAATTCACTACTGGTCCATAATTGTCTGCCATGCAGATTCGGTCTTGTATCGGTGGCGTCTGGGTTCGAACGACTTGATTGGGAGGAGAGGGGTACGAAGACACCATTGGTAGAGCGAAATGGGATATCATCTAGAGTATAAACCTCCTCATGGATGCGTCCGCTCTTTACTCCTGTACGAAGCACAGCAGAATGCGAGTGCAACTCGGCAGCGAAATCATTATCCGACAACAATGGGGTGCGGCTACTGTTATGTGATTCCAAAGCTGACGAAACGCTTTCTAATTGATAATCACCTTCTTCTATATCAGAGGTGTCTTGAACTGGTAGTGGGATCGGACGAACAAGGAAGAACCCCATGATCATCGGTACAGAGGTACCCAAAACGAGGACAAGGAGAAAGGCAGATGTGTTACCTGCAAAGAAAAAGTGGGAGATGCTGGTGAATACGAAAGATGAGAGTCCGTAGCCAGAAATGACCAAGCCGGTAGTGGAGCCACGCTGAATGAGGTTATGAGTGGTAGAGTAGCATCAAAATGTCAACAGACGTACCGCTCGATCGGGAAAGGTTTTCGCTGTCGAATTCACTGCGGCGATATCAGCTGCAGTACCTCCTGACCCGGCCAACAATGTGCAGAGAATGAGCGCGACGAATATCAAGATGGGTAGTGTCTGGACATGAGGTGGAAGACCCGAGTCATATAGTTGTTTCATACATGCGTAGCCAATGATGTGGAATACAAAAGCACCAGCAAGAGGAATGCGAGGACCATAAGAATCGATTATCCTTCCCCATATTGGACTACTTAGAGACGATCCAACTAGGACGAATTAGTCAAAATTTGTTTGCACGAGGAAAGTAAACACGGAAACCTTACAGCTCGCCGACACTCCAATGAAGTTTAACTGGGTATGTGATATATTCAAACGCGCTCCGAGTTGTGGCGAATAAGCTGTGGATGAACATTTGTCAGTACTAGTAGCTCCAATGAAAATGTTCGTATATTGGGTAGAACCTCAGACTTACCTGAGTATACCTGAGGAATATTTAAGATATGCTCATAACGACTTGACGGGTGAATCTCGACTTACATATCTCGTTCCAGCGCTCGTGGCCACAATCAGAGAAGCAATTAAAGTGGTTATACGTGGGGCACTGATTAAAGGCGGCGGAGCCTGAGAATAGGTGGGCATACGGGCTTTAGAGTCGGCTCTATGGTTGAATTGAGTCTATGGTATCGATTACAACATGATGGATTGAGTGGTGTTCAGGTGTTCTATACTTTCCAACGATGTTCCGTTGTCACAGTTGTTTATCGCCCTCCGTAAATAACAATCATTGATTGCCATTGCTGGCAGTCACTTTGTTGAATTCTCATCGTGTTCTGACAATTCTTCTTAGTATCTTGCAGCTGTGTTCCTCATCTCAGATGTCGTTTGTAAAAAACATCTCGCCAACAGTGTGCCGGTATGAGCCCGATTTGTCTCTGATCTCGACTCTTACTCGCTATCCCTCAATCCACTTCAATTTCTGTCATGATCACTGCGGAACTATTTGGGCACCCTATCCGAATTTTAAATATTTCAAGTTACTCTACCCACGGAACCGTTCTATAAGACTGCGGGCGAGGCAGCCACGTTATCATACTTCTGTCCTCACACGCTGATTCATGGAGGAGACGTGGTAGCACACAGCGTTAACAGTGAAAATGAATCGGGATTCGAATGGATCTTATGTCTTCCTGGTCATCGATAGACGTCGAATCGTTCTTCCTCAAGCATGTTCTATTCTACCAGGAGGATTTCATAACTCTTGTGAGTGTTTCAGACAGTCGGCTGGTTATCACAGAGATGATGGACTAGGCCATTGACATTGACCGCGAATCGCCCTTTGTTGTCGCTACATAGTGCAGCGGGCAGAACCTCTGCCATAGTCCTGGTGGCAACTTTCTTCTCCACCAGGAATGTATATACGGTCGGAACAACCTTTGCGTATCAATCAACGCTCTCTGTCCTTTAGTATATCCAAGGAAAAAACAGCAACATGACCCATCCTTGCTTATTTAACAAATGCTTAGCGACCACACTCTATTCCCTTCAATCTCTTCAGCTGGCCGGGAAAGAAATGAAAATGGCAAGCGGGGAAAAATAATACCAGGAGCTTCCGAGCTCTCAGTTGGCTATGAACCAACAATCCAATGCAATCACCAATGGACTGCATATCACGAAGACGAAGGAGTTGACAAGATAACCAGCGCTCCGACCGTGACAAGAAATTCTTTGTTGGTAAAGTCAAACGAAGAACTCGACCAGAGTAAATTGACTAAATGAAGGGTAAGTAGACGGAGTCGATGAACAATCCAAACAGCGCATAACCCAAAGCAAACCCACATCAGCCCTTCCCCAATTGCCATATAAATAACCACTTGCAATAAGAGCCTTTTTATAATCCAAAATTAAAGGGGAAAAATAGTTAAGTACTTAGGAGCCATTAAATATTTCCGGAGCAGGGAATTCATGTGAAACACAACTTTTCTTCTTGAATTTGGGCTTGACACACCGAAAAGATTGGCCAAAGCCTAAGCAGCTGGGCGCGGTCCTTCGGGAAAGGATCAAGGTCCAATCAAATGATCCAAAGACTTTCAGAATTTGATCTGAAAGTCTGAGCAAGTCCTGAGCGTCTAGATCTGGTCACTGGTGAGCTCGATTGTGGCGAACAAGTGCTGAACCTGTACCGGATGCTGAAGGGGGATGGTGGGTGGGTCGAAAAAAACTTAGTGAGGAACGAGAAAAGAGTTTTCCCGCGTCAGAACAAGGGGAGAAATGTGGTTGGACGTTATATTCTTATCCGATAATAGGCCAGCGCTCAGCGATCATTGATCGTATGTCATCACCCAAGACCCCGGATTCTCTGAAAGCTTGCCGATTCGCCAAACTTACGGCTATATCGGGCGTCTACCTAAAAAGGATCGACATCGGATGAGAGTTGTGTGAAGGAGATAGGATTAATAATATGGATCAACAGTTTTGAAGTTTGAACTTGGCAACGGATGCCAGGAATAGAACTACCTGGGGCCCCTTGAAAGAATTCTTGTCACTTGACAAATGACAATGTCCAGACTCGGGGTCAATGGAAAGGACCCCGGAAAATTACAGGTAAAAAATGCTCCAAACAGATTTCGAGGTATTAACCGGTTTCATTTCCAGACAGATACTGTGCTGTAAGTATATTTTCACGAATACTGTTGAATTAAACAAATCGTACCTTGCCGCGTATCCTCCATCTTTACATATATTTACACTCCATTTTAATCACCGTGTGATCTCCAAGAGCGTTGCTTACCGAGTATGCAGAGAGTTTTCTATGATATTTCGAGTAGTATCACCCAGTCTATTATTAATTTAATCCAACTATTCGCTCTATAAGTTCACGGTTAACAGAAATCACCAACGCTCGCATGATACCACGTCCTCCGCCGCAAGCTGGTGACTACAGGGTTATTTACACCGATCGATAGATAATGTCGTTGAACTCAAGAAACGACTGACTATCCCAATATTACTACTTGATTACTACAAGGATTACCGTAGTAATTGGCTTCTATGTGAAGAGGGGTGGCAAGAAGGGCAGACACGCCTGCATCGATCACTGACTCGTCAAATATCGCTGCGATCTCGAAACCCGTATATCATCGTTCAGCTTTTCACTGGCCACTCATTTCAGGGCACTTTCTTCCCACAGCTTCTCACTAATACTACCCACGATATGTTTTCTGACATTGCTTTCGAAGGCAGTAAACGTCCTTCCAATGGAAACTGGTATTACTAGGGAGGACCTTACGTGCTTCCCCACATTTAGAATAATATTTTGGCTTTCCAGAATGCGATGAAGGCATAGCGAAAGAGAAGTAAGGGTGAAGAAGAGACATCAAGTATTACTATAAACGTCATTTCTGTGTATTTTTTAATTTCCAGACAGAATTTCGGCTCGGCTCAAATTTGGCTCAAATGCTAGTTCGTTTCCAAACAAAATCTGTGAAAATCTGTCCAGACAAGATCCCATCAGTATATTTCGGGGTCCTGGGTCAATGCATTGTGTGGCAGTGCTTCAGAAGCTATATAAAACCTACGGCTGTGAGTGGTGCTTCTTCAGCTGGTCTCATCCCCTCCAATTTTATCAGGCAGGCACCTCGTAAACCTCAATTACCCCAATCGGTCCTTATCCTTATCAACATGGTCAGACTTTATACTTCTTTACTTGCCCTCGCACTGGCTGCAGGCTCAACACTCGCTTTCTCTGACGCGTATCAACGGTACAACATATTTTTCGCCTGCAGTCACATTAAAGTTGACTGAACTTTTTCACCAAAGTCGCAGCGAACTATACAGCGACCTGTACGAGCGTGAGTTCGTCGACAACCAGGAAACTTATTTTACTCGGGAAGACCTGGAAGACCTTTTCACTCGTGATTCAGAGGTTTCCAACGATTTCGTAGCACGGGAGCCTTTTGGCTTTTTGTCCCTTTTGTCAGTATTTTACATCCATGTGTGTAGTGCAGATCCACTGAATGTATACCAATAGCAAAATCGGTGCTAAACTGATAGGCAAAGCGGTTCATAGTGAGACCGCAAAGCGTGCTGTTAAACACGTCGCGGGTAACGCCGTGGGTCAATTACAAAACCGGGAGCTTGAACTTGACGAAGAATTATTCGGACGTGAGCTCGACGAAGAGCTATTCGAACGTGAGCTCGACGATGAATTCTTTGGGCGGGAGTATGATCAGTTGGATGAGCGTGATATTTTTGATGATCTTGATTAGTATCGTTGAGGAGTAGTATGATTGCCAGGTAGCGTCAGGCATACTTTCAATTTACTTTTCAGACAATATGGTATTTGAAATCCGTTTCGGTTCTCCACTCACCGTTACGTGTTTGTCAGTGGCATGTCATCTCACCCAGCAAACGTGACGAACTATGATATGATTGCTCACTCATCGACTTTTTTTTGGATTTTTTTTTTGGGTATTAGGCAAGTGTTACTATTAGGAATACATTATACCATGTAGGACAAATTTTGTCTTGAAAAAATTGGCATATATATGGTCCTTCGGTTGATATTGGAAACAGTACCTATGTCGACGGTTGTTGAGCGTTGAACGTTGAACGTTGACCACTGAAACGTACATGAGATATCTATAATTTACAGCGGTGCATTCCAGCACCAAGATGCAAGAGTCATCGAAAATAATGTACTATTGCTTATACATTTTTGTTATCAATCTCTCTCTTGTGGATTCCGGGCCCTAATCAATTCAAAGTCAATTAGTAATAGTATGACCAAGAGAGATGTCGGAATATTGTCAGGCAGAGGGAGGATGCGGCTGTAGGGTTGAAGGTAATGGGGTTCTGCCCATGACGGAGAGCTCGCACACAAAGAACCGTAAACTTGAAGGACTGGCGAACCGAAAGTTTTAGAAATGAGAATAGTGATCGCCTCATGGTCCACATTCTATGCCAAAAAGCAACCCGGAATACTCGGACTAGATTCACAAGACGTTTTGGCGGTTGCAGAAAGGTGCATTCAATAACACTAAAAATGTGAGTCATAGAGGGAATTATCTGATTGACCACACTCCATCGTATTCTGTTCATCAAGCCTCAACTCGCTCAGTACCTCGGCTAGCCATCCATGTTTCAGGCCCCTTGTTGGCAAAATGAGAACTGATGGAATGGACTGATGTAAAAAGCAACCGCCTTACCTTTCTATTATTGATCCTTTGATTTTTTATTCTTCTCGAGAACCATTCAAGAGCAGTGGACCCGGTCTCGTGGTTCTGGCCGGGGTGACGGGTGACTGCTTCGGCTATTAGAGTGCTTTGGTCGACGAGCGCACGTAGGATGACTGAGTTGCCGGGTCGAGTGAAGTAGACCAGAGAATAACGCTCAATTCCAGCTTGGAGTCCAGGTGGTGGCCTTAAAAAAATGCAACATGAATGAAGGTTGAAAGCGCCAACAGATGAAACGTACAAGACACGGTGGAGGTTGGACCGTAAGATACCACCGCTAAACAAAGCTAATGCATCTCCAATGTTGCAAATAGCGTGACGAGGGATAGGCTAATAAATTATCAGAGATACAATTGAAGATTAAGTTTGGGGACAGACCTTGACATATTGCCATGATTCAGAACCAGGAACGAGGACTTGAAGTCCGCCCAATCGATTATGCAGGAAGGACTGAGGTAAAAATCAGCGACGTAAGCTAACTTCAGGGGGACTATCGATCATCAATCATGTGTGAACCACCTTACCAATGATCCGAAATCAGTGTGACTTCCAATTGCTACCTTGGTCGTGTTTGTAGTCGGTCCATTCCTCGTAATCCGAGTTTCACTCCCACTGAACTCTTCCATCAGGTGTCGCTTGAGTAAAGAACCAGCAGGCAGACCGAGTTTAACGTTGAAGACCTCCAAGATGGTGTTATTCACTTCAAGAGATTGTCGAACAAAAGGAGCAATGGTAGACGTCATCCGAGCATTCGCAGTTCGGGGATAGGCACGCCTGGCTTGCTTCGGCCAAGCAAGAGCATCGTCTTTGGCAACGTTCAGAAATTCAACGGTGTCTAATTCGCCTGTTGCGTCAACGGCGTTGGCACCGGCGGCTTTATACCTACAAAATGCAATTCATCTTGGATAAGCTATGATGAAAAGTGTTTTGCCCAAAGTTTACCCGAAAGAGACACCTTCATCTCCTTGTTCGAATTTCATCTTCTCTTCTATTGGAAGAGCCATAGTCTCAGCCCCTAGCTCGAACATTCCATCAACGAGGTCATCAGCGCCGTGATTCTTCAAGCTGGAACAGCAGTCAGCCTTTCTTCAAAGTTCATGTACTGCGGAGAAAACTCACTACCAAAAGCCTATTTTCGTCGCAGCTTCCCAAAGCCTATCAATCTCCTGAGGATTCCGCTCCTTGATCAACTCAAAGTCAATGATAAGTAAGGGATGAGTCGGAATATCGCTAGGAAAGGATGGAAATGTAGCCGTAGGGGCCATTGACTTGTGTCACGATCGACTGGAAACAAAGGGCTTTTATGGTCAACTGTCTCACTCCTACTTTCCATATATAGTGTCAACTAGAAGCACCATAAATCCATAAAATATTGATAGCTACCCCTATCCTCATTGCTTGCTATCATGTGATGTTCTCTGCCCCCCTCAAGAGATCTGATATCCATTTGCCAGAAAATGCAATTCAAATGGCCATTGTGTTCTCGATTCGAAGTTGAAGACAATTACGGTCCGGTTCAAATCTGGGCCGCAAAAAAGCCCCACGCCTTGTCGTGCCATGGGATGAACAATGAACATCCCCGGAAGGCGGTTTGCAAGATGTACTTTACCGGATCCAGCGCCGTACTTGTCACGACTCGAGCTAAGATTGGATTGCGTCACTTGATAAATGTTACTGGGGAGAATTTTTCGAAAATCAAAACATTGATTGAGGAATACAAGACCCAATGTACATGAGAAAGAATAACGTTTACCTACTGCCCAACTCTTTTGTAAACTCCTCCTACTAGAACGTTGACCGTTCAGAAGAAATATTCTGCATTGATAGTGCTCAATTCTCACGAATGACTTGTGAAAGGAATTCTGGCCGCTCCTGAACATAGAAATAAAGGTCAGTTTATGTCGATATAAATCTGCAAAAAATACAGTTACCCTGTGGCTAGCTTGTTTGATCCTATAACAGATGTCACGACACGTCCTTCTGACGGGGTGAATAGGTAATGAAATGTCAGATCGGACCAAGTTGAATGGTCCCTTCGAAGTAAGGTTCCACGTCTGGATAAGATATAGCCTCTTGTTTTTTATCGCGTTCGAGAGTTACTCTGCCAGAAGGTAACTCCTCGAGGGGATATGTTCCTTAAAAACGATTTATGTTGCTGGAAAATAGATATAATGGAAGAAAACGGAGGCCCCAGAACTTCCAAAGAAACCGTTCCTTGAAGTATTCGAAAGCCTGTTCTTTCGAGAGCCAAATGTCGCGTTGCGTCACGGTTACGAGTCGGGAATCGCTGTTTTCAGTAGCCGGCATCTCCCGTGATAGAAATCACATGGTGTTGTTCACTACTATTGCCTATCCTTTGCATTCTCAATGCATTCTCCAAACTGCTGTCTATTAAAAAGGTATCGAGTATGGTATCTTGGCATCTGTTGTTGAGATCATCAAGAGAGAATATCTAAAGGTTCTGGGGCAACACATGATGTGGCAAGCCGCAAGGTTGCTCAGACTGCATCAGTATAATGAAATTGGAACATTAGAGGGCCTACCATGGTGGTACCCACTACCTAGCAACAGAACAGCAGATGCAAAATAACTGGAGTCAGCAATGTTGTGATGCCCCAACTAGTAAAAGACAGCTCACCCCTGAGACTCTGGTGAACAGTGAACACTGCTGCCTGTTAATCATATGGGCCCAGGGCATCAACTTGAAGATGACAACAATCTCAACAAATCTGTCAGGGAGACAACATAACTGATGAACCAAGGGATGCAAAATCCAAACCAACAACCATGAAATACTACCCCCTGAGCTGGCAAACTATGCTCAAGACGGTGAAGAATAACATGAGAAGGCATGTAGTCCATGTTATTGCCTTCCTGCAAAGAGACAGAGACCTTAAGGAGGCTGCTATCATCCTCAAAAATGTGGTCACTGAATACCAAAGGACTGAAGACAACAGTCTAGAGCCAGGTTGTTTCAATTGTCTTTTTAACTCACCAGTTATCAATCATCTGTTTTAGGATATCCCCTGGATTAAGATATGAGTATTCTGGTAGAATCTTACATTCCCATCATTCAATATCTACTAACCCCCTACCCATATTTTCAATGAACATTCATCCTTTCACCAGAAATTAAAAATGGTTATTCAGCCCATTATGTTAGCAAAATATGGGAATCTGCTTTCCCCACCCAAATTCAAAGGAGGCAACCACAAGAGGAGTAAGACTTGGTGCAACAAGCAGTTCACAAATTGCTAAAGGAAGATCTCTTTCTTCAGGGTGGAGAAGATGAAAATGTGCATTTTTATTTTTTTGTTTTAATATTTTTTTCTTACATTTCTTACTACATTTGAAGGACATATACAAAAATATTGCACATCTGGCAATACCTGCTGTGATTCATGAGTTTTTCTGCACTGTGATCATCCACATAGCTAAGCTACATTGTTATGTGTAACATGATGTAGCAAAGACATACATTGTATCAATGTTAAGTTTAAGACAAGGGAGTCATGTTGGAGTAACACCGGATTGGACGGAATGGAACCAGAACAAGTAACGGAAAGGACTTTGGCCTCAGTGTATGTGCTGTGTTGCCCAGCTCCTACAATGTCCTGATTTTGGAACTGGAAGAGAACAGAAAGACGGAAGACCTTAGGGATGCCGAAGTTCAGTTCGGTTCGGTTCGGGACCCATTTTCTCAGAACCAGAACCAGAACCACTTAGGAAAACTAGAACCAGAACCAGAACCAGAACCGAACCAACAGAACTGGTTCTCTTGGTTCGGTTCTGTTAGGGGACACCCGACTTTAACCCAAACCTCAACTCTAGAATCATACACCCCACCTTTCCAATGACCTCTGACCTTCCGTCCAACTCCGCTTCCGTCACCGGTTGACTCCAGAACCCCGTAGTTCCGCTCCGACTCCGGTCCTCCGATTCACTCTGTCTCTTATTTCTATTTTTCATATCGCACCACTTCTTATTTAATTAATTAATTATTATCATATCATTCCTTTATTTATTTTATATCTCCGTTATGTCCATATTAGTACTTAAACACCCCCAGCCTAGCAGGGATCCCCATCCTTTCCTCTTTGGATCCCCTGCTAGGTAAGTCACTTGTAGATATCTTTCTGAAATATTATTAACTGTGGATCCCCTGCTAGCTTGACTAAGTCAGCGTCGCAGTTGCCCTAACAGGTTCTGGTTCAGAACCAGTTAAAAATAGACTTTTGTTAGGATATCACCAATTAGACAAGAATTTTTCATTTTAAGTTTTATTTTCTAAAATTACACCTTATTTATAAATATATCTTAAAAGTTGAGGCCAGAAGTTTGTAGTATTGGTGTATAAGATACTTCTTGGATAGCTTCTTTGAAGGTCTGGTTGTATGGAAGAATTGTGCTTTGACAAAGGCTCGATCTCCAACCTTGAAGTCCGGAGGAGGAATCCGACGACTTGTCCGTGGAACATTGGTATTGTTCCTGGGAAGTAAGGATAGCTTTTTGGAGTTCCTCGTGGAGTTTGTTAAGGTCCGTAATGTACTTGTGAGCATGGGAGGAGATGAGGTTGTACTCTGGATGGATAGTGATAGCCAGATTGTAGCCTTTGTTGGCAAAGAACGGAGATACACCGGTAGTGGCACTTGGAGTATTGTTGTAGGAGAATTCCGCTAATGGAAGAAGTGAACTCCAGTTGTCTTGCTGATAATTGCAGTAGATGCAGATGTATTCTTCCAAGGTCTGGTTGATGTGTTCTGTTTGTCCGTTGATAGGACCCATATAGCCTCTAGGTTCGTAAACTGGTTATTTTTGCGATTTAACAACTTCGCAGTATACGCGGACGCCTCGCGGGTACCAACTTTATTTGCACTCTCACTCGCGGTTCTCGCATATCCTTCACACCTCGCATAACCTTCGCACATCACTTCTACGACCTTCACAACTATCCAAGGCATCCCCATTCCTCTTCGCACTTCATACTTCGACATATCTTCAGTTCTCTCAGTCAATATTGGACTTAACCATTTGATCCCTTCGCAACCATACCTTCGCACAGCAACTCTCTAATCTCGCGGTCTTTCACGGTTCGCACACGCGTTACTTATCTCTCTGTGCATCCTTTGCATTAGTTTTATTGTGGTTCGTGTTGTTTTGCATGTACTTTCTTTCATCTTTCCATATATATAGTTTTACCATTCTTTCGAAACAGGAGGTCATTCAACTGACCTCCTTACTCATCACCTTTATTTTTACTTTATCTCCTATCCCTTCAATTACCAAACTACTGGACCCATGTGACTTTGCATTAGCTCAAATTTTACATTACTGTTTCGCATATCCGCACCTGGTTAGTTTTATTACTCTTGTATTGAGTACCTGTAGCAAGTAGGAGGACAGGTGAACAAGAGATGGCCAGAGTTTTGATCCCATAAACTTTGCAGCAACGTTCTAAGTCAATAGTCTCATCCTTTAAGCTACTTCCCGAACCTCACTATCTTTGCGGTCTACTCTTCTTGCGTATTTCAATACCGCAAACTTCT
>MU130224.1:8209-255522 GCA_015039465.1 Phlegmacium glaucopus | reverse complement strand
ATGTAGTCCTCCGGGACCCTCAGGGAATCTTAAATACATCTTAAATACTTTAAAGGTCATGAAAAGACAGGGGGTGGTCTAGACTAGTCTAGACTAGTCTTAACAATATAGGTTAGGTCTAGACGAGTCTAGACGAGTCTAGACGAGTCTAAGACTCACCTAGGTTCACCTAGACTCTTTTATCTCTGGATGATCGATGAAGACAATTCCAAACCAATTCCAAACCAATTCCAAACTCAATTCCAAACCAATTCCAAACTCAATTCCAAACCAATTCCAAACCAATTCCAAACTCAATTCCAAACCAATCCCAAAATAATTCCAATCCCTCCATATAGTAAAGGTAAGACGAGTCTAGACGAGTCTTACGGACGGTTTAGACTAGTCTAGACTAGTCTAGACCACCTAGTGTCGTTTCTGGAACTTAAAAGTATATCTTACAAATTGGCGGCACAGGTCCTTTCATAAAACGTTAAAGGAGTTACTCCTCTCGACGATAATTATCTTAAATTTGTATAAGTCCCAGGATTTTGTTAAGAGATGGTAGAAATTTTTTAAAGGAAAAAACCTTAGAATACATTAGATGAGACTGGGTGGTATACGAACTTTAGTACGAATAGACACTAGTACACTGGTTATCAGACACACCCTTCTCCTGTTTGTACCCATGTTTGTTCATCAGATTCGTTAAATGAACCTGACTCAGACTAATTCAAGACTAGTCTTAGGCTAGCCTTAGGCTACTTTGTGTCAGGCTAGTCTAAGGCTCATTCAGGCTCGTTAAATGAGCCTGACTTGAGCCTGACCCGAACCTGAGTTTTGAACTTTTACCGACCACGAGGTCGGTTTAAACTCAGGCTAGTCTTAGGCTAGCCTTAATCACCGAATCACATTTCTGGAGAGTAAGGCGGTGTCGGAGGTGGTGTGGAAGGTTAAGACTGGACCTGCCACAAGGCCTTTATATAGTGCTTAAAAGTCTACAGAAAAGGTTCCCGTTTCGATTGTGAGATCGCCGAGTAACTCTCATACTGAATTTTTAACTTTAACTACTCAGGCGATTCGGGGGAAACCCAGGCTAAATAGGGGAAAGGCTTAGGCTCAATCCTTGCGAGGCTCTTAAGTAACTGTTCGTGGATTTGTACCCAAAGTAGGCGGGGAGATTCAGAGGAAAGCCTCGTGGACAGGACAAATAGTTCTTCTTCCTGCCCAGGGAGGCCGAAACACAGCTGAAGGTTTTTGAGTTACGGTAGTGAGCCTTTCTGTTCATAGGGAATGGGGGAACAAAGGCTGAATGAACTACGAGGGGCGTTTGGACCTTATAAGTGATTTTAACTAAATTTCGTACGGATGGTAGAGCAGACCTAACGACGACCTCTACTCACCTTCTGACGAAAAGTATGGGTGATACCGAGGAAGTTTACCGAGCAGTACGGTAAGCCTGAATGGTTACGGGGACCGTCAAAAGTTCTTAAGGAATTGTGATAAAAACGAAAATCTACATAAGTATTAGTAGGAATAAAAGAGGTAGTTGTTTTTTCTAGTGTAGTTTGTACAGAGGCTTCAGGAGGCTGTCGAAACTCTATTATTAGAGAAGCGATTACCATTCTTTACACAAAAGGTGAGGCTAAGGCAGCTCATGGACCCAGTGTACTAACCAGGACTACCGGAAAGATACCTAGGCCGCTTTTCAGGTTCAGTAAGTTCTGACCGGCCTTGGAACCTTTCAGTTTCTACAAGTCAGGAAGGAACCAAAACGATTGAAGATGTCCGCAAAGTAGGTGTTGATGAGGTTATAACACCAAGGCAACTGAACAGAGTAGGCCTTTTTATAAGGTACCCAAAAACTACTGTCAACGGTGGAACGAAAATTCTGAGAGTTCCTCCGAAAATAAAACCGAGGCCACAATTGTGTAACCTTCGGATTGACAGGATAGTAACAACTTTGACTGCGTAGGCTAATGCGAAATCGTCGATAGGAAAGGTAGGTACTAAGGCTACCTCTTTAGGTAGGACAGCGCATAGCAAGAGCATGGAAGAGGTCACGCCTTAACTTAATGCTACAAGTACTATTCCTTGAGGAACGGTAAAAGTTTCGAAAGTTTCGAACCGTAGTGATGGAACTTCCACGATCAAAGGGTTAACTACACCAATGACTGGTATTTTTAGATCTCATGAAACGCTGGTGGTTTTAGAATAGGGTCGCAGTTCGGACCACCAGGCTCATAGAAAGGCGTAAGTTGTACCAATAATCTAAAACGGGTCCGGCAGAACCTTGTTTCGGCCTACGCGACTGAGCAGCAGGACTGGAGGTAGATTTCCTCCCTCCCTTTCTAATACCACTTCAGTTAGGTGTGTTAAAATTTGGATAGAAAAGAAGGTTTGTTGAAAGGTGAAGTGAGGTCGATGAAGTAATGAAGGGTGGTATGAGGTACCATAGAAATGGTACCTACAGTTTTTCGAGTTGTTCCCCTAGGAAAGGCGAGAAAGGTGTCTAGGGGAACGTGTCAGGATGAATAGTCTATAATTATTAGGTTTCATACAATCTACCAGTTTCCTGAGAAATTTAATCCAGATGGTCAATGCACCAGGATGCACTAAAGGTGTCAAAATCATTTTTCCTGATGCAGTCCAAGTTCAGTCCGAGCTGAGTCCGAGCTGAGTCTGAGTCCAAGTAATTTTTACTTGGACTCAGACTCAGCTCGGACTCAGCTCGGACTGAACTCAGACTGAACTCGGACTGAACTCGGACTGAACTCAGACTGACTCGGACTGAACTCGGACTTTTGATGTTTTTACTTGGACTACTTGGATTCCGATCAGATTCCGATCGGACTGGTGGGTGAGTGTAAAGTCTTGCGGAACGACCAGCAGCCTCAACTGGATCATGAACGGAAATGGAATAGCATTGGGCTCCTTCTGAACAAATGGACCTCATGAAAGCTGCAGCAGACACTAAGGAAATTTTAGGAGCGGTCAATGGTTTGGGAACAAAAGGCATATCAGAAAGTGGTTCCGGAATAGTATCGGAAGGTTTTCAACCTTTGAACTTGCGGAAACCGTATCAGACATTGTAATGTCAGATACAGGAATAAGTGCCTTGGTGGAAATGGAAATGGGAACTGGAAGGATAACTATACGGTCTCGGAAAGTTACACTGCTATCGACCCAGTCAATCAATGGATTATGTTGGGTGAGCCAGTCAAGCCCGAGTACAGCAGGAAAATCAGAATCCAGTTTGGTTAGTAAGAATTGGATTTTGTGGACAGAACCACATGAGAACTGAACAGAAACAATGGTAGCATGGGTGATCATGCCCGGAGAAGAACCATCAATAAGACAGAGAGTCATAGGAGTAATAGGAAAAATAGGAAAATCATTGGACTTCACATAATGCTCATCCATGAAACAGTGTGTGGAACCACTGTCAATGAAAGCAGAAAAATTGACATTTGGAAATTGAAGACAAAGAAGAGAAACAAAAACTGCTTGGGTTTCTGGAGAGATTATTGCATTTAGAACTGCAACAAGCTCAGCACAGGGGCTCTCACAATTCACCATCTGTGCTGAGTCCAGTGAATTGCTTAGTCTTTTTTCTTCTCTGGAGTCCGAACTGGAGTCCTTTGGCTTAGCTGGAACGGACTCGGAAGCGGAATCAGAAACAGTAGAGGCTTGGCCTGTAGCAGAGCTTGCCTTGGCAAGCTTACAGTCAGGAACAATATGACTGGGCTTGCCACAGAAAAGACAGAGCTTATTATCCATCCGGCATTGCCTTTCTTGCTGGGTAAGTCTACCCTGCAAGTCCAGCTTGCCTTCTAGATTAGGTTTTGGAGGAGTAGAAGAAGCCTTACCGGAGTCTGCAGGCTTAACAGATTTTTGATCCAAAGGCCGAGACTGTTTTCTGGAACTGGAAGAAGGGTTGGAAGAGGGTACGGAGGAGGATGAAGAAGGGGTAGGACCCTTAGGAGGGTTTTGGCATTGCTGTGGAGCTGGTTCCCGAGAATGTTCTTGTATACGTTCCCAGTGTTGAGCATCAGCATTTTGAGCTTTTTGACGCATCACGGCCAAGGTCTGAGGCTTGCTGTCTCCTTTGGTAATTTCATCCTTGAGTCGGGAAGGTAAACCTTTGTAAAACCTATACCTAAGAGCAGGCTCACCCCAAGTACAGCAGACTGCCAAGGAGTTGAACCAGACTAAGTAATCGGAGATACATTGGCCATCCTTCATATGGAGATTCATGAGTTTGTGTTCTACGTCGGCGGATTTGTTGAAAGGGCCGAAGTTGGATTGGAGCTCATCCACAAAGAGATTCCAATCTTCAAGCCAAGATGGAGGTTCGTTGGTGAGTCTGGAAATTCCGGGTTTGAACCATTCCTGAGCAACGTCCCGGAGATAGGACAGAGCAAACATTACTCTCTTGGAGTCGTCTCAGAATGTGTCAGAAGAGCTCCAGAAATAGAGCCTACACTGGAAAAGAAAAGCTTTTAGTTTCTTAGGATCCTTACCTGTGAAGGGTTCGGGCTCTCTAAGTCTACCAGCCGAATTGGACTTGGCTGAAGATTTCCCGAGGGAATTCAAAGCAGAAACAAGTTGATTGAAAGGAATAGATGGAGACTCAACATCATCCGTAGTACTCCGAGGTTCATCAATGTGACTAGCCTCTTCAACTACATCAGGCACAGGAGTCTGCCTGGTGGGGGTGTGTTCTTGGGACATATTTTCTTGATTTGGTAATTGATTTTTGGAAGTTTTAGAATGAGTTAGCATAGAAGGAGTGGGTTGAGAAGTTTGAATATACTGTTAAGTTTAAGACAAGGGAGTCATGTCGGAGTAACACCAGATCAGACGGAATGGAACCAGAACAAGTAACAGAAAGGACTTTGGCCTCAGTGTATGTGCTGTGCCGCCCAGCTCCTACAATGTCCTGATTTTGGAACCGGAAGAGAACAGAAAGACGGAAGACCTCAGTGACTTAGAGGACAAACAAGAGGAGGAAACTAAGATGATATTCAAACTGAGGAAAAACATACAAGTTTGAGTACTTAAATATAAAAGGAATTGCAACTGAAATATAGAATATAAATATAAGTGCTGCATTCTGCTCCTGGAAAAGGTCCTGCATTCTTGGGTGAATAATCCATGGCTGGTGTGCTGACTGATAGTGGGAAAGTTATGACAGAGAAATAGTTGTTATGGTGAAGGTGTGGTAATGGGTTTGGAGTATTGTTGGAAGAGTTGGAAAGATACGGAGAAGTCTCAGAGTCGGACATAGGAGGAGTAGAACCGGAAACGAGGGAAAGTACTGGAACGGAGTACGGACTACCGGAAACAACTCTGACAGAGTCGGACCGGAGTAACGTATGACGGAATGTAACAATCAACTAAGTCAGGCCTGCTGGAGGCCAGCAAAGCACCCATATATAGGATACATACATTGTATTGACTAACTCAAGGCCAGCGGGCCTGCTGGAGGGCCTATAATATATTATTATTAGCAGACGGCCGCCTGATGTGCACCCACAGCCCATATCCAGCCACAAATGTACCCTGCAGCAACCAAAAATTGCCTAAATAGATAGATTAATATCTAACTAATGCAATTCTCAATGGTTTTGCATCAGAAAATTTGCCTCAGACTCATAGGATTTAGGGCTACACAGGATGTAAACAATGGCCACAGTTGAGCCATGAAGGCCGCAGGTAAAATTAAAAAACTTCAGCCTAAAGAGTAAACTAATAGCCAATTAACCCAAATGTTAACCATTTTTCATGAGGAATGTTTTTTTGGACTTGTAGGATTAAAGGCTACAAAGGATGTAAATGATGGCTGTGGTTGAGTAATGAAGGCCACAGTAAAATTAAAAATTTTAGCCTAAAAGAGGGAATTAATAGCTAATTACCCCAAATGTTAACCATTTTTTATGAGGAAAAGTGCATTGGACTTGTAGGATTTCAGTCTACACAATATATAATAATGGCCACAGTTGAGAAAAGATGGCCGCAGGTAAATTTAAAAAATTCAGCCTAAAAGATGGAATTAATATCTGATTAATGCAATTCTCAATGGTTTTTCATCAATAAAATTGAATTGGACTCATAGTATTTAGGGCTACACATGATGTAAACGATGGCCATGGTTGGGCAACAAAGGCCACAGGTAAAATTAAAATTTTTGGCCTAAAAGAGAGAATTAATAGCTAATTACCCCAAATGTTAACCATTTTTCATGAGGAAAAGTGCATCGGACTGGTAGGATTTCAGGCTACACAATATATAACCATGGCCGCAGTTGAGGAAAGAAGGCGGTGGGTAAATTAAAAAAATTTGGCCTAAAAGATGGAATTAATATCTAATTAATGCAATTCTCAATGGTTGTTATCAATAAAAATGAATCAGACTTGTAGGATTTAGGGCTACACATGATAGCCATGATAGCCACGGTTGGCTGAGCAATCTGCGGGTAAAATTAAATTTTTTCGGCCTAAAAGATGGAATTACTATCTAATTAATGCAATTCTCAATGGTTTTTCATCAATAAAATTGAATTGGACTTGTAGGATTTAAGGCTATGCAATATATAACGATGGCCACTGTTGAGCAACAAAGGCTGTGGGTAAAATATTATTTTTTTGGCCTGAAAGAGTAAACTAATAGCCAATTAACCCAAATGTTAATCATCTTTCATTAGGAAAAGTGCATCAGACTCATAGGATTTAAGGCTACAAAGGATGTAAATGATGGCCACAGTTGAGCAATGAAGGCCATGGGTAAAACTAAAATATTTTGGTCTAAAAGAGTGAATTAATAGCTAATTATTGTATTTTTCATGTGACTTTGCCAATGTCACAATCACAATATATTTCACACCCCATATTTAAACAAGTGTTGCTTGCTCAATTCTTAGAGTAATGACTTGAAATTTTGTAGATAATCTTAGATATGCATGATGCTGGTGCTCAGACCACCAGATGCTCCATTTTCATTTTTATTTATTTTCCAACTTTTTACATCTTGACCACATGTCCCTACCATGGTCAAATGCTTTCTGTATGAGTTTAAATGTGATTCAAGGCCTCAAAAAATTCATGTATACTCTGTGGTATGTAAAAAAGATGCATAGATATTTTCAGGACAATCAGAGCTCTGGAGGGATGTCAATCTGTAATTTTATTCAATAGTTCTTATTAAAATTAAGAGCCATCTCAAGAGTAACACCCTTTCCAACAGTGCGGTATTGGATTCAAGGGAAAATTTCCAGCTCCATATACTTCTTGAGTCCTTTGGCATCTCTTCATCAACCAAATGACAGACATATTTTTCTGCAGCGGCTGGGATAGATGTTGTCTTGATATATTCTGAGAGCTTTGCAGGATCCATTGACCACTTGTTTGTGCACAGGTATGATCTGAGTTCTGTGTGTATCATGGGATCTTCAAGAAGAGAATAAACTTTGGCATGGCAACCATGAGAGGACACAGGTAACTCCCGTGCTGTGAGCCATCTCTTCACCCATCAACAAACAAGCCTTCCTCCCTATTTTGCACCAAATCCTTGACTTTCAGCAGCTCTCTTGGATGCTTCTATGTGATTCCTCCCATTTCATACTACCATGTGCAAATGTGACTGAATAGCATGAGCTCAATAGGCTTGAAGACCATTTTTACCTGCCTGAAAAACCTGCTTCTTCAATGTAATAACTTTCTAGATCATCTTCAATGCCTTCTCCAACTCATCCTTTGCCTCCTGTTTTCTCTTCTTTCATGCAATGCAAACAGGAACACCATGATGGGGACATTTGAGTGCTGGAGGATTGATAACTCAGAAGGGTCCCTCTGATATGTCCTCTGATTCATTGTTTGCTGAATTTGCTGCATCTGAATCAGATTCCACATCTGATGAAGACTTGGTTCCACCTCCAGACTGTGTACTGGCACACCATCTCCAAATAACCCAAGATTGTCATTGTCATCATCTTCAAAACTAGAGATGTACCCTGTGAAGACATCTTGTGTGACCACTGACTCGGAGGTGGATGTTGCACAAAAAAATTCAGCCTCTCCTGTGGCATTGTTCGCGTGACTTGCACCTGCTGCTGCTGCGTTTATCAGACTCAGCTTTGGCTGAAGAAAAGCATACATTAAGGTTGGTGCCTTCGCTGAGAGTACATCACAATCCTATTGGTATTCCAAGTTTAAGTTAATGCAAACTCACAATTTTTGCATAATTTTATTGTTTTCAGCTTTCTCGCATGCTTGTTGTTGGTGTTGCCTCTGAGTCCATGATGCAAGGCCATTGTATCCCAGCCTTTGGTTCTGTTCAACCTTCCTCCACTCTTTTGTGGTAAGCTTCACATTGCTGATCCTCTTGTATGGTGTCTGAGTGGCTTCAAGTTCAAGTTGTTTGAGCAGGTCCATCTCATTTTCAATCCCTTTGCATGGACTTTCCACCAACTTGGCACCTTCCAACTCATCAAGATCATCATCACTTGATTCACTCTCCCACTCCATGTCCTCAAAGTCAGAATCACTGCCATCTGTGCCAATAAGGTGATTATTCACACCACCTGTCCAAGAAGTCACCTCAACACCTGGTTCTTCCAAGTCAGCAGTTATATCCAGGTTGGAATCAATTCCCAGTCACTTGCAAGCTCTGCCTTCTCGTGCTTTCATGGCTTGGAGTTTTCATGATTTCTTTTTGTATGCCATTATATGCAGCAGAGTAGATAAATTAGTATAAATTAGTATAAATGACTATCAATGACCTATTTTAGACCTGTCACATGTGTATACTATTAATTTCTAATGCCTTTTGGGCTGCTTTCTGGCCAAAATAATGACATCAAAATTTCAAAAAATTTCCCCAGCCAATTTTGCTGCTGTCCAAAAGTAGATGTGTTTAAGTCTGATGCACCATACATACAGGTTCTGTCAAGATAACCATCTTCCAAGCAGTTGTCAACATCCTTCTTTATTGCAATGTCTAGGATACTCCTTGATTTAATACAATTAATAATGTTTCCAATTATTTCATTATACAACATTATCAGTATTCAGATATGGTATATGAACAAATCATTCTCCAGGTCTATACCATGGTCTATATGTAACTAGACAGCATGAGCATACCCTATAATGAGTTTTATAGTACTGTTGGAAGCTAGGTATTTTCAGATAATAACAAGCTAAGCCTACATAGTGCTCCAGAGTAACAAAATAAGCCTATATAGTAATGAGCTCACCCTATAGCATGCTCCACAGTACCAGGCAGAGCAAGGCTATCTCTGGACAGAAGTGATGTGACACTGGACAACACCATAAATAAAAGAACCTTTTCTATGGTTCTATAATGCTGTCCAGTACTGCCCAGTGCCAGCAAGCTGACCCCCAGTTTGCTGATGTACAAGAGTCCATAGAAACCATTCTGTCATCCAGGTCAGCACCAAATTTAGTTTTCATTTCCTTAGTCATTGGCAGAATCCTGCAGAAATGAAATGAGAATTGTGAAATTCTTGAACTAACATTAAAGTTGCTGCTCCTGTTAAGTGGCCCAGGAGTACAATTCAATGGGCCCTTCATCTATAGTGACAGTCTGCAATGGCATGCCATCATTTGTGTACTGCTGATGATTTACAAACTTGTAGTAGAAAATAAAGCAATGGACATGGTGTGAATGTGAATCTTTTTTTCCTTCAGTTTTACACCCACATTATGCTTTCGTCCCCCTGCCCATGTGAATTTATAAGAACAATGTAATAGCATCATTTCCATTGTCTCAATACTTTTGTATGTACAAATTTGTCAGTGCAAATTTTTTGTGTGTTCTTAGACTAGTCACATCTCTCTGGCCTGTTGTGCATATACAGGAAGACAATATATGATATGATGAATCTGATATATTCATACAGGTAATATTCAGACAGTGATGTTGTTTCAAAACATATTTCAATTAAAGTAGAGTATACAAACACTTTACATTTTGATGATTGGACCACTTCAGCCTCCTCCTACTCTCTTTCTTATGTTGTTGACTTGAGCTTCCAGCTGCTCTGCCTCACTCCACCTTCCCTGATTATTGTATGTTCTTGCTAGATTTTCCATAATTGTAAGAGTGGATGGATGTTCTGCACCAAGCAGCTTCTTGCTCATGTCCATGACTTGAACCTGCAGCTGCTCTGCCTCATTCCATCTTCCCTGATTACTGTATGTTCTTGCTAGACTTGCCATAATTGTGAGGATGGATGGATGTTCTGCATCAAGCAGCTTCTTCCTCATGTCCATGACTTGAACCTCCAGCTGCTCTGCCTCATTCCACCTCCCCTGATTACTGTATGTACATGCTAGATTTGCCATAATGGTGAGGGTATCTGGATGTTCTGCACCAAGCAGCCTCTTGCTCATGTTCATGACTTGAACCCCCAGCAGCTCTGCCTCACTCCACCTTTCCTGATTACTGTATGTTCTTGCTAGATTTGCCATAATTGTGAGGGTGGATGGATGTTCTGCACCAAGCAGTTTCTTGCTCATATCCATGACTTGAACCCCCAGCTGCTCTGCCTCATTCCATCTTCCCTGATTACTGTATGTACTTGCTAGATTTGCCATGCTTGTAATAGTGGATGGATGTTCTGCTCCAAGCAGCTTCTTGTTCATGTCCATGACTTGAACACCCAGTTTCTCTGCCTCATTCCACCTCCCCTGACCACTGTATGTTCTTGCTAGATTTGCCATAATTGTGAGGGTGGATGGATGTTCTGCACCAAGCAGCTTCTTTCTCATGTCCATGACTTGAACCTCCAGCTGCTCTGCCTCATTCCACCTTCCCTGATTATTGTATGTACTTGCTAGATTTGCCATGCATATGAGGGTGTCTGGATGTTCTGCACCAAGCAGTTTCTTGCTCATGTCCATGACTTGAACCCCCAGCTGCTCTGCCTCATGCCACCTCCCCTGATTACTGTATGTTTTTACTAGGTTTGCCATAATACTAAGAGTATCTGGATGTTCTGCACCAAGCAGCTTCTTGCTCATGTCCATGACTTGAATCCCCAGCTGCTCTGCCTCATTCCATCTTCCCTGATTACTGTATGTACTTGCTATATTTGCCATAATTGTATGAGTGGATGGATGTCCTGCACCAAGCAGCTTCTTCCTCATGTTCATAACTTGAACCTCTAGCTTTTCTGCCTCATTCCACCTTCCCTGATCACTGTATGTTCTTGCTAGATTTGCCATAATTGTGAGGGTGGATGGATGCTCTGCACCAAGCATTTTCTTACTTATGTCCATGACTTGAACCTCCAGCTGCTCTGCCTCATTCCACCGTCCCTGAAGATGGTATGTGTTTGCTAGATTTGCCATGATTTTAAGGGTGGATGGATGTTCTGCACCAAGTAGCTTCTTGCTCATGTCCATGACTTGAACTCCCAGCTGCTCTGCCTCATTCCATCTTCCCTGATTACTGTATGTTCTTACTAAATTTGCCATGCTTGTAAGGGTGAATGGATGTTTTGCACTAAGCAGCTTCTTCCTCATCTCCATGACTTGAAGTTGCAGCTGCTCTGAATTCTTCCAGTCTCCATTCTCTCCCATTACAAATGCAAATTTGTTGTATTTATCATCATAATACTGCTTGACAAGTCCAATCTGGCTTCCATGCAATTCATTTGCTTTGATATGTGGAAAAAGCACTAGTCGTAATGCACAATCCTGACTTGTAAATCCACATGGAATTGCACAGGACAAGATTGTGCTTCCCATCTGATATACTCTTTGCTGGTCATATTTTGACATTTGCTCCCGACTCCAGCAGTGCACCAGAGGATGAATAGAGAATGCATCTGCTGATGGTCCTCTTTTTATCAAGGAGAAGGAGAGAAGTACACCAATACCTTGTCCAAAGATGAAGTCATCCCAGTGTCCATCATTGTCCAAGCCAAGCAGAGTATGATCCAGTGAAGTGATTGCCTGGGGTAGTATTTCAGCTACCTCACTATCAACAACATGTTTCCTGGACTCCTCTGCAGCAGATTGGAAGATGTCTTTGGAAATATTGCTATGATGGTAAAAAGCACATATTTGAAAAATTAGAATTGCAGCCTGGGCTGCTTGTGCATTTCCCACAGTGGATTGTCCACCAGCTCTCCTTTTTATTTCTTTCAAAGATAAATCCCAAGTCCCATAGACTGTTTGATCATAATTTGATGCTCCTCTGAATGTAGCATCTGACATTAGAGTCTGATGATGTAAGGAGAATTGTCTCAGATATCTACTGATATCACATTTCCCAGCTTCAATATAAGCACCAGCATGATTAACAGCCAGAGGAATGCAACCAAGCTCAGCAACAATCTTTCTAGCATCCTCTACATGCTTGGCTGGATCCAAACAGCTAGCCTTCAGAAGTAGAGATATAGCATCTGCTTCCACCATTTCAATGATCTCAATGCTGTTCTCAAATGATATGACCCTTCCCATGGATCTGTTTCTGCTAGTAATGAGAATATTACCTCTGTCACCTGAGGGAAAGAACTTGGCCACCTCCTCAGGTGCAGGATCATCAGCATTATCAAATACCATCAACCATTCCTCTTGAATGCAGGATATCCACTGGAGGACAGACTCAACTGAGCCATCCACACCAGAAGCATGTGCAGCAGGAATGCTGGATATGCCCTTGAGAGACATTGTCATGCTTTCATGAGAGGAAGCATCAACCCAGAATACATGTGAAAAACTAGGGCAAGAAATGGATCCATGGTGTTGTAAACAGCAATGTGAAGAAACACACCTGTCAGACATTTCTTCTGTGAACTTGAGACAGATCTGAGTCTTTCCAATCCCACCCATTCCCCAGAGGAGACAAGAGTGCCTCGACATCAGTCTACTATTAGCATGATGAAAAAAAACATTCCCAAGTTTGTCGAGTACATCTTTCCGTCCGGTAAAGAGCGGACTGGAGTTTGGTTTTTGACGTACAGGGATTTTCATCTGCCCTTCGCCAGGAAGATTACAATAGTTCTAGGAGTTAACCTATTATTAAATCATTTACACAACCTACGGGAAAGACTTACGAAAGTACCACCACTGATGAGTGTATTCTGGGCATTTGCAAAAAAACCCGAGCCAGAACGCTGAGTCCGCTGATCATGAGCAAAAGACGAGAAAACATGGTGTAAGCAACTCACCAAGGGTTTTTGTTCTGGTTCCGTGGATTCCGTTTGCGTTGTTACTTCATGTGAGGACGGCAATATTGGAAGATGGGTGTTCGGAAACATGTGCTAAATGAGCAGTAATTAGCGAAGACAATCGTGCGCGAAACATGATCACCAACCATGGGTGGAGTTTCTGTACCAGCTTGCCTGGTCACAGAAGATATCGACGCTGCGACAGGCACAGAAATTGGAGGAGAAATTCCGCGTGCTTCTCTACTGGCGATCGCTACGGCGGCAGGTGCGTGATCGACGCCGACCATTGTGAACGGCAAATCACTTGAAAGTATGAGGATGTCAAGTCATAGTCCAACAGGGGTTTAGCCGCTCACCTTGTTCCTGCATATGTCGTTGCCATACAAGTATCAGAACTTGAACCCACGTTCATCAACGATGGTGTAGACGAGTCTGGCAAATGAAATAGCTTCTTTCTGAACGGTGGAGTAACTTCGTCTGTGCGATGTCTCTTAGATGGTCTTTCGCCTGACATTGTGAAGATGATTGTCCGAGTCAAGAGTGTACAGTGTGAACTTGGAGTTTGCTCTTCCCACGGTAAAGATAATAGACAATCCTGGATTCCTGTGACAGTACGTGACCTGCTTTGGTAGGGTATTCATCGATTTAAATTCACAAAGGCTGATACCTAGAGTACAATTCAATATGAATATACTATTTTTTTGTAGCGCAACACCCGCGCCCAGAACGAATGTTCAACCGTTTACCTATTGCCCAACTCTTTTGTAAACTCCTCCTGCTAGAACGTTGACCGTTCAGAAGAAATATTCTGCATTGATAGTGCTCAACTTCTTGCGAATGACTTGTGAAAGGAGTTCTGGCTGCTCCTGGACATAGAAGTAAAGGTCAATTTGTATCAACATAAATCTGAAAAAAATACAGTTACCATGTGGCCAGCCTTTTGATCCTGTAACAGATGCCACGACACCGTCCTTCTGATGCGTCGCTGAGAGATATCTGACCGTATTCTTCCCTGAACGAGAGAAATAAATACTGGGTGCGACTGTGTGGAAGATTGGTCCAAAAAATCGTTTGGGGTTACACCCCAAATAATGTGGATAGGTAATGAATGACAGATCGGGCCAAGTTGAACGGTCCCTTCGAAGTGAGATTTGATAAGATATAGCCTCTTGCATTTTATCGCGTTTAAGAGTTACTGCGCCAGAAGGCAACTCCTCGAAGGGATATGTTCCTTAAAAACGATTTACGTTGCTGGAAAATAGAGATGATGGAAGAAACCTAAGGTCCCCAGAACTTCCAAAGAACCCATTCCTTGAAGTATTCAAAAGCCTGTTCTTTCGAGAGCCAAATGTCACGTCGTGCGACGACTACAAGAGTCCGTAGAAACCATTCTGTCGTCCAGACCAAATTGAAATATCACATTAGTTCTCGCGTCGTCATCATCCTCGATACCGACATATGAGAGTTCATGATATGTACAATATTTCCTTGGTTATCAGAATCCTGCAGAAATGGAATTAAATGAGAACTTTGAACTTTCCTGAATTACAGAAAATTTTGACCAACATTGAAATTGCTGCTCCTGTCCAGGAGTACGATTCGATGACCCTTCATATATGCCGGCGAACGCACAAAGTCTGTAACGACATGGCACCATTTGTGTACTGCTGATGATTCAAATTTCACGAACTTGTAGTAGAAAATGAAGCAACAGACATATAGACAACATATAGACATCCTGGATTCCTGTGACAGTGCTACGCTATGTGACCTGCTTTGGTACATACGAGGGTATTCATCGATTTAAATTCACAAAGGGTGATACCTAGGGTACAATTCAATATGAATATACTAATTTTTTGGTAGCGCAAAACACCTGCGCCCCGAACGAATATGTTTCCAACGAAAAGAAATCATTTCGATGTTCAACTCCCGGTCGAAGGCAGGCAAACGCAGAAAAAACAGCACACAAACCCACCACCGGGTTGGATTATAAGCCACGGTGCCCATGGTAGCTGCCCTGCCTTTTTTGATATTCATTGTAATATATACAGACCAACCAACCAACCTCAGTCGTTATAATCAAACGACCATCTCTCATTTGGATCACACCTTTTTGTTGGTTTCTTGATGAAAAAAAGAAACAAAAGGGCAAAATTTAGTATCTTCGTCCACCTCGACCGGTATTTGGTCCTTGATATGGTCCATAATCAGGAGGAGGTCGACCGCCGCCCCCACCGCCACCACCACCACCACCTTGGGAAAATGAGCCTCGAACACGAGACTGTGATGAGAGGGAGCTTGACTGACCGCTACGAGGGGGTACAGGCGGCGACTTGGGTCGATTAGTCATACTTGGTATGACAGCGTTACGGAATAAATTCAGCAGATCGTCAGTTCTAAACACAGGACCTATTAGAAAAAAAAAGAAGATTAGCCTGCGTTTTAATATCCAAAAAAAAAAGCACGAGTGAGAAGGGAAAAGTAGAATAGAGGAGGAAATCACCATCAAACGAAGAAGCAGCAGGTAAATCTCCGACAAGCCACGATATGACAGGAGGTATTGAAACTTGACGAGATTTTTCTTCTTCTCTTTCTTGTCCTCTTGGTGGGGGTAATGGTTCTCGAGCTCGAGGACGGTCATCTCTATCCCAACCCGAAGTAGGAGGTGGTGAGAACGGACGACGACGAGAAGATGGCCCTTCCCAACGTGTCTCTCTATCTCTATCTACCCCTCGTGGTGGAGATGAAGGCCTCATTCGTTTGTTCCCTTGACCATAATCGCCTCCGTTGCCTCCACCACCACCACCACCGCCCCCACCCCCACCACCTATACCTCTATTGTCTTCTCGTTTGTTTCTATAATCCGGTGAAGCCACCCGTTTCGTGCCTTGCGGTGTACCGCTTGACATGAGCGATTGTTGAGTCTCGCTCTTTCCCAATGGGTTAGCCGCCGTCGCTTTACGAGCCAGAGCGAACCCAAGATCTCGATCAGCAATCGCATCGGTTCCCAAGTACATATGTCGTTGAGCAAATCGTTTGATAGGAGGATCTTTTGTAATGGTGAGAATAGTGCTGCAAGAGAAAGAGAGAGATAGAAAAGAGATACCTGATGCGTATACCTCTGCCATACGTTTCTCGAGTTTTAAAGCTGCTTCCAAGTCTCCATATTGATATTCATAACGAGCCCAACGTTCCCATAGCGGTCGAGCACGATCAGGAGAGAAGTTTGGTATGACACGTTCGAATAAAGCTCGAGCATCTGATAAAAATAGGGCATTTCGCATCAATATCAGAAGCAAGACAAGGATCAATAGACTTACTATTCTCGTCGTTGATCGATATCAGGAAACTAAGGTAACGAAGAACATAATCAATCTCCTCGCCGAAGTGATCAAGTCCCTTTTCAAAGATCCGACTGGCAACTGCTCTGTCATCGGAGCAATGGTACTCCATCAATGCTAAAAATAAAAGAGAATGATTATTGAAGTTGAGAAGGAAAAAAAGAGAGAAACAAACCAGAAGCTTCGTATACTTCCCAAGGTATCCAACGATCCCTCCTGGCCTTCCCGAAAATCCCACGAAGAGATTTCACGCCTTCAGCTCTCCTTCCGAAACGCATATACATGATCCATGCAACACCATATTCTGTTCTTAACCTCTGCAGCTCAGTATGTTTCGAGGGTTTCTCATCACAAGCTTGAGTATTGAAGGATGAGTTCGTTGACTGGATCCCGGCTTCTGCCGCTGCTGAGGTGTTGTTGTTGACGACACCTGAACCGTTGCTAGGCCCATTTGTGGAGGAGAATGAATTGTTCGCGGAAGGTATGGTTTGTTCGAAGGTTTCAAGTTGTGAACGTAGTAGGGCAAGGAATTTGTCGTAGGTGGCATGAACGTCGGCGAACTCTTTTTTGATTTCTTGGGCTTCGGCGTAGGCGAATGTTAACAAGAAGCTGAGGACACCATCAACGGAGATCTGAAGACATGAGATCAAGGCTTACCTTGATGGATTAGCTTCCATCCCCGCCTTTAGGATAGATATGGCCTCGTCATGCTTTCCAATGCTGTTTGTCCACGTGTAAGCCATGAACCTGAGAAAGGAGGAGAGTGAGCAAAAATAAGAATACAACCATAACCACGTACCATATTTCAGTATAATATCGCATTCGGATGACAGCTTTCCTGTATACACCTTGGATCCGTGTAGTCAATGTGGTCCGGTCTTTTTCTTCAATCTCCAAAGGATTGCTCTCTTCCCATTTGAGGTAAGCTTTCCATTTGCCCACCAAAGCACGCTCTGACGCATCGAACTTGGGAAGCGATGGTAGGAAGATTTCGGGTGAATTGGGAGGGTAGATAGCACCAACGTGGTTGATTAACTGACGAAGGACGGTACGTGCTTGCATATGTGCTGGAGAGAGGTCAGCCATGAATTTTTTAGCGGTAATTCGGTTCAAGTTTGTCTCAAAAGCTTCGAGTTCTTGCCATAAACGCTCGACGTTGTCTAATGGAATTTGAACAGCGCGATGATAAACTTTACGAAGCGCATCCATTTTCTGTTGTTCTTCCCATGTCGTTGTCGCCTATGAATGGCTATTAGATGACCGAAAGATGGACAGAATGTAGTGGCGCACCTCTCCTGACTGGATGAATTGGATGTAATCACTCCAAATATCTCCGCTATCCTTGTCTTGACCGACGTGATTCAGTGTAAATTCATAAGACTTTCGGACATCATCTCGTTGAGCGTTTCCAACATTATTCCGTCTGAGAATTCAACGAAGAGTTCAAGAGAGATGCAACCGGGTGGGGTTTTAAAAAAGGAAACTCAAACGTACCTCACATAAGTCAGATAAAATATCCAAAGTTCCACACACGGCGAAGTTCTCAAGAATTTTTTGAACAAATCTTGTGCCTTGTCAAACGTGGTCTCAGTGTTTAAAAAGTGGCTGATATACTGAATTTGAGCTGAAGCCTGAGTACAAGTCAAGAGCGGACCGGGAAAAAAAAAGAACGGGAAAGGACGAGACCGCCACATACGGTGTTCGGGTACTGCTTGAGGAGGGCATCATAGGCTGCACTGATTTTAGCTATATCTCCGGTGGCTTCAGCGACACTAATTAATCTTCTCCAATTTTCTGGTTGATGTGGACTTTGAAGGAGTTGCATGGTTAAAGCATCATATTCACTGGGCGGTGGTACTTGTGGATCTTGAAGTTCAGGCTTGATTGGGCTAATGATTGACAATGCATTCATTATCTCTGCGCTTGGCTGTGTTCGATCTCCCGCATAGTCAACGAACGAATCATCGTCCTGAAATGTGGTGGACATATTCTAGGGTCTGGTCTGAGGTGGTTCAAACTTAAGCCTGGGAATCAAACCCGTTATATACTGTGACCATTCCACCGTGACCATCGACTCCGACATTGACAGCCAACGCTATTGTCTACCCTGCTTCAATAACCATTCAAAATGAAGCTTCCTTAGGGTTTCCTTTCACGATTAATACTTAGCAGTTATTCAACCAAATATAGGCAATACCAGCTTGCCCGTTCCCATTCGTTCCCCTAGGTAGTATCAAGCACGTCAAAGAGAATAGAATATCTAATAAAATACACATTTGAGTTCAGAGGCCATAATTAACCAACCACTGAGTACGTTGCATGATCCAGGGTCGTCCTACTTCAATGTCAGGACCGACGGCTGTAGGTGGCGCTGGAGAAGGTTATTTGGTGGATAACTCTGATCAACAGTTAATACTAGTAACTGTTACCGTAATCGTAACCATATTAACCCGTAACTCGACTCCTCGAGTTAATAACCAACACTGAGCCAGAGTGAGACTTACATTTTTTGTAATGTGTAAGAGTTCTAGTGATCTCGAGCCTCTGGGAGACTGAGACAGCCTAAGTATGTAGACTTGATGTAGTAGACGGTATGGAGGCTAGATTGTTAATATTCTTATAATGTCCGGCAGGCAAGGAACCGAGAAGACGGATTCAGGGTTCTTAGCCCCATCACGGAATTTTGGTCCATTGTACCTTTTGCCATATAGACCTCGGTGACTCGCCCAACATTGCCAATTACTACTCATAATCACACCACGAGCCCGTATCAACCGTGGCTGACGGGTGGCCCAATGCCTACTTCCTCTCCGGTTCCACCACCCCTGATCAGCGCTCCACGAATAACAACATTGTTTGTTTCTCTAATAGTGGCCTCAAGCGCTGGAACGAAATATGTGGGTCAAAATCTGGTATTTTTCCCGATACTGATGATCATGAATTGCCCAGGTGTACTCGGGTGAGTTTCATTCGACCTCTGACGACTCTGTGTAAACAGGTTGAACCTACCATCCCACAGCTTATGCACCACAACTGGGGGCACGTTTGAATATATCTCACACTCAGTTGAACATCCTTGCGATAACTGCGACTGGTACGACTCTTGCTGTGATTAGTCTGCCATCATCCACGCGTTTTCATTCATGTTTGTTTTCTACTTAGTGGGATCATCGCTTAGTAGCCCGGTATTTGGAAAAATAGTAGACTCTCGCGGTCCTCGCATTCTTCTTATTTGCGCTTTCATATTCCTTATCAGTGGTTACTCGGGCATCAGGCTACTTTACAACTCTGGTCTTCCACCAGATGTGAAGAGTCTACCAACTCTAATCTTCGCCGCCCTCATGCTGTGCTCGTCACTGGTGGGATCAGGAGGCATTGCAGCTTACAACGCCTCGGTGAACTCGACAGCAAAAACTTTCCCAGAAAGGGCGGTAAGTCAAGTGAATCTGACCTAAAATCTCCACTAAGTTTCTATTCCTCGTCTTAGCGCGGATCGACTACGGGTTTGGTCATTTCTGGTTACGGATTATCACCATTTATCTTCTCAGGCATCGCTCATTTATTTTTTGCTGGTAATACATCGGCTTTCCTCCTTCTCCTCGCATTGGGGACCTCTCTACCAATGATCTTGGGAGCTTTCCTCATTCGTCCAATCCCACTACCGGTGCAAGACAGCTCTGATTTAGAAGAAGGCCAAGGTCACCTGGAAGGAATCTCATCCGCATTGGAACCATATAATAGTAGCCACACGCCGTTGTTGGACTACGATTTCGCGGAGGGCATACATTCGAGCAATGTGCATCGTACTGGGCATTTCGACGAATCTTACACACTGGATGATGTCCCATCACATCGAGAAGATGGAGATGTGATCGCACGATCAAGTCGGGGTGCGAGGATGCTTGATCAAAAACCTAACATCCACGGCAGAAAATTATGGCTCAGTGGTGATTTTTGGCTGCTTTTCACCATTTTTGCAATACGTACGTCGCCCTTGGTGTCTTAATTTCTATCTAACTTTCCCATTGCGCATTTCTTGACAGTCAGTGGGACCGGCTTGACGTGTACGTATCTATAATATAACCATGCATCAGGTGGGCTGAACGATATGAACCATAGATATCAATAACGTTGGAACCATCTCTCAAATCTTATACGCCCACGAGAATTCTGAGTACGATGAAGTGAAAGCATCAGGATGGCAAGCCGGCCATGTCTCCCTCATCAGTCTCATGAGCTTCTCCGGAAGAATGTCCATCGGTAAATAAAATTTAAAACAAAGAACGTTGCGTCATCTGAACTTTGAATTTACTTCACATAGGCTTTATTTCAGATTTTGTCAGGAATACATATGATCTACCACGTTCATACTTACTCGTCTTAATCGCTAGTCTCTTCTTTGTTTCCCAACTTATGTTGGCTAACGTTACCGATATCTCTCATCTATGGATTCCGAGTTCACTCCTTGGTTTGGCTCATGGAACTCTCTACTCAATATACCCAACTGTCTGTCTTGAGTGGTTTGGCATGCGTACGTGCATATATAACCCCCTCTATATCATCATGCCTTACTTATTATTTCTTAATCAGCACACTTTTCCGAGAACTGGGGATATCTAGGTCTGTCACTCTTGGCAGGTGGAAATCTTTTCTCTCTCGCTTTCGGACGTAACCTCGATGCCCATGACATCTCTCCTAAACACTCTAATCCTCCTACGCATGGACCGGTGTGTGTGCAAGGTCTCGATTGTTACGTGCAAGCTATTTATTTAACTATCGGTGCTACATTTCTGTCTATTTTACTTTGTGTATGGGCTGGCTATAGAGAAAAGCAGAAGAATTCAATGCGGCATATCAGTAGAACATGAGTAGACTTGAGTTTGCGAGGTGACAGGATATTAGATTAGTATAAAAATGTACATCCAGATCTTCTTCTAATTTCATATCAACTGACATTCATTTAGCCATGATCCCAAAATTGGTCAGAATGGGTTACTGGATCCATGGGAACACACCTGCATGGACCTCAGTTGACTTGAAATACCTAGACTTGTGCTCAGCCATATCTTTAGTAAATTATTCCTCTTAATTGTAGCTGAAGTTCTAGGGTTACCAAAGTTCGGTTCAGAACTGACTCATGAACCTGAACTGAACTGAACTGAACTGATAATTCAGTTCAGTTCAGTTCAGGTTCAGTCATTTGGAGATTTATGGTTCATGCAGTTCGAACTGAACTGAACTGCTGAACTGAACTGCTGAACTGTTAGGTCCTAGACGGCCAGGCAATTCTCTTCTTTTGACTTAACATTTTCTGGGAAGTGATCCTTCAGTAATTTATGAACATTGGAATGGTTTGGCAGTCCTTTTGAGCATGAAATAATGGCTAAGGAAGGAGGTAATGGCCAGACTTGGTATGTGATGTTATTATGTCAGCATAGATTAATACTGCCTATTTAGGAAAATAAATATAAATCAATGGGTTTCTGTGTTCTAACGGAGTTCTGAGATCATATATGAGTGGAAATCAAGTGGCTAAGGGCTAAGGAAGGTCTTTGTACAATAAAATTTCAGAAAAAGGTAAAATTTCAGATTTTATAATGGTTCTTCAGTTCAGTTCAGTTCGAACCAGTTCTTAAATGGTTCAGTTCAGTTCAGGACCATATGCAAACAGTTCAGTTCAGTTCAGGCTGAGGAGGTGAAGAACTGAACTGAACTGAACTTTGGTAACCCTAAGCTGAACTCACATATTCTGTGAATAAATTGAAATACTGAAGGGGCATTGCCTCCAAATTCATACACAATTAATGGGGGGGATACTTTTTTATAGTATTGATTCAGGCTAGTGATGGGCAGGGGTTTGAGAAACCCCTGGGGTACAAGGGTAAGGGTAAGGAGGGTCAGGGTCAGGGTACAGATTTTTTGACCCTTGAAAAACCCTTACCCTTCTGGAGGGGTCAGGGTATTTTTGGGAATTTTTATTTCTCTGATATCAGAGTGATCTAACTGTTGTGTATCTATGAAATTGACCTTAAATCAGAGAAAAAGCAATATAAAGAGGCCTCACTGCTTTCACAACAATCAGTAGCTTAAAATACTAGTCAAACCCTCTCTATTTCACCCAAAATCTATTGCTAAACACCTTTAACACCCTGAACATGTTTTAAATAATAGCTACTTTGAAGGCTCCTTTGGATTACAAAGCTTGAGGAAGGATTTGGACCAAACCCTTGCACTAAACCCTGCTGGGGTTTCTTACCCTCCAACCCCTCAGAAACCCTTACCCTTACCCTCCAAAACCCTTACCCTCAGCCAAGGGTAAGGGTTTTTGGAGGGTAAGGGTAAGGGTCAGCCTAATTCCACCCCGGGGTTACCCTTGACCATCACTAATTCAGGCTAAGATGCAAACTGTTACATTCCGTCACATGTTACTCCGGTCCGACTCCGTCGGAGTTGTTTCCGGTAGTCCATACTCCGTTCCAGTACTTTCCCTTGTCTCTGACTCTACTCCTCCTACGTCCGACTCCGAGACTTCTCCATATCATTCTGACTCTTCCGACGATATCCCAAACCCATTACCACACCTTCGTCATAACAACTATTCCTTTGTCATCACTTTCCCACTATCAGTCAGCACACCAGCCATGGATTATTCACCCAAGAATGCAGGACCTTTTCCGGGAGCAGAACGCAGCACTTATATTTATATTCTATATTTCGGTTGCAATTCCTTTTATATTTAGAGTACTCGAACTTGTATGTTTTCCCTTAGTTCAAATATCAACCTAGTTTCCTCCACCTAGTCATCCTCTAAGTTCCTGCAACTTCCGGTTCCACTCCGTTCCGTTCTTACTCCGAAATTAGGACACAAATGTTTAGGGTAGCACAGCACATACGCTGAGGCTATAGTCCTTTCCTGTTCTGTGGTTCCGTTCCGATCAGACTCTGTCCGATCCAGTTTACTCCAACATTTTACTCCAATGTTTTCCCTTTGTTCTAAACTTAACACAAACCATATGTTACACAATTTTGTTGGGACTGAGTTTGATTTGCAATAATAATGGAATGACTAATTGATGCATAGCTTTAGGAAGTTATTATTAGGAATTTAGGAATTACTCCAAAGGAATTTAATGCAGAGTTCAGAGAGCTCCTTTGATTATTATCACACTTCCACTGACATGAATGAACAGTACAGGTCCCTGGGAAAGGAAAACCCCTTGGGTTACCTGTGTTATTCCCTGTGTGCCTGGGTACATGTGGACAGGTACTCTAGGGTACAGGACAAAAAGTGCTATAATTTTTTTTTGTGTTCCTAAGAAAGAACCCTTTCCAAGTGACAAAACATATCTAAAAATTATTTTTTTCAAAAGGGAAACACAACCTGGCACCAGCAGTACTAGTGTAACCCCGGTGGAAACTGGATGTCCTCTTGCTTAAGTTTGATAAGATGCAGGCTCACTGACAGAATCTGCTACTCTCCATGTTACAAATATTTTGAGCAAATCACTTTGTGTTTTTGGGCTTCAATAAGGCTATATGCACAGCTAGATGTACACTTAAAACAAAATATAATATTTTTCCTACATCCTCATAAAATGCTGATTTTTTCCAAACTAAAGATACCATTTCTTGTCTAATACTACTGCCTACAAATCTCAGAAGCCATATCATCTCTTGTATCATGTTAACAGATTATGGCTGTCCAATATCTTGGCTATTGAAACAAGTAGCCCATTTTGGTCCATGTACAAACCTAGAGATATCCAGAGAGGTTTCATGTCCACCAATAACCCTGGTATTACTTGGACGGTGAAGAGAGAGTCTATGTATGTCTGGAATCCATAAAAGAAGTTCATCCTCACTGCCACATATCCAACCTTCACTATTTATTGTGGACTGGTCATTGAAGCCAGTCTCTTCAGCAATAGCTGTCTCTCTCCTCATGGTATTCCACAAGCGAATTGTGCCATCCTCTGAGCAAGAGACAATTTGATGCCCATCCTGTGAGAATGCAACAGAAATGATCCAGTCAGTATGCCCATGCAATGGTCTTCCCTCCATCACTCTTGTTCTGGCATTCCACACACAAATTGTACTATCAGTTGAGCCAGAGACAATCCACTGCCCATCCTGTGAGAATGCAACAGAGTGGACTGAACCTGTATGCTCAGTCAGTGGGCTTCCCTCCATCACTCCTGTTCTGGCATTCCACACACAAATTGTCCTATCAGCTGAGCCAGAGACAATCCACTGCCCATCCTGTGAGAATGCAACAGAACGGACAGAACGTATATGCCCAGTAAGTGGGCTTCTCTCCATCACTCCTGTTCTGGCATTCCACACACAGATTGTCCTATCAAATGAGCCAGAGACAATCCACTGCCCATCCTGTGAAAATGCAACAGAACAGACCTGATCTCTATGCCCAATAAATGGTCTTCCCTCCATCACTCCTGTTGTGGCATTCCACACACAAATTGTTCTATCATCCGAGCCAGAGACAATCCACTGCCCATCCTGTGAGAATGCAACAGAACGGACACTATCTGTATGCCCAATAAATGGTCTTCCCTCCATCACTCCCATTGTAGCATTCCACACACAAATTGTCATATCAGCTGAGCCAGAGACAATCCACTGCCCATCCCGTGAGAATGCAACAGACTCAACACTCTGGGTATGCCCAGTAAATGGTCTTCCCTCCATCACTCCTGTTGTGGCATTCCACACACAAATTGACCTATCAGCTAAGCCAGATACAATCCATTGCCCATCCTGGGAGAGCGCAATGGAATTGACATCACCGGTATGCCCAATAAATGGGCTTCCTGCCATCACTCTAGTTGTGGCATTCCACAGACGAATTGTATTATCATTTGAGCCAGAGACGATCCGCTGCCCATCCTGCGAGAATGCAACAGCACGGACCCAACTCGTATGCCCAGTAAATGGTCTTCCCTCCATCACTCCTGTTCTGGCATTCCACACACAAATTGTTCTATCATCCGAGCCAGAGATAATCCACTGCCCATCCTGTGAGAATGCGACGGAACGGACATAATCAGTATGCCCAGTAAATGGTCTTCCCTCCATCACTCCCGTTGTAGCATTCCACACACGAATTGTCCTATCAGCTGAGCCAGAGACAATCCACTGCCCATCCCGCGAGAATGCAACGGACTCAACACTACGGGTATGCCCAGTAAATGGTCTTCCCTCCATCACTCCTGTTCTGGAATTCCACACACAAACTGTCATATCAGCTGAGCCAGAGACGATCCGCTGCCCATCCTGTGAGAATGCGACAGAACAGACAATATCAGTATGCCCAGTAAATGGTGTTCCCTCCCTCTCTCCCGTTCTGGCATTCCACACACGAATTGTCCTATCATCTGAGCCAGAGACGATATGCTGCCCATCCTGCGAGAATGCGACGGAATAGACCGAACCTGTATGCCCAATAAATGGTCCCCCCCCCATCATTCCTGTTCTGGCATTCCACACACGAATTGTTCTATCAGTTGAGCCAGAGACAATCCACTGTCCATCCTGCGAGAATGCGACGGAATAGACATCATCAGTATGCCCGGTAAATGGGCTTCCTTCCATCGCCCCCGTTGTGGCATTCCATACACAAACAGTATTATCCTGTGAGCCAGAGACGATCCGCTGCCCATCCTGCGAGAATGTGACAGAAAAGATGCTTTGTTCTCCTGCAGGAATCACCATCTCCATTGCCGGCCAATGAGACAGTTGGCCCCGTTTGACAGACAATGTATTGGCAAATATTAAGGAATAACGCTTGAAAACTTGCGAAGAAAGCGGCGCAAAAGGCAGCGCGGATACATAGATATGCGGCGCACTCTTTGCTACAACCATCCCGAAATAACGCAGAAACGTGGAGGCATCAATAACCAGGTCTTGGAATGCCTTGACTTCGTCGCTAGAAGCCTATTGCGATCATGTCCGTTAGTTTTCGTAATTGCTACATTGGACTATTGGATATACCTCATGATGCTGACCAGAGGCTAACCATATCTTCAGAGTCGACAACGCTGCAGTAGCATGATCCACAGAACTCTTGAGGCTAAGGACTTCTAGCCAAAAGAGGAACTTCTCCTCAAAGAGTGATCCAAGTTTGGCTAAAAGATCCTGTTCAAACCCGACACGTTCCAGATGATCATCCCAAAAACAACAAGCATAGAATAAAGCAGGCGGAATGTACGTATTGATGCGGGTGTCGAGATCTGGAATCTTGCTGTTGGGGAGATATGACGACTCTAACTTGCAGATGTTGAATTGAAGATCGTGAAGCATTAGACCAAGACACGAATGAGCCAACTGACGATGGGCGTCCTCAAGATCGATGTGGTAAAAAGAACCACTCATTTTCTTGTCGGTTAGGAAGTCGCGGAATGAAGTGTGGAGAGGAACAATGGGTAGCGTTTGATCAGCTAAAGTCACATTGCTCAGTAGAGAGCCAAGCCGGCGGAAAATCACAATGACAGAATCGTCATCATCAGGGTCACCAAGAGGATACTGCCGCAAATCCGTCAGAGACTTGATAGAAAGGGGTTCCGATGCAGCTAAGAGCTGTCCCATGACCGACTGAAATCGACGTTTTACGATGGGCGACTCGAAGTACCCTTCAAGAACCTGTTTGTACAAGTCGTATAACAGGCCTAGTTTTAAACCCAGCTCTTCATGATCCGCAGAAACCTTCAAAAGAGCACGTATACAATCATTTTTGGTGAGTCCACCTGGAGGATCATTGATGTACCCGCATGCAACCGCAGCCCACTGGAACAGCCCCTCCGCTTTCTCTGCAAGCTCATTTCCGTGCTTTTTAAACATGTCCGGAGGGAGCTTTTCCTGAAGATAGATGAGAATATCATCCTTCGTTCTAACAGCCAGCTTGGAGTCATCCATGTGTATAATTTCGTATGGCTTGCCGGACGCATTGGCGAACGGATATATAATGTCAGCCTCTGGCCTTGAGGTGATAAAAACGCGAAAGTTCGGTGGGAGTTTAGCGAGGTGATCAGCAAGAAAAGCGTGTAGGCCATCTCTGCCAGTTGCATCACCACTCTCATCTAAAGCATCGATGATGATAAGAATAGGGCCAACAGTGTGCACGTCCTTGAGCGGTTGTAGGAGTAGAGATTCAAAAAGCGTATGGTAGTCCCTCGCAGCTCGAAGAGGCTTATCGTCTCTAATGGTCTTTCCCAAAGCGGTTTTAAATGAAGGATAGCGATTCGATAGATCGTGAAGAACGGTTGTGAAGAGGAGATAATCCTCGTGTTTGGATCGCTCCACCCGACGAAAGATGAAGTATGAACTGAGACGGTTCATGGCTCGAAAGCGCCGAGCAATCTCATGGGAAATAGAAGACTTTCCTGTACCCGCCTGCCCGAACAGAACAAGTACGTGCTTTGAACCGGGATCGTCCACCCACTTAACGATGTAGTCCAAGAAGTCTGTACGTGTCCCCCGAAGATAATCTCTCTTGATGTCGGAAGGTTTGTAAGGAATTTCCTTCATTTTTTCATCGAGGTCTATGTGCTGGTTGTCAGATCGATGATCCTCAAAACGATCAGGACTACATACCGAGATCTGATATTTGCTTCGACAATGTGTCCACATGGTCCAGAATTTGAAGCACTTTGATCTCTGTGGTAACAGTAGCATGATCCAAGAAAGCCTTTCGGAGTTGAACAAACTTGTTGCAAAGCCTAGGTATTTTATCGTCGTCTGGGCCACCGATATTTTTCAGCCACCGCTTCCCTACAAATCACATATTTACAATGTCCAATGAAACAGAAGTCGTCGACGTACAGAAGTGCATGTCCTTTGCATACGACTGGATGAAGTCGCCGCAATGGCAAACGTGCTGCAGCATGAGTTGAAGAATATCCACTTGCTTGCTATGCGACTCGATATTTTTCAAAGGACGTGCCTCTTGCGTAAGATCAAACGCATCATGTATAGCGGTAAGTAGAGCTTGGATGTTCTCGTCACGCTGTACCTGGCTCAAAAAAGTCTGATCGGGATGAACAAAAGATCAGTGTTTTCATCTGACAAGTAAAGCAGTTAGATCCACCTGGGGAATCACTGACAGTACACCCCATGCCATCTTCGCGTAAGGGTTGAGCTAACAAGCGGGAGTCAGCCCAGTGAAGAATAGATACAAGGAGTAATAGACGTACCGCTGCAACTGTACTTAGCGCGTCCATCACCCACTTGACTCTTCCAACAGCCCGTTCCCAGGTAGTATAAAGGTTCATCGCCCCCATAGCGTCGTCGGCGCCACGGAGAGCATTCTCAGGCAACATCTCCGCCAGGCCCTTCGTCAGCCGTGCATCAGGTTGGGCGATCGTGGGTGATGTGGGTTCCGTCGAGTTTGGGGCCACAGAACTATCTGCAGTTGGTTCTGCGGCAAAGGAGTTGTGGGTCGCCGTTGAACTTGAGTTCACCGACAAGTTGGTCGTTAAGTAGAGTGTTACCGGTTGCGCAGTATCGGCGTTACTGAGAGCGAAAGAAATTTCTACATATGGGTGGTCTATCCATTAAATGAGCAGGGGTTCTAACCAAAGACGAACCATTTTTGGATTCAAGAGGTATCTCATGGGTCCCGATAAGGAGGCTTTTGGCTAGTATACTTCGCCTGGCATAAAGAGATAATGCAATACGGGAAGACGGAAGTACAGCACTGCAGTAGTCTCTCAGTTGAAGAATTAAATTGCAAGAAGAGAGTTGTCGTACAAGGCGTCAAGTCTCTCGTTCCACTCCACGGCCTGTTCCACACTACGAATAGCTGTTGTCTTCTTCGTTATCGTCCCATCGGTCACGGTAACATAGAAATGCCTCTTCTTGCCCCAGAGGGTCTTGAGACGGGGAAGCTTGTGCGTTCGGAGGACTGACAGGAAATATATTTGAGAGTGGGTCACCAAGTTAGGATTCAGGTAACTTACCAGTAACCTCGAGCCAGGAATTGTCTGGCTGGAGCTCGATCTGGCCGCTGGGTAAGAAGTGATTTGAGATCCGCCGTTACAACAAAATGGCAAGATTGACGCACCTTATTGCAGCTGGGGAAGAGCTTGAGCAACGGGTCAGCAACAGGCCACATCATATGCTTATAACATTCACAGTTGGCCAAGGCTTCCATCTCTTTCATTAGCCATGTTGGCTACACGGGCGTTGGGGTCGCAAGGCGTCGACAGTATCTAAGTATCGAAAGCCAGATTGTTATATTATGTCCAGGAGGCAAGGAACCAAGAAGACGGATTCAGGGTTCTTAGCCCCATAACGGGATTTTGGCATATCATACCTCTTGCCATAGACCTGCACGTCCCCCAACATTCTTAATTACTGCTAAAAATCACACCACAAGCCTGTATCAACCGTGGCTGACGGGGCCCAATGCCTCGACGACTCGGTATAGACAGGTTGAACCTACCATCTACAGCTTATGCACCACAAACGGGGGCACGGTTTGAATATATCTTACACTCAGTTGAACATCCTTGCGATAGCTGTGACCGGTACGACTCTTGCTGTGATTAGTTTACCATTATCCATGTGGTTTGATTCATGTTAATTTTTTTACTTAGTGAGATCATCCCTTAGTGGTCCAGTGTTTGGAAAAATAGTAGACTCTCGCGGTCCTCGCATTCTTCTTGCTTGTGCTTTCATATTCCTTATCAGTGGTTACTCGGGCATCACGCTACTTTACGACTCTGGTGGAAGACCAGATATAAAGAGTCTACCAACTTTAATCTTCGCCGCCCTCATGCGGTGCTCGTCACTGGTGAAATCAGGAGGCATTGCAGCCTACAATGCCTCGGTGAACTCGACAGCAAAACTTTTCCAGAAAGGGCGGTAAAGTGAATCTGACCTAAATTGTCACTGAGTTCTCTATTCCTCGTCTTAGCGCGGATCGACTACAGGTTTGGTCATTTCCCAGAATTCTGAGTACGATGAGTGACACCATCAGGATGGCAAGCCGGCCAAGTCTCCCTCATCAATCTCATGAGCCTCTCAGGAAGAATGTCCATTGGTAAATCCAAACAAACAAAAAATTGTTTCGTCATCTGAACTTTGAATTTACTTCACATAGGCTTTATTTCAGATTTTGTCAGGAATACATACGATCTACCGCGTTCATACTTACTCGTCTTAATCGCTAGTCTCTTCTTTGTTTCCCAACTTATGTTGGGTAACGTTACCGATATCTCTCATCTATGGATTCCGAGTTCGCTCCTTGGTTTGTCTCATGGAACTCTTTACTCAATATACCCGACTACCTGTCTTGGGTGGTTTGGCATGCGTACGTGCATATAACCCCCTCTATACCATCATGCCTTACTTATTATTTCTTAATCAGCACACTTTTACGAGAACTACATCCTACGCATGGAGTGTTTGCAAGGTCTCACTTGTTACGTGCATGCTATTTATTTAACTATTGGTGCTACGTTTCTGTCTATTTTACTTTTTGCGTATGGGCTGGCTATAGAAAGCAGAAGAATTCGACACGACATGTTAGTAGAGCTTGAGTAGAACCAAACTTGCGAGACAGGAGATGGGACTGGTCACTCCCTTGATTTGACGCATTCGATTACACACGCCTTATAATGCCACTGGTGAGCCTTTACGAGGTTGAGGCAATAAAGGTTTTGGGTGGAAGGAGAATGTCGAATTTTTTGAGGGAAGAAAGTGCATCCAGGCCGCAGACGTGGACCTGTACGAAAATTAATAGCCGGGATAATTCGGAATCCCATTATCTGATGTTTTGAAATATCATGGTAGTTGATCCACGGTTCAAGAATTTCGCGACCTGGTGGTACTGGGGCCTGGGCCTGAGGCCTGAGACCTCGTTGATTGTTTCTACCAGGGAATTACACGTAGTCACCATTACCTTCATCCCAACAGCATGCCTAAATCCAATCCGACGAGGAAGATCTTAAAGTAGGGCATATTACATAAATGATATCGATAAAATATAAATATTCCACATCTACTCTAAATATCGAAGGACGAGCGCACCAACACGCTTCCTCACATCCTTCGCCTTACCGCTTCCCCTACCTGACATCTTCCCAAACACAACTACTTTCCCGTTTTCTCCAGCTCTCCCAGACCTACCTGCTCGATGCAAGAAATCAATCATATTTCTTGGCTCATCTACATTGAAAACATGTTTGATCGACGGAGAGAAATCCAGTCCACGAGAGAGAAGAGAAGTGGTGATCATAACATGAGGTGAATCCTTCACGTTCGTAGAGGGCTGAGTAACTAGATCGTCGTCCTTGCGAAGGAAACCAGCTAGGTGTTTGTTCGATCCTCTGCCTCGATGTTCACTTTGACTCGTCATCGCCACGTTCTTGATCCCTTTTTCGCTGAGGTATTTACTCATCTCTATAACCTTGGTGTTTTTGTTGCAAAATACGAGAATTTTGGACAACGACAACACAGCGGTATTAGCAACATCTTCCGCCCATACCCGCCGAATCCGACGCTCAACATCAGCCAACTTGTTGCCGTATTCAGTGTGTAAGGTTTTAGGTAAATGATGGAGGTGGAGAGAAGCGAGTCGGATAAGTGACGGATGATGTTTTTCAAGGTAGAGATTGAGAGAATTCGGGATCATAGCGCTGGTTAGGAGAAAGCTGAAGGGGTAGTCAATAGGCTCCGAGGTCATGGGAGTCAAAGGTTGCGGATTCACAGTGGACAGTTTAGTTGATCGTAAAACGGGCATCAGATGCCCACGAGAAGAACTAATATCGGCTAGCAGAGTTCGGGTAGTTTCTTGAAAATCGGGATCTAAAATCGATAATGAGAGACGAACATGAAGGGAGATAGATAAATCAACTCAAAACACACCAAATAAAACATCAGCTCCATCAACGACGACCCATTCGACATTAGCTAACCCCAATTCCGGTTTACTCCTCCAACTTTCCAACCCGTCCTCTACTTGGTTTCTTCGTGGCCTCCTCTTTCTCTGCACCAGCTTCTACTTCCTCGTCACCCTCATCTTCCACTCCCATCCCCGCCCATGAACCATCTCCAACACCTTCATCGGAGTCCCAACCAATATAGTATCCACAGGATGAGATGATTTTGCGACCTGGAACTCACCCAAAGGACCACCAGAGGTATCCGAGAACTTTGAAGACATCTTACTTGAAGTCGAGTCACGCCGACTGGTGCTCTTTTGGTTAGCTTAACTAGTACAAAGTATTCGAAACTTGATTTCATGAAGGAGGGATTTCACAAAGCCAGAAGCTGCCGAGAGAGCTCATGGGTTGGTGCTAGGATAAGTCCACGAGGGTTATACAGCCTTTGCGAGCTGGGCTGTGATAAAGAAGACGCGTCCTTAGAAACGAGCTCTCCTTCTTTGAGGTTTTGTAGAAGGGGAAGGAGGTAGGCGATGGATTTTCCTGAACCAGTCTCAGAAGCTAGTAAGAACTGTCGCCACCGTCCGGGAGCCGTATCAACACTCAGCGATTGAGCACCAGGATGCGCAAGTAGCCATTTTAGATTCAAAAGATTGAATTGGGGTCGGTCCGGCGTCGTTACCAATCATCTCTTTGAGAGAGTTGAGTAAGCCAGGGGGAGAGGTAAATTGTTCAGCAAGAGGAACGTCAGAAGGCTGAAGTTTTGATTTGCCTTATGACAAGGGAGCCAGCGAAACAGATTCTAAAGGGTGGTGGAACTCATCTGGAGATATTTCCTTATCATATGTGCGGCTTTTTGGTGTGTCGTTGTTCTCTTCCGACTTGGAGTGAGAGGGATCTCGGCGTGCTGTCAAGCTGGCGTCAGACTTTTTTTTGTTAAGTTTTGAAAAATAATTCGAATGTCGAGCTACTTTAGCATAGTGCCTAGTTGTACAGCAAAACGAAGTAGACTGGCAGTATTGTGAATGTAAACGGTACATACCTGTACATACATGCATGACTGGTCACAGTAGGATCAAACGGTCACATGAACTAATTTCACCAGACTCCATCTAACAGCTCCTCCTACTCACCAGATCCCTATTGCTCATAAGTCTGTGACCCAATATTTCTCAATGGGCGTGACCAGGAATATGAAGAAAGATTATGAAAGGACCGCCCTGGACATGAAAATGTCACGATCTCGTCGGATTGGATCCCCAGAGTTTCCTTGAAAATTTCATACCTTGGAAGTACGCCCGACGCTTACAGGGGAAGATGCCCATCGAAGTATCGTCTGGCGGCCATTGTCCCAAAACCGCAGACTCTCCGCTTTCTAAGTACAAACCGACCAGACACCTCTTGCAACAGCCTGAACCCATGTTGGAGTTATTTTCTATTTCCTTAGCACATGATCTCGACGCGCCACCCCATTTCTATTTGTTCGTGTAGCTCGTTTATTCTCGTATAAAAGTCACGTCACTTGTCTTTCTCTTTCCTCAGCTGTTCATTTCATTGAACGTTACGCTGAGGTATGTTGTTCTCAATTCATTCAGACTACCTTACTTATTCTACGTCTCTACCTAGTTCATTCTCGTTCTAGGTAAACATAATAAATTAGCTGTTCATTTCATTGAACATTACGCTGAGTTCATTCTCGTTCTAGGACTCGAACAGGTTATGGGCCCCGCTTGCTAAAAGACAAGAGACATATCCTGGTGGGTATCGCATGTAGATCGTTCTAGTGAGATCACCCCACAGAAATGCACGTGTAAGAACGTCAACGAGTGGAAAGTGTGTCGTGTGGTAATCCAAGGTTTCTACCTCCGAAAACCACGCATATATTTTGTTTTTTCATACTCTGTCAACAAAACATTGTGCATATAGTCACTGTTTATAATCAAATTCCATCATGTCCACCATAAAGCTCGACCATATAGAGCTACTCACTGGTTCATCGAACTACGAAAGTTGGAAACGCGGGATTAGTCAAGTACTACAGGGCGAAGGATTCTGGGGACACGTTGAGGGTGACGCAAATATTTTTTCTGCGTTTCCAATCGAACCCACTCCTGCTGTTCCAACTGCCGTCTCCACTGCTGCCGAAATAACAGAATATCGTGAGTGGTGGAAGACTGATTCCAAGACTCGGACAATCATTGAACGACGAGTAACTCCTGTTACACTCGCTCTTCTGCCTCAAGGGGTCACTGTCACCGCTCGCAATGTCTGGGATACTCTGAAGTCTCTATACAGTCGACGCGACATATTATCTCAGTTTGATCTTCGGAATCGTCTAGCAAATGCCAAACTCAAAGATCATCGAGACTTAGATCGCTACATTGGGGAATTCAAGAGTGGACGGATTCGTTTCATCGAAATGGGCATCCCATACAGCGAGTACGAGATGGTTCACTCAATCATACAAGGCCTACCCACAACTGGGTCTTGGCCACACTTCGCGATGCTCGTTAGTCAAATCACTCAAGATTTCATGGATGCCCAGTCCCATGCCATCATTCCAGCAGCTCCTGACACCCTTCTTGAACGCATAATCAGTCGTCTTGTCGTTGAATGCCAATGCATAGAGTCATCAAGACCTGCTGGCAAATCCGGCCCAAACTCCGAATACTGCAATCATGCAGGAGGATCCGGTGATGCAATTCACAAACATGAGAAAAACCCTGATGGGGTGATCTGCTCAAATTGCGGTAAAAAATCACACGACAGCAATCACTGCTGGGCTAAAGGCGGCAAGATGGAGGGTCGAGGACCATCTGGTTCGAAGCTCAAAATCAAGGGCAAAACAAAGGCTGAACTCACTGCGGTTGTTGCAACTCCAGCTACTCATCCATCTCCTGACACCTACTTCGGCGACTTGTCATGTGCTGTCATGGATAAAGGACCTTCTGCAGAGGAGTTTGGAGCTCTTCTTGCTGCTAGTGGTGGCGCAGCGAACTGTCTTGACTCTGGGACTTCGTCTCATCTTTTCAAGGATAGAGAAGTATTCTGGACGTATGAGACGACTCAAGCCCGTCAAATGAGGACTGCCAATCATGGGGTCCTTCAAACCAAAGCCAGCGGAGACTGTCTAGTACGGTTCACCCTTAATGGCGTCAGCACAACTGTCAAACTTCGAGACTGCCTTCATGCACCATCAGCTTGCATAAATCTACTATCTGTTGGAAGGATGACAATCGCCGGAAGTAAAGTCGGCTGTGTTTTCGATGATGGAAAGTTTCAAATTGTCAAGAAAAATCCTGATGGGTCTCGTGTTGACATATACGAAGGTGAACAGACTGGGAACAGGCTATTCTTTGTAGACCTGGAATTTATCCTACCCCCTGAAAGACGCCACACCGAAACTTCGTTTTTCTCAAAGGTTACCGAGACTATGGATCTATGGCATCATCGCATGGGTCATATAGGGGAAGCCGCCACACGGAATCTCCTTAAGTCTGTCAAGGGGGTCAAATTTCCCCCTGGTGACAAACTATCAAAATGCGAACCCTGTATCATTGGTAAGCATACCCAGGCTCCTCATCCTTCGTCCGTCACTCCCAAGACAACCAAACTCCTTGAGCTTGTTTTCTGTGATCTCTGCGGTCCTTTCCCCGTTGCAACTCCTCATGGCAAACTGTACCTCATCGCTTTTCTTGAAGACTCTGCCAATCTCTTAAAAGTCTACTGCTTAGCTCGGAAAGACCAGGCAGTTGAGGCCTTCAACATCACAAAGGAAAACTGGGAGAGAAAAACCAGGAAAAAGCTCTTACGCTTTCGTGTAGATGGGGCAGGGGAGTTAGGGAGCAATGACTTTGTCAGAGCTCTGGAGTCAGAGGGTATTGAAAGGGATGTCGTGCCACGGTATGAGCACTGGAAGAATGGTAAAATGGAACGAGTGTTTCGCACGCTCCAAGGCCGCATGTTGGCCATGCTCACAGCCGCACAACTCCCTCTCACATACTGGGGTGAAGCTGCGCTTACTGCTGGTTTCCTTTTCAATCTCACGACTTCCTCAAGTCTTTCAAAGGATGTCACACCCTACGAAATCCTGAAGACGACCAAACCCGATGTTTCTCATTTGAAAACCTGGGGTGTTCGTTGCTTCGCTCATGTTCCTCTAGAGCTTCAAACGAAACTTGGGAATAAGTCTGTGGAATGTCTTTTCATGGGCTATCCCCCTGGCGGCAGAGGATACCGTGTACGATCTCTTGTCACCAATCATTTCTTTGATTCTGGCAATGTGATTTTTGATGAAAACATCCCGTATCATGCTCTCCATGAAGTTTCCACAACGCCCATTGATTATTCCTCTCTCCCTTTCCCTCGTTCCATACTCAACTCTGAAAACAATCACCAAAGCGCTCCAGATCCTGAACCCAACATCTCAGACCCTGATTCACCCACAACTTCCCTCCCTCATCCTTCTTCCGAGCCAACTACCAACCCCCCTCTGATTCCAATTGTTCTTCGTGACAAACGGAAGTTGACTGAGGGTGGCCGCAACTATGCTGAATCTATTCGATCTGCAAAAGTTCATTTGGAGAAAATGAGGGCAAATGCGCTGAGAAGACGAGAGATGAGGGAAGCAGAGACTGCTAAAAGGCAGACAACAGGTGAAGCTGAAGTGGTTGTGGTAGATGATGTGGAGGGCGAAAATGTTGATATCGCCTCCTTGTGTTGCGAGGGGGTGCTACAAGACTTTCCTGACATGTTCAATGAAGATGATGATTTTTCGGCCTCAGTGGCATCGCTCAACGTCCAAGACTATCTACAGAGGGACGCAGACTCCATTTTTGAGAGCGTCTTCCTCTCTTTGAGGAGCGACATCATCCGAAACCCTCATTCTCCTGGATACGACATGACAATACCACCTGCCAATCATCATGAAGCAATGAAGCGTTCAGATGCGGAGGAGTGGAGAAAGGTAGAAGAGAAGGAACTGGGGATGCTAAAGAACATGGGGGTGTATGTGGAGGAGCTGTTGCCGGAAGGGAGAAAAGCGATAGGCAATCGCTGGGTATTTGAGTACAAACTCGATCCTGATGGAGGACCGCAGATTTACAAAGGACGTCTTGTCGCTCAGGGTTTTTCGCAAATCCCATTCATCGACTATGACGCTACCTTTGCTCCAGTTGCCAAGTCTGCATCAGTACGGTTCGTCACAGTCCACTCTGCTCTCAACGGCTGGCACCTCGAGTGCTTTGATGCCACACGTGCATTTCTGTGGGGTGATCTCACTAGAACGATCTACATGCGATACCCACCAGGATATGTCTCTCCCACCAACTTGCCTGGTGTCTGGCGTCTCCTCAAATCACTCTACGGGCTGAAGCAAGCTAGTCTTATTTGGTACAAGCTTCTTCGGAAAGTCCTTGAGGAATTAGGCTTCTCGCGGTCAGAATATGATCATGCAGTATTTGTGTATAAGTGCTCATGGGGAGGTCAGGAGGTTCATTGCCTACTCGCTATGCACGTTGACGATGGTCTGGCGGGGTGCACATCCATTGACTTCCTCACCTTTATCAAGGGAGAAATCAAGAAGCACTTCGGCATCAAAGATCTTGGACCGCTTCGAAACTTCTTAGGTGTTCAATTCGAGCGAAATCTTGAGACCTGCGAGCTTTGGATACATCAAGAGATGTTTATCGACTCTCTTCTGTCCGAATATGATCTCATCAACTGCAACCCCGTAAAAACCCCTTTGGATCGTGACAATTCCCTTGGGCTCCCCACCGACATCCATCCTGAAGTTGCAAACCTCACACTATCCTTTCAACGACTAGTCGGGTCTCTTCTTTTCCTGCAGCTCTGCTCACGACCCGACATCTCATTCGCCGTCCTTCTTCTCTCCCAACATACTTCCCTGCCACAACCATCTCATTTTGCCGCTGCGAAACGTGTCCTTCGATACCTCAAGGGAACTCGGTCTTATCGACTACACTATGGTGGCACTGACCGTCATCTTCCTCTCGCAGGACTCTCAGATGCTGACTGGGCCGGAGACAAAAAGGATCGTGCATCAGTATCTGGGTACGTCTGGTCCTGTGGAGGTGGGCCCATCAGCTGGTCAGCGAAGAAGCAGAATTGCATTGCACTTTCCACTACGGAAGCCGAATACGTTGCTCTCACTCGTGCCATCCAGGAAGGCATCTGGCTGAGACAATCCCTCAACCAATTCCAAGTTCACTGCCCATCGCCTCTCGTCATCTCTACCGACAACAATGGCGCAAAATCACTCTCAGTCAACGACTCGAATCATGGCAAGGCCAAGCACATCGATATTAGATACCACTTCATTCGTTCACACATTGAATCAAATTCTTTCCTCGTCAACCACACTCCTGGCACCGAAAATACCGCCGACATCTTCACAAAGCCGTTAGCACACGTTATCTTTCAATCCCACGTCACCCGTCTCGGGCTCTTTGCTCGTTGAGGGGGCATGTTGGAGTTATTTTCTATTTCCTTAGCACATGATCTCGACGCGCCACCCCATTTCTATTTGTTCGTGTAGCTCGTTTATTCTCGTATAAAAGTCACGTCACTTGTTTCTCTTTCCTCGGCTGTTCATTTCATTGAACGTTACGCTGAGGTATGTTGTTCTCAATTCATTCAGACTACCTTACTTATTCTACGTCTCTACCTAGTTCATTCTCGTTCTAGGTAAACATAATAAATTAGCTGTTCATTTCATTGAACATTACGCTGAGTTCATTCTCGTTCTAGGACTCGAACAACCCAGATATATTTACCTACTGGAACGACGTACCAAAAATTGTACATCGATACGCAAGAAGCCAGATTTATACACTCCTTCAACTTAGATGACTCAGAAAGGATTGTATAAAAGTGCTTCTCGTCTGATTATCTCGTCTGATTATCTGCTTCCCAATACCTACTTCATCGATGCCTGGTACTTATATGCACAAATTTGACACATCTGCTTATCAAGGTGAAGTCACCATTAAAATGAGTATTTTTCTACACTGGATGGTACTTTTGAGCTTACCAAGCTTTCCCCACCACCTTATAGATTGTTCATAGTACTAGGACAATGGGTTGATCCTGTCAAAGGAGGGAATATTGAGTTAGTTCTGTTCACATCATCTATTCATTTGATTACATCTTTACTTTATTACTTTACTCCTCCAAAGTGTCATCAACCCTGGTGATGTCCTCTTACTTAAGTTTGGTAAGATGCATGCACACTGACACAATCTGCCATTCTCCATGTTACCAATGTTTTCAGCAAATTATTTTGTGGTTTTGGGCTTCAAATGGGGCTATATGCACCAACACAATGTGGATGTACATTTAGAACAAAACATAGTATTATTCCTATATCTTGAATTATCTTCATAAAATGCTAATTTTTCCAAACTAAGCATATTCCTTGTCTAATAATACTGCCTACAAATTTCAGTAGCTATATCATATCTTGATTGTCAGAAACTTTCAACTATTGTACAGATCATATGATGTTAACAGATTATAGCTGTCCAATATCTTGGCTATTGAAACAAGTAGCCCATTTTGGTCCATGTACAAACCTAGAAAGATCAAGGCAGGTTTCATGTCCACCAATAACCCTGATATTGCTTGGGCGGTGAAGAGAGAGCCTATGTACGTCTGGAATCCATACAAGAAGTTCATCCTCACTGCCACATATCCAACCCTCACCATTTACTGTGGACTGGTCAGTGAAGCCAGTCTGTTCAGCAATGGCCATCTCTCTCCTCATGGTATTCCACAAGCGAATTGTGCCATCCCCTGAGCCAGAGACAATGTGATGCCCATCCTGCAAGAATGCAACAGAAAGGATCAAGTCAGTATGCCCACACAATGGTCTTTCCTCCATCACTCCTGTTGTGGCATTCCACACACAAACTGTACTATCAGTTGAGCCAGAGACAATCCACTGCCCATCCTGTGAGAATGCAACAGAACGGACTGAACCTGTATGCCCAGTGAATGGTCTTCCCTCCATCACTCCTGTTGTGGCATTCCACACACGAATCATGCTATCATCCGAGCCAGAGACAATCCACTGCCCATCCTGTGAGAATGCAACAGAACGGACTGAACCTGTATGCCCAGTGAATGGTCTTCCCTCCGTCACTCCTGTTGTGGCATTCCACACACGAATCGTGCTATCATCCGAGCCAGAGACAATCCACTGCCCATCCTGTGAGAATGGAACGGAACGGACTGAACCTGTATGCCCAATAAATGGTCTTCCCTCCCTCCCTCCCGTTCTAGCATTCCAGACACGAATTGTTTTATCATCTGAGCCAGAGACGATCTGCTGCCCATCCTGCGAGAATGCGACAGAATTGACAGCACGGATATGCCCAGTAAATGGTCTTCCCTCCATCACTCCCGTTCCGGCATTCCACACACAAATTGTATTATCATCCGAGCCAGAGACGATCCACTGCCCATCCTGCGAGAATGCGACGGTACAGACATCATCGGTATGCCCAGCAAATGGCCTTCCTTCCACCACTCCCGTTGTGGCATTCCACACTTGAATTGTTGTATCATCCGAGCCAGAGACGATCCACTGCCCATCCTGCGAGAATCCAATGGAACAGAGATCACCAGTAAATGGGCTTCCCGCCATCGCTCTAGTTGTGGCATTCCACAGACAAATTGTTCTATCATCCGAGCCAGACACGATCCGCTGCCCATCCCGCGAGAATGCAACGGAGGAGACAAGATTTGTATGCCCAGTAAATGGTCTTCCTATCATCACTCCCGTTGTAGCATCCCATACACGAATTGTCATATCTTCCGAGCCAGAGACGATCCGCTGCCCATCCTGTGAGAATGCGACGCAACAGACATAATGAGTATGCCCAGTGAATGGTCTTCCCTCCATCACTCCCGTTCTGGTATTCCACACACGAATTGTCATATCTTTCGAGCCAGAGACAATCCACTCCCCATCCGGTGAGAATGCAACGGAACGGACCGAACGTGTATGCCCAGTAAGTGGGCTTCCCTCCATCACTCCTGTCGTGGCATTCCACACACGAATTGTTCTATCATCCGAGCCGGAGACGATCCACTGCCCATCCTGTGAGAATGCAACGGAGGAGACAAGATTTGTATGCCCAGTAAATGGTCTTCCCATCATCACTCCCGTTGTGGCATTCCATACACAAATTGTCATATCTTCCGAGCCAGAGACGATCCGCTGCCCATCCTGTGAGAATGCGACGCAACAAACATAATCAGTATGCCCAGTAAATGGGTTTCCCTCCATCACTCCCGTTCTGGCATTCCACACACGAATCGTCATATCTTTCGAGCCAGAGACAATCCGCTGCCCATCCTGCGAGAATGCGACGGAACAGACATCATCGGTATGCCCATTAATTGGCCTTCCTTCCATCACTCCCGTTGTGGCATTCCACACACGAACTGTCCTATCAGACGAACCAGATACGATTCGCTGCCCATCCTGCGAGAATGCGACAGAACTGATCCTTCCCCCTCCCGTACGAATGACCATCTCCAATGCGGGCCAATGAGACAATTGGCCCCGTTCGAAAGACAATGTATTGGTAAATATGGAAGAATACCGCTTGGAAACTTGTGAAGAAAGCGGCGCAAAGGGCAGCGCAGATACATAGATATGCGGCGCACTCTCCGCTATGACCATCCCGAAATGACCCAGAAACGTGGAGGCATCAATAACCAGCTCCTGGAATGCCTTCACTTCGTCGCTAGAAACCTATTGCGATCATGTCTGTTAGTTCTCGTAATTGCCACATTGGACTATTGGATATACCTCATGATGCTGACCAGAGGCCAACCATTTCTTCAGAGTCGACAACGCTGGAGTAGCGAGAGCCACAGAACTCTTGAGGCTAAGGACTTCTAGCCAAAAGAGGAACTTCTCCTCAAAGAGTGATCGAAGTTCGACCAAAAGATCTTGTTCAAACCCGAGACGTTCCAGATGGTCATCCCAGAAACAACAAGCATAGAATAAAGCAGGCGGAATGTACGCATTGATGCGGGTGTCAAGGTCTGGAATCTTGCTGTTGGGGAGATATGACGACTCTAACTTGCAGATGTTGAATTGAAGATCGTGAAGCATTAGACCAAGGCATGAATGAGCCAACTGACGATGGGCCTCGCCAAGATCGATGTGATAAAAGGAACCACTCCTCTTCTTGTCGGTTAGGAAGTCGCGGAATGAAGTGTGGAGAGGAACGATCGGTAGCGTTTGATCAGCTACAGTCACATTGCTCAGTAGAGAGCCAAGACGGCGGAAAATCACAATGACGGAATCGTCATCATCAGGGTCACCAAGAGGATACTGTCGCAAAGCCGTCAGAGACTTGATAGAAAGGGGTTCCGATGCAGCTAAGAGCTGTCCCATGACCGACTGGAATCGACTTTTTACGATGGGCGACTCGAAGTATCCTTCAAGAACCTGTTTGTACAAGTCGTATAACAGGCCTAGCTTTGAACCCAGTTCTTCATGATCCGTAGAAAGCTTCAAAAGAGCACGTATACAATCATTCTTGGTGAGTCCGCCTGGAGGATCATTGATGTACCCGCATGCAACCGCAGCCCACTGGAACAGGCCCTCCGCTTTCTCTGCAAGCTCATTTCCGTGCTTTTTAAACATGTCCGGAGGGAGCTTTTCGTGAAGATAGACGAGAATATCATCCTTCGTTCTAGCAGCCAGCTTGGAGTCATCCATGTGTATAATTTCGTATGGCTTGCCAGACGCATTGGCAAACGGATACATAATGTCAGCCTCCGGCCTTGAGGTGATAAAGATGCGAAAGTTTGGCGGGAGTTTAGCGAGGTGTTCAGCAAGAAAAGTATGTAGGCCATCTCTGCCAGTTGCATCACCACTCTCATCTAAAGCATCGATGATGATAAGAATAGGGCCAATGGCATGCACGTCCTTGAGCGGTTGTAGGAGTAGGGATTCAAAAAGCGTATGGTAGTCTCTCGCAGCTCGGAGAGGCTTATCGTCTCTAATTGCCTTTCCCAAAGCGGTTTTAAATGAAGGATAGCGATTTGATAGATCGTGAAGAATGGTTGTGAAGAGGAAATAATCCTCGTGTTTGGATCGCTCCGCCCGACGAAAGATGAAGTATGAACTGAGACGGTTCATGGCTCGAAAGCGCCGAGCAATCTCATGAGAAATAGACGACTTTCCTGTACCCGCCTGCCCGAACAGAACAAGTGCGCGCTTTGAACCGGGATCGTCCACCCATTCAACGATGTAGTCCAAGAAGTCTGTGCGTGTCCCCCAAAGATAATCTCTCTTGATGTCGGAAGATTTGTAAGGAATTTCCTTCATTTTTCCATCGAGGTCTATGTGCCGGTTGTCAGATCGATGATCCTCAAAACGATCAGGACTACATACCGAGATCTGATATTTGCTTCGACAATGTATCGACATGGTCCAGAATTTGAAGCACTTTGATCTCTGTGGTAACGACAGCATGATCCAAGAAAGCCGTTCGGAGTTGGACAAACCCGTGGCAAAGCCTAGCTATTTTATCGTCGTCTGGGCCACCGATATTCTTCAGCCACCGCTTCCCTACAAATCACATATTTACAATGTCCAATGAAACAGAAGTCGACGACGTACATAATTCCACGTCCCGTGCGTACGACTGGATAAAGTCGCCGCAATGGCAGACGTGCTGCAGCATGTGTTTAAGAATATCTGCTTGCTTGCTGTCCGGTTTGATATTCTTCAAAGGACGTGCCTCTTCCGTAACATCAAACGCATCATGTATAGCGGTAAGTAGGGTTTGGATGTTTTCGTCACGCTGTACCTGGCTCAAAAAAGTCTGATCGGGGTGAACAAAATATCAGTGTTCTCATCTGACAATAAGCGATCAGATCCACCTGGGGAATCCCTGAGAGTACACCCCATGCCATCTTCGAGTATGGGTTGAGCTAACAAGCGGAAGTCAGCCCAGTCAAGAATAGATACAAAGAGTAATAGACGTACTGCTGCAACTCTGCTTAGCGAGTCCATCACCCACTTGACTCTTCCAAGAGCCCTTTCCCAGGTAGTATGAAGGGTTATCGCCCCCATAGCGTCGTCGGTGTCACGGAGAGCCTTCTCTGCCAACATCTCCGCCATTGATGGGTCATGAGTGCTATTTCCAATAGAAAGGCCCTTCATCGGCCGTGCATCATGTTCACCGGTACTGGCAACCGTGGGTGATGTGGGTTCCGTCGAGTTTGGGGCCACAGAAGTATCTGCAGTTGGTTCTGCGGAAAGAGGGTTGTGGGTCGCCGTTGAACTTGAGTTCAGTAACAACTTGGTCGTTAAGTAGAGTGTTACCGGCTGTGCAGTATCGGCGTTACTGAGAGCGAAAGGAATTTCTACGTATGGATGGTCAATTCATTAAACGAGCAGGGGCCTAACCAAAGACAAACCATTTTGGGATTCAAGAGGTATCTCATGGCTTCCGATAAGGCGGCCTTTGCCTACTATGCTTCGCCTGGCATAAAGAGATAATGTAATACGGGAAGACGGAAATACAACGCTGCAGCAGTCTCTCAGTTGAAGAATCGGATTGTAAAAAGATGATTGCCGTACAAGGCGTCGAGTCTCTCGTTCCACTCCACGGCCTCTTTCACACTACGAATAGCTGTTGTCTTTTTCGTTATCGTTCCATCGGTCACAGTAACATAGAAGCGCCTCTTCTTGCCGCAGAGGGTCTTGAGACGAGGAAGCTCGTGCGTTCGGAGGACTGAGAGGAGATATATCTGAGTGTGGATCACCAAGTTAGGATTCAGGTACTTACCAGTAACCTCGAGCCAGGAATTGTCTGGCTGGAGCCCGATCTGAGCGCTGAATATAAAAACGATTCAAGACCCATCGTTACAACAAAATGGCGGGGTTGACGCACCTCATTGCAGTTGGGGAATCAGAGCTTGAGCAACAGGTCAGCAACAGGACACATCATATGCTTATAACATTCACAGTTGACCGAGGTTTCCATCTCTTTCATTAGCTATGTTGGCTATACGGGCGTTGGGGTCGGAATGGCCACAAGGCGTCAACATTGGGACTGTTCGGCACGACGGTATCGAAGTATCGAGAGCTTGATTTCCATCTCTTTCATTAGCCATGTTGGCTACACGGGCGTCTTTGCAGATTGATTAAACGCTGAGAGTAAGACTCGCAATGGTCACGAGGCGTCAACCTTGCAACTGTTGGCTCCAGTTATTGATACCTTGATTATAGACATGACTCCACTCTTCGTTCAAACTTCAGTGCCAAAATAATTATAGGGTTGAGCAAAATCAGAAACTTACTTGACAGTGTGATTTTACACACTTCTCTCCCAAAAGATGGGCTGACCGAGATGTGGCGCTCATCGAAGCGTATAGGGTACATCGTGGATCAGCAATGGAACGTCACATCACGTCACAGGAGATAACATCGAATCTGAGGCTGGTCTTTTTAATCGGAGTTCAATTGGAGTCATATCAATAACATCTCTCACATCTTATACACCAGCGACCAGAATTCTGAGTACGATAAAGTGGGGGGCCGGCCAAGTCTCCCTCATGAGCTTCTCAGGAAGAATGTCCATCGGTAAACCAAAAAAAAAAAAACGTTTCGTCATCTGAACTCGAATTTCAAGTTATGGCTATAGAGGAAAGCAGAAGAATTCGACACGGCATTTTAGTAGAACTTGAGTAGAGGCTAAACTTGCGAGGACAAGCATAATCCAGTATTAGATTAGATGGTGTTGTACTTGCATCCAGATTTTTCTCCTATTAGTAATTTCATGTCAACTGTTACTGATATTCGTTTAGCCAGCCATGCAAAAGGTTGGTTAGAACAGGTTGCTGGTTTATTCAATTGAATAGAATTATTAGACGACATTTAATGGCCATCTAGTCTGGCCCATTGACTATGCGACGATGAACCTACATAATAAGTAATCAGACTCAAAAAATCAGGGTAAAATTGCAGAACAAAAGGACTGCAGACTCATGCTAAATTATGTTACCGACATAGCCTGTTAGAACTTAGACTAACTTGAGTGATACCATCTATAATCTCTGAAAGAAGTCAGTTAAACAGCTTCTTTCATACTTTCATACTCCTGGTCTCCTCAGGCTGCCCTGCCCTATTGAATGAGTTCAAAAGGACTTTGAATTTGGGGTCGTTTAAGGTTGCGTTTAAGGTCACTGGCATCAATGTATCTGCCGATGGCCTTGAGAACGTCACGCCGAGCTGGACGGGGCTTGATTTGGGCTTGATGGGAATATCCTCGTCGACATCGTCTTCCGCCGATATTCTGGTGCCACGAAGGGTTTGGGAGACATAGAAGCAATATTTTATGTATGTAAGGTAAAAACAAGGTAAAAATATTCTTAAAAGTCCGATTCAGAGCAAGGTTATTTTTGGGTTGTTGTCTGTTGTTGTGGGATGTATCGATGAACCGGACCGGGACTATGTAGGCAGAACCTATCTTGAACCTATCCTATCCAAACCCCTTTCACGGCACACTCCTGACATTTTCTTTGCTCTTTACTTATCACTCATTTCCCAGCACTATATGAATATGCATTCGTATTTACATCAGTGAAACGCTGCATCTCTAGCCTAGCCAATTGCGACTTTTGTAAAAAATAAACACGGGGGGATATCATGATGGAAATCACGGTTCTACGGTTAGAACTTCCAGGCAAATCCCGATTTCAATTGTGCTTACAGCAGAACTTAAATAACACCATTCCGACAATCCTAACTTCTATTGTAATGCACCACAAATTGGAATCGGCATTTGCCTGTTGGAATTCCTTACCGAGTTGGAAGTTGCCAGAACACCGCTGCCTGTGGGACTCGCTTAGCAGAATCGTTGATTTTGGCCAGTTGCAGTCTTGCAGATACACTCTACCTACTATGTATGTCAAGTAGATGGGCAATCAAGTACTCAAGTCTCAAATTGTGTGCGAACTGAAATTATCTGGATGATATGCTCTGCCACCTGCTCTGTATTGAATGGCATGATACTCAGCTACCACTCCACTTCGTTCAAAGGTCAGCGCCACTTTAACAATTGTAGGTTTGAGCTAAAAGAAACTTGGATTTGACAGCGTGCTTCTACACACTTCTCTCCCAAATTCCTGGCTCACCGAAATGTGGCGCTCACCTTGGCGCTCACCGAGGTGGTAATGAAAATTCGTCCATCAGTTCGCCATCAGTGAAGAACCAGGTGACAAGAGATAACATGATCTTATCATTGATATCAATCGGAGTCATCTCTGAACCCTGCTCGCCGACTCGGACTGTACCTCGCAAGATTCAAGCCCAACCTTCCCATGCTTTGACAGCATCTTGTGGAACTTGCTGCCTCGTTGTTCTTCGCTCTCTCTGCTTTTTCTGCTGATTTTTTTGTTTTGGTAGGCTCATCTGTTCCCAATATAAGCTCCGAGTCGTCTGGGATTGCCTTCTCCCACGACTGGGTTCTCTAGTAACTTAAAAGAATGCTTCTCGAGACGGTGATGAAGGTAATGCGGTATTAGATTATATATGTAATCCAGATCTACATGCCGTTATGCCTACTGAATCTGATGGCCGTAATGACAGGACGCATTTAAAATAAAATTTAATATTCAGCTTCAAGGTATAAGACTCGACAGCCTGTTTCGCATTCCCCCATTCGCCAACCATGGACCCGGGGCATATTGATCACTTACGCATGGAGAGCAGCCTGTCGACTGATACCTCTGGTACTCTAAGTGCTTCCCCTCAAGCATCGACTTTTAGTGGTAGTGGCAACTCCTCAGTACCACAGTACATACCAACTCGGCATGGTTATCGTACTCTGGTTCTATGCTTTGATGGTACAGGCGACCAGTATGCAACAACCCCCTTTCCTCCCCCTCTCTCTGCTCAACTTACGTGTCCCACTTCATAGGTTCGACACAGATGTAGGACTTCTCCCTTGATTAACATCTCGCATGTTCGACGAATTCATGACTTTTCAGAATTCCAACATTGTCGAGTTCTTCGGTCTATTGAAGAAAGACGATCCATCCGTGCAGTTGGTTTATTATCAGGTTCGCCCGTTCGAACAGTTTCTTGTCGAAAACGACCATCAGCTGATAAGCGGCTCACCTAGGCCGGAATTGGGACGTATACGATACCCCAAATAGCCACACCTATGTTCGCTAAATTTAGCAAGGTCGGAGATAACCTCAATTTTGTCTGTTGATGACAAGGCTTTGACAAGGCTTTTTTTACTTGTTAGATGGTAGATTCGGCCATCGCACGGAACCTGGATGCTCACATCATGAGTGCGTAGCCTTTGCAGCATCTTTCTTGAGGGTTTTTGTGTTCATGTAAAACAGGCGGTTATGAATTCCTCATGCAGAATTGTACGTTTGCTTTGGCCTCCCCTTTCAAGGTCTAGTGTATCCATTATTTTCTTTAGATAGAGCACACGACAGGATTTGCATCTTTGGTAAATACTTACTATCCAAATCATCTTCTCTCAGTCGAGATTTCTGACCGACTCTGCCTAGGATTTTCGCGAGGCGCATATACTGCTCGCTGGTAAAAAAACTTTCGGTCCAACTCCAATCCTGATACTAGTTCCTCATTTATTATAGTTTAGCCGGGATGATTCACAAGATTGGCCTTCTCCCTGCCTGCAATCACCAGCAAATTCCTTTCGCATACAAAATGTACACGAGGGCAGATGACCTAGGATGGAAACAATCAAACGCATTCAAGAAGACTTTTTCTATTGACGTCGATATTGAATTTTTGGGAGTTTGGTTAGTACCTTATGCTTCTTTCCCCTAGTCACCGTTTTACCTTCCTCCCCAGGGATAGTGTCAACTCAGTTGGACTGATTCCACGTCGTCTACCATTTACGACTTCCAATACCGTAGTATGCACATTTAGGCATGCGTTAGCTTTAGATGAGCGGCGTGCGAGGTTCAAGGCGAATCTATGGAATCGTCCTCGGAGAGAAGAAGAGCTTCTTAGTATCAGCGATCAAAAGCTCCTTGAACACGACCACAAGTCAACTTCTAGTCCCAAGTCTCATCACAAACATACTCATACTCTTAGGGTGTTGGAGAATATTTATGGGAAGGATCGACGAGCGCCCACTGATGTTGATGAGGTACGAATCGATGATTGCCTGCCTTAACTTGAAGACTGACGATTTTATTTTCCACTTAGGTCTGGTTTGCTGGATGTCATTGTGGTAATTAAATATCCTTTCATAGACTCGATTTGGTTAACAGCTGATCACTTTGGACTTTCTCCTTTTGAAAGATGTCGGTGGTGGTTCTAGTACGTCTTCTTCGCGTCGCAACCATTCTGAATTTCTGATTGTTCCATTTTTAGTCGAAAATGGGGTTAAGCCCTGCCTTGCTAGAATACCTCTTCGATGGATGATACGAGAATGCTTCAAAACCAATAGCGGCATCATCTTCCATACTGATGGCATGAAGGAAATTGGACTTGATCCAGCTTCTCTAATCCCCTCGGCTCACCCTCGTCCTCCAGCTATAGCTATCGACACTTCCCCCGGCAGTCCAAAAGTATTCATCTCCGAAATTCCGAAGAAACATGTTAAATCGGCAGCTACGTGCAGCCTTATGGACGAAAAGAACCCCACTGCCTCAGAAGAAGAATCTCAACAAACAGAAGAAGACGCAGAATTCGCCGATTCCCTAGCTCCCATATACGACCAACTTTCATTGAAATGGTATTGGTGGATCCTCGAGCTCGCCCCTATGAAACACCGATTCCAAGCAAAGGATAATCAATGGAAATGGACGTTTTCGTGGAATTTGGGGTCGGGGAGGTATATACCACGACAGTCGTCGAGTGGAGTGAGGGTTCATAGGAGTGTTAAGACGAGATTGGATGCTGAATATGAGGATGGGAAGAAGTATTGGCCAAAGTCGAATTTAGAACTGGAGAACGTTACTTGGGTGGATTGAAGGCCTTGAACTTGAAAGTACGACCTTGGAGCCCTTCTTTCGGTGGTTAAGTATTCTCCCTCTCCCTATATCTCTCTAATTTCATGCGTCCAGCCTCTTTCCTCAGTCCTGCAACTTCGTCGAGGTTTCTTCTGGGTCAATCCTTATGATGGCTTCACTTCATTGTTATATTACTCTCTCTACCATAAGACCATATATTAGAATCGGAAGATGTATATCAATCACTTCGATAAATTCATATTTTTTTCCAACAAAAAAAAAGTCGGGTTCTATATAACTCGAAATTGAGTATATTCATATGACATCTGGAGGTGAAGAAACTGTGCCAGCCTAAAACGCCCAACAACCACAGAGCGCCAATTAAGGGAGGGAGAGGGGAGGAATCGGAACGAGGGGTTAGGATGTCCATACAAGTAGAATATTACATGCGTGAAGTAGTAAAGAGTAGTAACAAGATAGAAAAATATGATTTACGTCTGCGCCTCTTCACCGTGCACTTTGAAATCCAAACTGTTTACGCGTTTCTTCCCACGTCCAACGCGTCTTTTAATTAATGCCCCCTTTTCTCTTATTATAGACCGCGTTATCCATCTAATCCGAGTCTGACGTGTCCAATTGCTATGTCCAATTGCTTCCCACAGACTCAAACGAAGTTTTTAAGTTCCCAAGCCCCCGTAGCCCCTGTAGCCCCTGCGAATGGCAGATCTTCTCACTGACAGACGGCCCTTCGGTCCGCATGACTATCAGCTGGATTTTTGGTAGTAGGTTGTACATAATTATATTTAAAGGTTGTTGAGGTCGATGAAACAAGTGGTGGTGAAGTTGGATGGGGTGTGAGCTGCTGCTGCTGTGCTATAGGGTAGTGTTGGGGTATATGTTTGTTGCCAGGTAGTAGAGAATATGGATGCCGAAGGGGAGTTTCTAGTATTAAATGTGTGGGGTATTTCGTTGTGGGATGGAGACCGAGATTCTCAGATCTCAATAACTGGTTAAAGTGGGCCATTGCCTTCAGCACGGCAGATCCGATATCTGTCAGTCGAACAGATATCTTACGACACTATTAGGGGAGGCTCACTTACCCGCAATACCCCTTGTAACGCCATGACTTTTATTTTACAGCTGATCCAGGGACCAGGGACATGTAATTGAGCTCCTGAATTCCTAGCCTGTAGATGACACCTGTTAGTTTCGAGAGATTTGGTAGAATGAAAGACGGTGGACAGACCGTCATCACGTAACATCGGAGGGACTAGGACAGACCCAAGGCTTGCACTTTTGGTTCGATAGGCGGCCAAAATGTCGGCACTTCAGCTGAGTTTGAAATAAAGTTGCCTTCGTCCCTTCGCATTCAGAAGCTGACTGGCTAAACCCGCACAAATAAATGACAACCTGCTTGATTTTGGGGGGGCTCAGGTAAAGACCGAGTTCTCAATACTGGAAAGCTCCATGTCGGCTACTGACAATATATGGGCGAAGAATTCGCCATCGATTATCCTGCTCTAATATTTGTTCAGCATTGATGCAAGATATCGGTTGAATGGTTGCAATACCTCGATGCCAGATCCATTAATTTCGTAAAGATGACAAAAAAATGACACTTATTCTCGTGAGTATGTACATGTCCGTAACGCACATTGTTGACATGCTTCAAAAAATCCAGAGGGGGCCCTTCCATTGGGACAATGCATAACTGATAGGCACTGATGAACGATTTCGATGAGTTGCTTGCTCTTAAGGTTGGCTAAAGACGCATCAAACTGTCAAGCTTCAAGCTTCAAGGCTTACCCCTTCTGAGGCACCACGCAACATCCGCTGTCCCATACGTTGAATCTCTCAATGACTGACCCCGACGGAATATATTGTAATGCATAATTTAATAAAACGAATGACAAGCGGCGTGACCATCGGGCGTGGGCTCCGAAACACCTACTGGGACTGAAATAAATTCAGAAGGAACTAGTGCATCTGCTGATGCTGGACGATCCGGGACGAAGTCGAGTTCGCGATATTGCAAGCGAATATTCCGCACTCCATTTTTGGATTCGAGAATTGACACTGATGGCATGATAGTTAGCCAACAAAAAAAATAAGACGTAATGAGGACTTGCTTAGAGAATAAAGTGGTATCCAGATACTTGACTGCGATAATTTCTTTTAGCAGTCCCAAAAGTTTGACGTCGCGTGTTGACATGATATGAAGAGAGAATCTCGCGTCGATGATTCTAGTCTGTCATTTTATTTCAGCATCCAAAATACGAGGCTACAAATTACTTTTTGAAGTACCTCGATGCATCGTGCGATTCCATTGACCTCACAAAGGATATGACACTGATTTCCATGTGTACAGATTGGCTGGTGGCCAGATCGCGCGTTCACAGCGTAGGCATAATTCAGCAGCCGACGAGAGCTCGCTTGGCGAAGATGATCCTTCCAATTCGCTACTGCGTACTGGTGTGCCCTAATGAGTAGTGAGTTGATAAATCTTCTGCTTTCGGGTCGTAAGGACGAGAATGAAGAGGCTCACCCTTCGGGGTCCCAGTGCCATAGCCGAATATCTTGATGTTCCTGATCTTCAATGCCTGATGCATGTGATGATATACATTCCACACATCGAATGACAATATCAGCATGAATATCAGGCGTGTTGGGGTTGAATTCCGAGACACGTTTTGGATCTGAGAGGAAGTCCGAGAAAGCCTCACATTCCATGACGACAGGATTCCCGAAATTAATATATGGTCGAATCGAAAATGTGGCACGTCTAAATTCCTCCCAGTTGAGCGAGAAAAGCGTGGCCAATGCAGCGGACGAGATAGAGTCACGCCTCAGAACCACTGCGAGGATACCAAGAGATAGCGCATGATACTCTGGAGAATCCACCGGTCTATCGCTCCATGCATTCCTGAAATATATATCTAGGACGTTCTCGCATAGGGCATTCAATATAATGCGAACTGATTCGTCAGTTGCATCCTATAACAGTCGGTATCAGTACACGAGAGAGGACATTCTGATTATATCCACAATACCTGGTCAATGAACCACGACATAAGCGTATTGAACCGATTAATAGCGCCGCGTACATCCTTCACGGTGTTAGAGCTTGATACATCACGGCTTGAAACTTGCTTCAGCCACGCTGCAAGGACACTCGGCGGAATTTTTCTAAATTCCTGAATGACTTTGTCGTTCCAGCTACGGATGTTGAGGAAATGATGAATCCAGTTAAACCACGCGTAATTTTCTGCAGAGTCTTCTGTTAAAACGATCATGATCAGCATAGAGAAACTTTAATTTCAGGATAGAAATGTACCACGAAGAGCCAACTCGCTGAAATCTGTCTTACGAATGGGTTGCTTTGAGATTTTCCTCAGGCAGGATTCGGCCAATGTGGCATGTGCTGACTCCACCCTGATATGATAGACACCAGCCCGTTGTGAATCGAAAAGAAAGTCACCAAGAGAAGCATGATATGAACCAATATGAGTACCGCCCGGATGATCATCGATGTTATCAGGAATTCGGACGACCGAATGCAAATTGCAAAGAGCTAGTTCAGCATCTCCAGGTTGAATTCCTAGAAGACTTTCAAAGGAGTCAATGGGAAGTGGTGTCTTCAGAATTAGGAGAGTGCCGAGCAGATGGTTAGTGAATGAAATATCCACAACCGAACGAAATATCTGATGGTATAACTCGTCCAGTTCAGTAAAGGGATTTGGAGTTTTATCATCTTGGGATCCTGACAATCCCAAAACGATGTTAAGCCTCTCGTCGGGTCGTTGATGGCGAACATCGACATATCTGATAACTGTTGCTGCGTAAATAAACTGGCCAGAAGCCCTTTTTACAAGAGTTTGGATAGCGTCCTCCGAAGGCCATGGAAGAGGCAAAGAGGACATGCCACGATTTCGACGATGTTTGTGAAGGATTTCAGAAAATTTGTCGCGAAGATATAGCGCAATATCCCGATCTGGTTCATACTTATCGTCTAGAGAAATTTGGTGAGTCAAATCCGCAAGTTCTGAGTCGAATACGTCGCGGATACTAGGTTCTGCTCTGCTCGATATAAGAACGCGAAAAGGAAAAGAGTTTTGGCTGAAAGCAGTATGAATGATCGTCAATATGTTTTTTTGCGATTCCCCTGGGGAACATTCATCCAGTCCGTCGATCACGATGAGCATGGGGAAAGATGAGGTATGGGGTCCTGCAAGCATGTGTTTGAGCGGATGAACGATGAGGTGTCTGATCTGAGAACTCAATGATTTCCTGAAAATCAAAGGATCTTTCGTGGCTGCCTCTTCGATAAATGACCGTGCCTCAGGTATGGACTGCATGATCTGGTAGGCAATTGTCGCGATCAGACATTTGTCTTGATTTCTGCCAGCTGCCGTCCGAGGGAAGAAGAAACATGCGGCCAATTGACCCTCGGCCTGGCTCATCTCGGCGATACTGTGAGCGATGGCAGTTTTTCCTGCGCCTGCAGGGCCATGAAGCCAAAGAGCTTGTGTCTTGTTATTGCCATCCTGAACCCAACTAATGATGTCTTTCAATATTTCTGTACGTGTGTTGGGATGACATTTTGGTGGGTTGGATCGTTCGAGTGAATCATGCAGCGCATCAGCAGATACATGTCGCTGCAAAATCTCGAATCCTAAATATAAAACAAGCAAAACATTCGATTTGATCGTCTTCAATATTGAATAATGATTTATTTACCATTTGAATACACCTTCATGAACATGGCTGAAAGACCCATTTTGGATAATGATATTGCTGGAGTTAGAAAACATTGGTTTCGCTTCCTAAGCAAATTTAACGCCATAAACGTTTCAAGAGATAGATGCTCATCGAAGTTGACCAGAGAGACGTGTACTCATATGGCAGTGTTGAGTACCTTGTTCTATACAGCACTGGTTTGAGTGAGCTATTGTCTTCAGCACGGCAGATCCGAGTACTGTCAGATCAAATGCAACAGATATCTTACGATACTATCACTACGGGAGCTCGCATATCCCTTATAACACGATGACTTTTTATTTTAAAGCTGATCCGGGGACATGCAGTTGTGGGCAAATGGGGGACGTTCGTGCCCTTTAATTGACTTGAAACGTTCTAACTGGATTCATAGCGCTCTGTAGACGACGCTTGTTAGTTTCGAGAGATTTGGTGGAATGAAAGATGGTGGACAGGCCCATGGATTTGTGAGCAGCTAAATGTCGGCACTTCAGCTGAGTTTGGAATAAAATTGCCTGCGCAGCCAGCGAGATGCAAGGGCGCCGACCGGCTAAACCCGTGCGAATAGGTTCGATTTGCGGGGCTCACTGTAGACCTAGTTCTTTGCCATACTTCTACACATATTCACCCCAGTACTTTTAACTCAATTTTTTTTTAGCTTAATCTTCTAACCGATGATATACTGATTTAGTGCCTGTCGATACCGCTCACGAAATCGAGATCCTACAAAGTTCGTCGTATTCCAAATTCATAGGCTTCTCAGAGGAACTCTTACTTTTTTTTCTCTTGTGTGGCTTCGTTTGTTACCATGATCTGATTAGAGGCGATCAAGGATTATGGTACCGTCAATACAGATGGTAACAGCAGTATTTCCTATGGTATTTTGTTCGATAAGACAGCAAATACTCGTGAGTGATAAGAAGAGAATGGTCTAACCGTGTACTTGATCTATCGCGATTTTCCTACAGTGGAAGCGTTGAACGGTACTCTCCGAGCTGCAAAGCGGCAGAAGAAGGCATGTTTTTTTGTTTTTTGTTTTTTGTTTTTACAAAAACTCTTCGTAACCTTGGCTGCAATCGATATTTGATGATCACTAAACTTACTCGTTTCTCTCACTATAGGTCACATTTAATGCTGAGCTACTGATGATGCCGAAGGATAAAGATGTGCAAGTTGTATTGCTGGGATAAATTTTAAGAGGGGTCTAGACTCGGATCGGAACAGTCTTTGTACTGCGGCTGGGAAGGATATGGACTTTCTTCTGTCAGATAAATCACTGCGCTGTTGGCCCTCGGGAACGTTGAAAATCAGATGTGCAATTGGAGTTTTGAGCTGATTTGGAAACGCGCTCCGCCTGGGGATCGACCATGGTATGGTATATTTAATACAAATTCTAGGCAGTATGGCTTGTATAGGGACTCAAATAATGGACCAGAAAGAGTGCTAATGACGGGACTTGGACGAGACGAAAGCTTCCCCCCCCCCCACTATTGTGACCATTATTCAATTATTAAAAATTGTTCGAAAGATTAAATTAGACTCCTGCCCAAGCATATACCAATGATCGTACTGTAAATATCTGAGCTGTCTGTGTTGTGTAAGCTGTAGCCCAAGGTTTACGTTTCAAAATGAATTTACGGGTACAACTCATGTACGAGGTGTACTAAGAGCTACGACCTGGTGGTTGATCTTTTCCCCTAGTTTCACGATCTCTGCAAGTCTCTGGACACCATTGGGAAAAGCTATCGCAGCAGGTTCGAAATCGAACCGTAAAATGACTGTTGGACAACCAATTGTTGTACTTTCTTGTTGAGAATCAGAAACTTGCATGACCTTATTTAAACCCCATAGTTTCACAAAGAGGTTGGTTCTTGATCTCCGTGGAAGAAAATATGTGGCATATATGCATGCTGAGTATTGCGCGCTGCTGAAGCTCTTGCAGTGGATCAAAATTAGTTGTGGTTCACTGAGTGACGACATTGAATCATCCCTTCCATTATGCAACTCTGCAGTTTGATGTCTTCAATGGTTGACCAACTTCACAGGAAAACTGAAGGAAAACTAGAAATACATTTTCGGGTGGTCTTTAAATTTCAAGTTCCTCACCCCCATTGTCAGCCTTCTGACTATCCCTATACCCCGCCCACAAACTAATTAACAAAGAAAGGAACGTCGCACCAATCGCCAAATAAATCGCATCTACGTAGCAATCACGTCCACGCAAACACTGAGGTGGTTCTCCATAGGAATGGTCCCGGACAGTTTTATCCCTGTGTGCATCAAGAATCCGTCCAAAGAAGAAACCAAGAAGATTGGCAGAAAAGACAGGCGATATAGCTACATATGCCAAGTTCTCAGAAAAATGAGCTGGTTAGAGTAAAATTCCGTTCAATTCGGTATAATACAGACAAGGAGGAAAAACTCACGTAACCCGAACCATTCTTGAGACACAGTGGGGATTAAGGCTGCTGTGCTTCCGTGGGCCAAACCAAGTAGAGCGCTCGCAATCCATAGGTTCGAGATATTGGAGACATTTGCGGCGACAACTTGAGAAATGAGGCATAAAAGCGACACGAGAGCGAGAGAATGAGAGCGTGGCGTTTTATATAGCCTCTTGACAAAGTCCGAGAAGAAGCCTGTTCAATGACAAAGTTAAAGCAGGGGGAGAAGCAAGAGAGGACACATGTGTAGTTAGTACCTATCATGATCCGCCCTCCAAAGTTTGAAAGGCTGATAGCAGAAACTTGTGCTGCCTGCCACCTCATCGCCTGGGCTTCGTTATACACAAAGTGGTCGTGAGCGTATAGATAACGCGACATGGACCCAACATTGTTTATATCTAGGCAAAAGGAGGCAATATCGTCTAACGGACATTTACTAGTATAAATATTCAAGACATACACGTATAGCCAGTCCCAACGACTATCCTTGTGATTTAATTAGAAAGAAAAAAACGAGTGGAGAAGACAACGTACGCAAGGAGTAGATAATGAACAATAGCCAAAAATTAAGACTGCTGCACAGTGCTTTCCCATGGATATTTACCGTATTGAGCTTCCGGTCAGATGTTTGTATAGAACGAGTAGCGGCCATGACTCCTCCAACAGGATTTAAGTTTTCTCCATAGGTACCAATGTCAGTACGAGTATAACGGGCATGTCTGTCTTTCATGATCTCATCATTCAATAGCGCTGTGTGGCCGTGATCATAATGTCGAAGGGCTAATAAGTCACCACCTTCCAAAAGCTGAGAGCTGGTTTGTCCTGGAAGCGGTACTGGACAAACAAGGAAGAAACCCAAGACCATCAGGGAGGAAGTGCCTAATGCGAGGGTCAGAAGGAATGTCGAGGCGGTGCTGCTAAAGAGAATATTGGGAAGAGTGGTGAAAAAGAATGCTGATAATCCGAAGCCCGCAAGAACCAGACCAGTTGTAAATGCTCGCTGAGAAGAGAGTTTAGGGTGTCATTATATTGAAGTATTGGTGCCCATCCACTTACTGCTCCGTCGGGAAATGATTCGACCGTTGAATTCATGGAACTGGTTAGGCCTCCCATACCTCCAGACCCTGTCAAAAAAGAACAAAGAACCAGCAAATAAAAGCTTAGAGCCGGCAGAGTATTCGTATTAGGCAGAAGACCAGAGTCATAAAAGTATTTGATGCCAGAATATCCACCTAGGAGGAACGCGAAACTGACAATGAGAACGATGCGAGGGCCTCGTGAATCCACGATCCTTCCCCAAACAGAACAAGAAAGATACCCTCCAGCTGGTAAGAAACACCGGAATGTAAGTCGAGTCTCCCTGTAAATACATGGACATTACCATTTCCTGCTAGACCAACAATGTTGAGTTGAGTATAAGAGATATTCAAGCGTGCTCCAAGTTGTGGTGAATATGCTATGTATAGATGAAATTCACTAGCATCAGTGTTGTTTCATGACAGTTCGAGTTTCTCCATTTGCAAAGAAATATTGGCACCTGAATATACCTGACGAACACGATAAGATCAAGCTGGTTCAGTAAGGAGCCAACCGACGTACATAGTTCGTCCCAGAACCCAGTGCAACGAGAAATGAGGCCACCAACAGCATTTTTCGTGGTGCGCTCAAACTTGGAGGATAACTGTAGACCATGAGTTCTGGTTCAACAAGACTAATCAGCAGTACCCAGGAGGTGGAAGTTCAGGGGGCTAACACAGTCTTTTATCTGAGGGAGTAGATTCTTTTTGACACGAAGCTGGGTCCAAATGTCGTTCCACTGGCATCTGACGTGAACTTCTGGCTTAACGCCAAATGCATAATGGACTTCGCCAAATTTGAAGTTGTCATTGTAACTATTACAGAGCCGTCGGGTTGTAGCAGTTCAATCTGACCTGCGGTAGCGAGAGCTCGGAAACGCCTCGAGCACGATGTGGGGTACAGAAAGGGTACAGAGGCCAGTGCCCACAGTTCTTTACGTATTCCCACGGTTGATGGGACAGAGTAATTTCGCAGCTAGAATTGAGCTAGAATCAAGTAACTTCAATTCGAAGATGGTGATTTTATCCAGAAGCAAGTATATCTATAGAAACAATTTCAAACATAAGGCTCATGGGCCCATCACATGACTGTGACACATGTGTGACACACCGCTAAACTCTTCTACTTAACTCTAACTCTCCGGCGTCTCCGCCAAGCTTGAGCTCTCTCTTCAAGCTTCAATACGAAGACGAGAGCTAACTAACAACATGACACCAAAAAAAAAAAATTACGTAATATAATCGTTATAAAAGGGAAAGAGCCTTGTCAGGTCAATGAGTACTAAGTCGTCAGTCAATACGAATAAAAAAGACTACAAATTGAATCAGTCCGACTACGGGAGACTAGATCAACGCATGACTGAGCATTGGTTGGAAAATTCCATGTATCATAACAGTCAGTCGTTTGACGAATATGATGTTCTTTTGAAAATAGAATTGCTCAACATCTATCGCGGTACGTTGTTGATTTCCCGAGGCTCCTGGCTCGTCTACGACCTTGCATGACCAGTACCTCGATGCCAGGATGCCACTCTCAGATGATTTGAAGAACGGGATTGGAAAATGGTATTATGAAGATCAGGAGTGAAAGAGATAGCCGCGCAGGCACGATGCTCAATTGGAACAGTATACCCTAATCCACCGTGGAAGAAAGTATATGGTATTGCGCGCTGCCGAAGTCCTGTAGTAGAACAAAATTAGTTGCGTTCACTGAGTGACGGCATATTGAATCAATCCTTCTATGATGTAGTAACTCTGCAATTTGATATCTTCTATGGTTGACCAACTTTACAGGAAAACTTGAGGAAAATTTGGAACATATTTTCAAATCTCCTCACCAACAATATCGCCCACATTGTCAGCCTTCTGACTATCTCTATAGTCATCAGTAGTTTAGCAAATAGCTTTTTTCCGCTTGTACAAGGGAAAAAAGTGGCAAAAAGGGACAAAAGTGGCAGGTTCAAAAAGCCGCGTGCCTAATTCAAAAAAGCTGGCTACTTTTTATGTTGCTCAAGGGAAAGGAAAGGCGGAAAAGCTACGGAAAGTGACAGAAAGCTAGGAAAAGCAAAGTATGTATCTATATAGTTCTGCTGACAATTATTATGAGTATGAAATGCAGGATCAAGCACAAGATTTGACTGGGCTACAAAAATTGAAGACACAAGCGCGATCATTGTCCAAGATAGACAAATCGGCGTCAAGTGTATCGTCATCGCTGTCCACCAATTCTTTCCAGCGAGTTTCTGGGACACCTTTCTTTCCTTAAATTGCCTGACTACGTTACGCATGTCAATGCCCTCGACATGTTCCAAACTTACTTTGTGAACCCATACAGAGACCACCATTGCCACGAATTTCTGTCAGATTAGTAATTTAGTCTAGTTTGTTGACCGGTAGTTAGCTTCTTCACTTTTTAGCTTTTCACTTTTGGCGAAGCCCAGAAAAAGCTGAAAAGGGTTGAAAAGTGAAAAAGTAAAATGCTAACTTGCTGATGTACCCCGCCCACAAACTAATTAACAAAGAAAGGAACGTCGCACCAATCGTCAAGTAAATCGCATATACGTAGCAATCGCGTCCTTGCAAACACCGAGGTGGTCCTCCATAGGAATGGAACGCAGATGGGGGAAGGTCCTGGAGGGTTTTATCCCTGTGTGCATCAAGAATCCGTCCAAAGAAGAAAGCAAGAAGATTGGCGGAAAAAACAGGTGATATATATACATATCCCAAGTTCTCAGAAAAATGGGCTGGTTACAGTTGAATTCCGTTGAATTCGGTATAATACAGACAAGAAAGGGAAAAAGACTCACGTAATCCGAACCAATCTAGAGACACAGTGGGGATTAAGCCTGATATGCTTCCATGGGCCAAACCAAGTAAAGCGCTCGCAATCCATAGGTTCGAGATATTGGAGACATTTGCTGCGACAACTTGAGAAATGAGGCATAAAAGCGAGACCAGAACGAGAGAATGAGAGCGTGGCGTTTTATACAGCCTCTTAACAAAGTCCGAGAAGAAGCCTTGTTCAATGACAAAGTTAAAGCAGGGGAGAAGTAAGAGAGGATATATGTGTAGTTAGTACCTATCATGATCCGTCCTCCAAAGTTTGAAAGGCTGATAGCAGAAACTTGTGCTGCCTGCCACCTCAGCGCCTGAGCATCGTTATACAGGGAGTTGTTGTGAGCGTATAGACAACGCGACATGGACCCAACATTGTTTATATCTAGGCAAAAGGAGGCAATATAGCATAGTGGGCATTTATAAAGATTCAAGACATACACGTATAGGCAGTCCCAGCGACTATCATTGTAATTTAATTAGAGGGAAAAAAATGAGTGAAGAAGGAAACGTACGCAAGGAGTAAATACTGAGCAATAGCCAAAAATCAAGACAGCGGCACAGTGCTTTTCCATAGATATTTACCATATTGCGCTTCCGGTCAGATGCTTGTATAGAACGAGTAACTTCCATCATTCCTCCAACAGAGTTTGAGTGCTCTCCATCGATATCGATGTCAGTACGAGTATAACGCGCATGTCCGTCTTTCATGATCTCATCATTCAATAGAGTTGCGCGGCCGTGGTTATGATGCTGAGGCGCTGGTAACAGAGATTCTCTAACATCATCATCACCTTCCAAAAGCTGAGAGATAGCTTGTTCTGGAAGCGGTACTGGACGAACAAGGACGAAGCCCAAGACCATCATGGAGGAAGTACCCAATGCGAGGGTCAGAAGGAATGTCGAGGCAGTGCTATTAAAGAAGATATTGGAAAGGATTGTGAAAAAGAATGCCGATAATCCGAAGCCCGCAAGAACCAAACCAGTTGTAGAGGCCCGCTGAGAAGAGAGTTTAGTGACATTGTATTGAAGTATTGGTGCGCATCCACTTACTGCTCCGTCGGGAAATGATTTGACCGTTGAATTTAACGAACCGGTGAGACCTCCCATACTTCCAGACCCTGTCAAAAGAGTACAAAGGACCAGCAGATAAAAGCTTAGAGTCGGCAGAGTATTCGTATCAGGCGGAAGACCAGAATCATAAAAGTATTTGATGCCAGAATATCCACCAAGGAGGAACGCGAAACTGACAATGAAAATGATCCGAGGGCCGCGTGAGTCCACGATCCTTCCCCAAACCGGAGCAGAACAATACCCTCCAGCTGGTAAGAAGAAACAGCAGAATATAAGTTGAGTCTCCCTGTAAATACAAGGACATTACCGTTTCCTGCTAGACCAACAATGTTGAGCTGAGTATAAGAGATATTCAAGCGTGCTCCGAGTTGCGGTGAATATGCTATGTATGGATGAAATTCACTGGCATCAGTGTTGTTTCATAACAGTTCAAGTTTTTCCATCTGCAAAGAAAGCAGAAGAAATATTGGCACCTGAATATACCTGACAAACACGATAAAATGAAGCTGGTTCAGTAACAAGGCAACTGACGTACATAATTTGTCCCAGAACCCAATGCAACGAAAAATGAGGCCACCAAGAGCGTTATTCGTGGTGCGCTCAACCAAGGTGATATCGCACTTGGAGGATGACGGTGTACCATGGGTGGTGGTTCAACACGACGAATCGGCAGTAGCCAGGAGATGGAAGTTCGGGGGGAATGCAGGCTTTTATCTGAGGCAATAGATCATTTTTGACAGGAAGCTGGGTCCAGATTCGGTTCCATCTGACATGGATCTCACTTGCACCAAATGCATAATGGAACTTCGCCAAATTTCAAGTTGTCATTGTAACTGTTATGAAGCCATCGCGTTGTAGCAGTCCAATCTGACCTGACTGCGGTAGTGAGGGTTCGGAAACGCGTCGAGCACGACGTGGGGTACAGACTCGGAGGTTCTTGGGGTGTTCCCACAGTCGAAACGTTCAGAAGCGTCGAAATGAAACTTCAAATGATAACGTGACAGTGACACACAGACAATGTCACATATTTATATTTTTTGGTGATGTTACCACGCCTTTAACTAGCAAGAAAAGAGAAAATTGTTGCAGCGCATTGCATATGGGTCCTCCCACCCAACAAATGATAACGTCAAATAAATTTTGAAATATACTCGGGTTATGCTAGCTTATGTAGCAGTGCTCAGCAGCAGCAGGTTGAGCTAAGATGAACCTCTGCATATTCTACAAGCCACCTATGACTACTACTCTACATACCACTTTCTATAGTTGTCTCCAATACCAAGCTACTACAAATATCTACCAACAACTACTGGCTCTACGGCAATACCCAGAGTTTGCCGATGTGGTCTTCAAATATTCTCACCAAAAATATCACCCCTATTGTCGGCCTTCTGGTTATCCCTATACCCCGCCCACAAACTAATTAACAAAGAAAGGAATGTCACACCAATTGTCAAATAAATTGCATCTACGTAGCAATCGCGGCCTTGCAAACACCGAGGTGGTCCTCCATTAGCATGGAACGCAGACGAGGAAAGGTCATGGACGGCTTTATCCCTGTGTGCATCAAGGATCCGTCCAAAGAAGAAAGCAAGAAGATTGGCAGAAAAAATAGGTGATATACCTATATATCCCAAGTTCTCAGAAAAATGAGCTGGTTAGAGTAGAATTCAGTATAGTACAGACAAGAAAGGGAAAAAAACTCACGCAACCCGAACCATTCTAGAGACACGGCGGGGATTAAGGTTGCTATGCTTCCATGGGCCAAACCAAGTAGAGCGCTCGCAATCCATAGGTTTGAGACATTGGAGACATTTCCAGCAACAACTTGAGAAATGAGGCATAAAAACGAGACGAGAGCGAGAGAATGAGAGCGTGGCATTTTATATAGCCTCTTAGAAAAGTCCGAGAAGAAGCCTGTTCAATGACAAAGTTAAAACAGGGGAGAAGTAAGAGAGGATACATGTGAAGTTAGTACCTATCATGATCCGCCCTCCAAAATTTGAAAGGCTGATAGCAGAAACTTGTGCTGCCTGCCATCTCATCGCCTGAGCTTCGTTATATAGGGAGTTGTTGTGAGCGTATAGACAACGCGACATGGACCCAACGTTGTTTATATCTAGCAAAAGGAACCAATGTAGTTTAGTACGCATTTATAAAGGTTCAAGACATACATGTGTAGCCAGTCCCAGCAACTATCCTTGGAATTTAATAAGAGAAAAAAAGGAGTGGGGAAGGAAACGTACGCAGGGAGTAAATACTGAACAACAGCCAAAAATCAAGACTGCGACACAGCGCTTTTCCATAGATATTTACCATCCGGTCAGATGCTTGTATAGAACGAGTAACTTCCATGACTCCTCCAACAGAATGTGAGTGCTCTCCATCGGTATCGATGTCATTACGAGTATAACGCGCATATCTGTCTTTCATGATCTCATCATTCAACAGAGTTGTGCGGCCGTAGTTATGATGCTGAGGCGCTGGTAACAGAGATTCTCTAATATCATCACCACCTTCCAAAAGCGGAGAGCTAGCTTGTTCTGGAAGCGGTACTGGACGAATAAGGAAGAAGCCCAAGGCCATCACAGAGGAAGTGCCTAATGCAAGGGTCAGAAGGAATGTCGAGGCGGTGCTGCTAAAGAGAATATTGGAAATGGTTGTGAAAAAGAATGCCGATAGTCCCAAACCCGCAAGAATCAAACCAATTGTAGATGCTCGCTGAGAAGAGAGTTTAGAGTGACAATATATTGCAAGTATTGGTGCCCATCCACTTACTGCTCCGTCGGGAAATGATTTGACCGTTGAATTCAACGAACTGGTGAGGCCTCCCATACTTCCAGATCCTGTCGAAAAAGAACAAAGGACCAGCAGATAAAAGCTTAGAGTCGGCAGAGTGTTCGTATTAGGCGGAAGACCAGAATCATAAAAGTATTTGATGCCAGAATATCCACCAAGGAGGAACGCGAAACTGACAATGAAAATGATCCGAGGGCCGCGTGAGTCCACGATCCTTCCCCAAACTGGAGAAGAACAATACACTCCAGCTGGTAGGAAGAAACATCAAAATGTAAGTTGAGTCTCTCCGTATAAATGCATGGAGGTTACCATTTCCTGCTAGACCAACAATGTTGAGCTGAGTATAAGAGATATTCAAGCGTGCTCCGAGTTGCGGTGAATATGCTATGTATTCACTGGCATCAGTGTTGTTTCATGACAGTTCGAGTTTTGCCATCTACAAAGAAAGCAGAAGAAATATTGGCACCTGAATATACCTGACAAGCACGATAAGATGAAGCTGGTACAGTAAGAAGGCAACTGACGTACATAGTTCGTCCCAGAACCCAATGCAACGAAAAATGCGGCCACCGAGAGCGTTATTCGTGGTGCGCTCAACCAAGGCGATATCGAACTTGGAGAATAACTGTGGACCATGGTTCAACACGACCAATCGGCGAGTAACCAGGAGGTGGAAGCTCGCAGGCTTTTATCTGAGGGACTAGATTATTTTTGACAGGAAGCAGGGTCCAATTTCGGTTCCATCTGACATGAATCTCACTTACACCACATCAGATGCACAATGGATTTCACCAAATTTCAAGTTGTCATTGTAACTGTTATAAAGCTATCGCGTTGTGGCAGTTCAATCTGACCTGATCGCGGTAGTGAGGGCGTCGAGCACGACGTGGAGTAGAGGTTCTAGCCATGTTCCCACGGTCGCAACGCCCACGAACTCTCGGATAGGAAGCTGGGTCGTACTTCCTGTCTCCCTTCCCGCTTGAACCTCAATCCACCTTTTCTTCAGATCATGGATAACATGCAATAGTGTTCAAAAGCTCTCAATATTCATTATCTGCATCAGCAAGTTCGCACTGCGCTTTTTAGCTTACCGATACTGCAGCAACAAGTTTCCAATTGTAATTGTTTTTTCTGGCACAATTTTTTAGCATCCAGACAGAGATGTTGTGACCTTGACTGCAGACATGGCTTGCGTTTCTGCCTAGCCTGACAATATCGCATCTTTTTGACGACCTTACCCGAAACCGCCTAAATCTACAAGACCGGTACAGACATCCCCTATCACAGGCTATGAAGATTTTAACGTTTCAGAACTTGAATTGGTAAGCGTCAACATTGACTGCGAGAGCCTTTTTCAGCCAATGATTTTGAACTAGGATGGTATTACGCAAGAGTCTTTGACGACGATGATACGCCATGATGAAGTTGTACCCGTTCGTTCGTGGAGAAGAATGATGTATGTATGTACTCTTATGGACCTTCTAAGATGTCAGGAAAACTACGGTATCCTCACGGTTCAAGCAATAACAAATACCGCAACGAAGTTGCTCTTCGGACCTTACAAAGGATCAAATACTCCCCAAGCCCTGTAACATCCACTTTTGTTCCGCGCTCTTCCCCTTGATCTTCACAATGACAAGACCATCCCCCCCGATAGTCCTGATTTTTCTGTCAAATCAACCATCTCGAAAGCATTGGATGTCCTGGTTAGAACAGTAAGGGACAGAAGCTGTCTGATAGGCAACCTTGCTACATCACTCACCTCGAGATTACCTGTCCCGTCTTGCATGCAACCTGCCTCAGTGGAGAGAACATTCAGTGCCTTATAACTCAATCGCACATGAACCAGCACATTTGGCTATCCTCGCCGCTTGCTGCATCGTCACTCGCACCCCTCCGGTTTGGAGTCGTATACAAGGATATCATGACTCAGGAGACCAGAGACGAAAACTCAGTGACAATAGACCGAAATCGTTGCGCAGACAACTTGGCAAGGAAGAGCCCTGGTACCTATGGGGGTGACGTCGGCGTCTAGAACTAGATCTGCACTGGATTTGGCGGAAGGAAGAAGCAAAGTCTGCCCAATCTGATCTTGCAGATGTTCTAGAAGAACTTGAATCGTTGGAATGGGCCCAAAGTCGACGAAACAGCTTCAAATGATCCAAAGTTTAGAATTGCAACAGTCCAAGAGCTCCGCCAATCAATCGGGCTAACCACGATGAGAGAGAGTGGGATTTGATGATATATTCGTTTGAGTGAATCTCTTTCCTGTAAACTAGAGTGAATAGAGGTGGCTCGCTCACATGAATTCAATTCTCTAGCTTATCACGTTACCGAGGCCGGAAAATCTGGAAATGTGCAGATAAAATCAGAGGAAGGCGCAACTTAAGACCCTACTCATTTTCACCGGTTTGCTTCTAGCTATCAACCTCCAACTTGCCGGAAGCTCTTCAAATCTGCCAAAGGACAAGCAAGAAAACAAGCGAAGGCGCTACGGCAGGTAGCTGATAAGACGGGTCTGGCACGGAAGATATTCATTTTGGTTCCTACACGTCCATAGAGTACATTTTCGAAGCTATGTTCACAACCAGTGAAGTAATTTATGAGACATGCCATCGATGCCCCGAAAATCATCAAGATCTTTATTCTGAAGAACAAAGGCTGCGCACATTTCAAATCGATGTTAGAGTGGATGTGAACTTCGAAGCAACGAATTCCTGTGACTCATGTGGCCAAGCTGTGAACATGGAAAGAACTTTCGTCACTGCACCACCCCTGCAATGCTATTTTAGAGTTCTTGAACTCGAACATCGAAATCGATCACTGCTTTTACATAAAACACTCCTCCTGATCCATTGCCACACTTTCATTCCACTGAGCTCGCTCCACTTACTAATTAGCGACCTTTATGCAGAAACCATGTATGTACAGCCTTTGTCTGCGCCGGTGTAAAGATCTCTCAGCGACGTGATCCAAGTTTAAGGTTTAGGCCTCTGTACTAGTAAACCGAAAAGAAAGACAATAAACCTCGAATGCCAACGAATCCAAAACGAATCACGACGCCTTTACGGTGCTCCTCTAAGAGGTAACAGTCAGACGGGCTCTTGATCATCTGCTGTCGCATGTGAAAGAGGAGAAGCTGGATTCTGATGAAGAGCTAAGGATATCGAAGGGTTAAGCATCATCAATAAGTCCGAATTGACCTAGTATATAAGTATTACGTACCCTGATATATGTCTTTGAATTATCGATAAATAACCCTTCAAACCGCACAGTGGCGGATTAATTATTAATTCCACCATCACTGTGTACTAGTAAACCAAAAAGAAAGAAAAGAAACTTGTCAGCTCGCAACTGGGATTAAGCCGATCGGTTTACTTATAAACGTCGATGAAAATATGCATGTTTCAAGAGTTCGATCTTACCGGCAAGGCTGTGAAATTTACGGATAACAAAAAAAGATTATGAGGAGGCGCGCGTCAAGCACAATTGAAATTTACGGCAAACATTGGTGCGGGGTGTGATAACGATCTCCAAGTCGGAGTTAGTGAAACTTTAATTAATGATACATGGTTCTTGATAACCCTCAGATGGTAACAATAACCAGTAGCAGTAGACCCTCAGATGTTCTGGTACTAGAAGAACCAACCAGAACCATCCAGAAGATAGAGATCTGTGAAGCGAGAAGGTTGGTTGAAGAGGGGACCCGGGCTATTGTTCCGTGACCCGAGGTAGGAGGGGGGCCCGGGTCCAGCCCAAAGGGCTTATATGGTTTACTAAAACCATATACTTAGGGCCATCTGGGCTATTCCAGGCTAGCCTTGTAAGGTGTTTAAAGGGCTCCTGAGGTCATCCTGACCAGATTTTGATGATAATAAAAATATTTAGCCACTTTTTGACATAAATTTAACATAAGCAATCTCCAAAAAACATAAGAAATCTCCGAAAACATTGGAGATATGTTCTTGGAGATTTCCCATAACAGAGAATTACCATTTTGGGAAAAACAATACCTCATTCTGGGGTCGTACATCCGTTGATTTCGCAGAAAAAGGTCTGTCCGTATACCTACATACCTATGGCATGCGCCAATATTATTGAATAAAATTCACATTTGGAGATAAACCTTTGAACTTTATTTTGTTAAAACGTCCGAGTGGCCGTTAAATAATGTTCTACAAGGACGATATCAGCCGCCACTAGACCAAGGTCGTGGTAAGCTTAGTACCCAGCTCAAGAGTGAAAGGAGTTCCTTTACATGTCAATGCATGTCAGGTAAGTAATCACAAGCTCAACTCATTTATCCCAGGCCTAACTGGCAACCTCTAGCCGTCTGGCCCTGGCCCACTGTAAGTACTCAAGAGTTCACACCATTATTGTTATTGTTTAATGCTATCTATCTTTGATCTATCTTACCTCATTGCTATGTTTAGAACAAACGCCGTCTCAGTGCACCATGATGCTCTTCCAAAAATCAGAAGGTCCAATCTTCGAACTTCGTTTTCACAGGTTTTCTAAGTCAATTTGAAGGAAAAAAAAACTATAAAATAAACCTATTCACCTCACAGGGATTGTACAACTTGAACGAGGGATAGCTTCTTTCCGAGTCAGCGCTCAGTACGTAACTAAAGGCCTAAACCGCGCTTGCAGACCGCCCAGACGGACTAATGTTTATTATCTGAGCTGTAAACCTTCTGGCATGCATTTATACCATAGAAGTTCCATAAAAAAAATAAGGCCTTCCGTCGTCCCTGCTTCCCAATCCAATACCTATTCAAAAGTCGACTTCCCCAGCGTTGTAAATGAATGAGTTCTTACTTCTTCTAATAGGATAATTCTACTGCGAAACCCACCCTTTCTCAGCCCTTTCTCTCCGAAAAGGAGGGCTTCTCCAACTTGTTGTGAAATCCCCAGTGCGACGGATCAACACTACCAAAAGTGGATGTCACGCCACGGAACTTCCAGTCCGACTCGGACTCGGGGCTCAGCGCTCAGCCCCAGTGAAAATCAACTCTGCTCTCGACTGTAAATACTGGAGTTCAGCAGCAATTCTGAAAGTCGCCCGTCAAGTCGGATTTGTCCATCCTGTGGATTTTTGTTGTGCAAGGATCTGTATTTTTCTGACAGTGACTGTTGCAACATGAATGAGGGAAATTTGTGTATTTCTCGGTTCTCATCAGCATGTCTCGGCCGTTGTCCGTCAATTGTCTGTATGTAGCAAATTTTTATATTGCCTCATTAAATCTGTAAAAATCTGCGAATCCCTTTCCATCTTGAACCCATTAATCCCACAGACCAGCAACATATTGACCTAGCGCCGGGACTCGTCTTTTGTGATTGTTAGCTGGTAATAGAAAGGTGGTTGAAATACTCAAATTTGAGACTTACTCACCATTCATGAGCCTAAAGCTGGGACAGAATGGAACGCATATATGTATCATGATGAGAAATGGCCGGTCACATGAAGAAGAAAGCCTAGAATCGATTTACCGATGTGCTAGTACCATATGTGCACCATGAGAATATTAAGTCATTCAAGATGGAAAACACTCACAATGATTTTAATTCAGCACACCTGCCATGATGATGATCATTGGATGACGCCCATGAATTCCTAATACATCCACTGTAATGAGTGCGCATGAGCTGTCTTGGTTGGTTATTGACGAGATCCGGGTATGTATTGCCATAGTACCGAGCGGAGAAGTTGCATGGGGGCAATTGTGAGTGTCACAGCTTGGCGTTAAACCTTTTCTGTGATTAAGTAGGGTTTCGCAACCAAGGGGGGTTTCGCAATAGAATTATCCTCAAAGCCGCACGGAGGCGGAATTAAAGTTCCACAATCACTGTGTACTCGTAAGCCGAAAAGGAAGAAAAGAAACTTGTCAGCTGGCAACTGGGATTAAGCCGATCGATTCACTTATAAACGTCGATGAAAACATGCATGTTTCAAGAGTTCGATCTTACCGGCAAGGGGTAGGTCAAGGCTGTGAAGTTTGCAGATAGCAAAAGGAGATTATCAGGAAACCCGCGTCAAGCATAAAAGTTACGGTCACGGGCTGTTATGACGTTATCTTTGGAAATTAAATTTCCAAAAAAGGTCTGACCCTCATTTGACTTCGTCACTGACCTTGACGTGACTACAGTGACCACTCTGACTTGTACAACGCTGCCCTCTGCAACCCTTGGATTCGGCTAAACCTGATTGACAAATGGTCACATCAAACACTGCTGTGAATTTTGTTGTGCAAAACAAAATGCAAATGAATGTAGTACGATTCAAGTTTACAATTCATGCTTTCAGGAAAGAGGAGCTCTAAACCCTAAGTGATTTTTAGGTCCCGCATACAACGGTGATCAAACATGTAGTAATTCTGTCATCCTTTGACTAATAAGATGAATACACTGCCAAGACATTGTTCTTTCACGTTTGGAACAAGGAATCGCCATCTATGGCTGTGTCGACTAGTTTTAATTGCTTATAATAAACGGCGAAAATTCTTTCTTCTCCCCCACCAGTGCAATGACCTCGGGATCTCCAATTTCACACATTGAGACTCCCTCTGACCATCGTCCCGCATATTCATCAACTGCCCAGAATCCTGTTCGATGGTGGAGAAGAATACGCGCTAGTGACATTTTCTGGTTGGTTTTCATCACGGTCATGCTGGTGTGGCCTTGGATATTCTTCAGCCAAGCTCGCGACGGTATCCAGATGCCCGACAGTCTAGCAATTTATGTAAATGAACACCCTCACCGCACCAACTTCTTCTTCGTAACCGTCATCAGCACACTCATCAACATGATCGTCGCCTATCTCTTTTCGAAAGCTGTCATCCGTTTCTCCCAAGAGTGGATCACCAAAAACGAGCTCAATCTCTTTCACCTTTCATTGATATCAGGTTTTAGCACTCACAAAATTCCTTGGGGCCCCAAAGACATTTTCTATGTATGCAGCAAAAGCAGGATTTTACGTGCAGCCATAATCATTTTTTGTTGGGCGATATTTATATTCGTACAATCAGGCATCACAAGTCTTCTTGGTCCTGCCCCGTTCGAAAGGACATTACCACTCCAGGGAACCGAGCTCGACTTATCAACGAATGATCCTGTATGCCTAAGCTACCTCAGATCAAATCCCAATGGCATCAACAGTCCCCTGTGCGGCTGGGCGGTGAGTGGCATATTATAATTATAACCAACTTGGAGGCCTAACCTTCTGGCCGCTTGTTACCACATATACAGACGACTATCAATCCCACTGGCAGTGGCCCCACCTTTAACTATACTACCTGCCTTGTGGATAATCAGCTCGTTGACGTCCTGGAATCGGGGCGCGGTAACGTAACTCGGAAACTCTCATCGCTCATGCTTGTATCCTGATAAAGTTCTCTGCAGGTCCTTTCGTTGATTCAGAACAACGCTCAAACCATCGATTACAGTCAGCTCTCGGGTCGGTTCTCGGGTCTACGATTCTTAGGATCTATTCGGGGCGTTTTGCCCTTGGGCCTAAATGGCGTTCCCGGTTTCGACACAGTTTTGCCCGATCTGTTATTAGATACATCACCATACATACTTGACTACAACTACACCCTACTCCATCAAGGTCTCAACATCGGTGTCAGCTGCAACTATGATACACAAAGCCCGATAAACACTTTTATCTCATCCAGTGGCCCTACCTCATACAATGCGACTTGCGGCGGACAGACTGTTGCTTTGAACAATGAAACAACATACCAAGTGGCTCAGTCCCCGAATAGTCTCATGTTCTGGGCATGTAAATCTCCTCCAAATGCTACCGAAACATCCTATTCCCTATATCTTCAAGGAAGTGGCACTTATGGTGCGGCGGTTGGGAATATGACTTGCACCGTATCTCAAGCAGAACTCGCCATATTCCCCGTGACATATAATTGGACCCGAGACTTTTTTGCCACAGCGCAACCATTTGACGGCGTTGCTCCCACATTTACAGAGTTCATCGATCTTGCAGTCGGAGGAGTGGGCAACCTTATAGCTCAGTCTCAAAGTTATAAATCTAATGGGGTAGGCGACTCCATTTTAACCTTTGGAGTAAAGTTCTTCGGTTTGGACGCAGACTCTCAGAATCCGGGTGCCCAAGAGACAAATCAGAACTTATGTGCACAGATGATTCAAGGTGTTTTGGAGTACTTGGTACGTCATACTTAGAAGTCCAACTTTCTTTATTCACGGTTGTTCTTGCAGGCGACATATAGTCGTTTGTTATATGCGGCCGGGGCACCCCCCGCTTGTGCTCGCGTCGTCGACGGGAGTGGTACCTATACGGTTTTCGGCTGGTCCACGGAGGATGATCATATCGGCCTTATTATGCCACTCACAATCGTCAACCTCGCTTCCTTGGTTCTCATGATTTTAGCTATTATATGGACAACCTATGGTAGCTATCAAAGTAACCCGACCGAGGTTATGGCACTCGCCTTAGCTCAGCATCATCACGCCCATGAGCCGCAGGGATGGAAAGATAAGGTGACTTTTAGAGACCGTCAAGTGCGTAATTTCAGATCGTCTAAAATTCCGAATTAATCGCTGACAGGCTACTCCAGTCTAACACCCCCCAGTGAAAATCATGTCTGCTGCAAGTAATGGAGATCCTGGTCAAATCGGATTTTGTCCATCCTGCGCCGCGAGGATCTGTATTTTTCTGGCAAGAAAATGGCCATTGCAACTTGATCTGCATTTCTCCGTTCTCATCTGAATTTCTCGGCCGTGTGGTCTGTCAATTATCTGTATGCAACAAAATTTTATATAAATCCATGATTTTCTGTAAATATCTGCGATTCTCCGTTCCATCCTGAAGACATTAATCCCACAGACCAGCAACGTATTAACCCAGCGCTCGGACCCGTCTCCCAACCGTGAAGTTCTTCCCTCTAAAGTTGAACTTTCTATTGAAAGGAATATCGCTTAGAACAAGCTCCGCAAGTGCCCAAAATGTATACGCACAGTCTGCAAGGGTTGATATTCACCAGACAACAGCATGCCTGGGGACGTAGCACCATCAGACAATTCATGACAAACTATAATGCCAGTAGGGGCATCATACCTTGATAAAACTTGCATTCGTCAGGAAGGGGTTCGTGAAAAGTAGACAAATAGTGAGATTTGGCATCTACAACGATTAGCCTGAGGGCCCACACGGAAGCTGTGAGATGCAAGGGACCGTCCTAGAGCCTGATTAAATTCTACCGTGGTTAGAAGATCTTGAATGTTTCGAAGCAGGAAGAATGCATCGGATGGAAGCATTGTGTTGAACGACGTAACTGAATCATCCCTTTGATATCTTCTATGCTTGACCGACTTCACAGGAAAATTTGAGGAAAATTCGGAACACACTTTCAAATTTCCTCACCAACAATACTGCCCCCATTGTCTGCCTTCTGGCTATCCCTATACCTGCCCACAAACTAAACCGCATGTACATAGCAATCGCGTCCTTGCAAACACCGAGGCGGTCCTCCATAAGCATGGAACGCAGACGGGGAAAGGTCCTGGACGGCCTTATCCCTGTGCGCATTAAGAATCCGTCCAAAAAGGAAAGCAAGAAGATTGGCGGAAAAAGCAGGTGATATGCATAGATATCCCCAGTTCTCAGAAAAATGAGTTGGTGAGAGTAGAATTCCGTTTATTTCGGTATAATACAGACAAGAAAGGGAAAAATAACCCGAACTATTCTAGAGACACAGTGGGGACCAAGGCTGTTATGCTTCCATGGAGCCAAACCAAGCAGAGCGCGTGCGATCAAGTTTGAGATATTGGAGACATTTCCAGCGATAACTTGAGAAATGACATAAGAATGAGACGAGGGCGAGAGAGTGAGAGCGTGGGGTTTTATATACATAGCTTCTTAGCAAAATCCGAGAAGAAGCCTGTTCAATGAGAGGGTTAGAAATGTAAGAGAGGATACGTGTGTAGTGGGTATGTACCTATCATGATCTGCCCTCCAGAGTTCGAAACGCTGATAGGAGAAACTTGTGCTGCCTGCCATTTCAGCGCCTGAGTTTCGTCAGACAGGGAGTTGTCGTAGTCTCCCGTAGCCAGCCTGACGCAATACATTATTTTGGCCCCCCTGGCATTAGTAATTGAACCCAGACAGGCTTCTTCCTCATGCAGTTGCTAACGGGTTTTCAGGCTAACGTTTCACTCTACCTTCCACTCATCTTTTAGTATCGCGGCTTCGTGCCGTAAAATGTTTGAATGGCCTACTTTGTCCAGCGAAACATGCGCCAATGACATTGCAAATAATGTGGGGGAACCGCACCATATTCCCTGCGCTTCCTAACTTCTGTTAACTGTATCTTTGAAACCTTATGAAAACCCCCGGTAGAAGATCTGCTACGGGTACTTCTCTTGAGCTCATAACTTACATTCTGGCTAATTTGATCCTATTTTATAGACATTCCTTACTACCCGGTCAAGTTGTATTGTCACCACGGGAGAAATTCTGGTCTATTTGTTCACAGATTTTCCTTCAACTGATGTCGCTGTTCGCCTCATTGTTACCTTCGTTGCTGCAACAATCTTCATATGCCAACATCAGCAATACGCAGAAAACTTGAGAATTTGGGTCCGACTCCGCTCACAAGAAGAGATGCCTACAACATCCTCATTAACCCTTTCGTGGAGCGATATCACTTTGTAATAGGATGTGCACAAGGGGAAATTGGAGTTCAGGGGGATAGTTCCAGTGGGATGAGTGATGCAGAAATTGAACGTGGAGGAGGTTGGAGCCAGGTGTTTGGAAATTGGATGCAAGGTCCGTTCAAGTGCATGGGTTTTGCTCCGACATTGACTGAAACCATCAGGGAAGACTCTTATTCTCCTTCCAAGGGTTTGATCAGCAGCCTTGTTCTGCGGAAATATCATATCTTCCATGGCCCGGGGAAGATGGGTCAGCCTGTCAGGCATATGTCGCCCCGCTGTGTCAATATTTTATGCGATATGGAGTCGGGACCGTGCATTCACTAGAGAGCTTGCTACCTGAATGGCGTACGAACGGATTTATTGAGATGGTGAAAGACGATGTTCATAGAGCAGAAAGCAACGGTCTGGATTCTCTGCCTTATGAAAATTCGGAGGGCTATGAAGAATCTAATATTTTAGACTTGGTAAGCGTCAACATTGACTGCGAGAGCCTTTTCCAACCAATGATTTTGAATTAGGATGGTATTACACATTATGCAAGAGTCTCCGACGACGATGATACGCCATGATGCAGCTGTAATTGTTGCGCAGACAACTTGGCAACTTGAAGGAAGAGCCTTGGGGAGCAACATCAGCGTCTAGAATTATATCTGCACTGGATTTGGCGGAAGGAAGAAGCAAGGTCTGCCCAATCTGATCTTGCAGATGTTCCAGAAGAACTTGAATCATTGGAATGGGCGGCGAAAATCGACGGAAACAACTTCAAATGATACAAAGTTTAGAATCGCAAAAAGTCCAAGAGCCCCACCAATTAATCGGACCAACCACGATGAGAGAGTGGGATTTGATGATATATTGGTTCTGAGTGAGTCTCTTTCCTGTATACTAGAGTCATAGAGGTGGCTTGCTCACATGTCTAGCTTATCATGTTGCCGAGGCCGGAAAATCTGGAAATGTGCAGATAAACTCAGAGAAAGGCGCAACGTAAGACCCTTTTACGTTGAGGACCCTACTCATTTTCACCAGTCTGCTTCCAGCTATCAACCTCCAACTCGTTGGAAGCTCTCTAGATCTGGCAAAGGACAAGCAAGAAAACGAGCAAAGGTGCTACGGCAGAGCCAAGTAGACGGGTCTGGCAGCGACAGAAGATATTCATTTTGGTTCCTACACATCCGAGTCCATAGAGTACATTTTCGAAGCTATGTTCATAACCAGTGAAGTAATCTAGGATGAGAGTCTGAGACATGCCATCGATGCTCCAAAAATCATAGAGATCTTTATTCTGAAGAACATTGAAGCCTGTTCACATTTCACATTGGTGTTAGAGTGGATGCGAACAAAGCCTGTCGCTCATGTGGGCAAGCTGTGCATGTGAACATTGAAAGAACTTTCGTCACTGCACCACCCCTTATTATATTAGAGTTCCTGAACTCAAATATCAAAATTGATCACTGCTTTCACGTAAAACACTCCTCCTCCTTCTGATCTATTGCCCACACTGTCATTCCACTGAGTTCGCTCCACTTACTAATGAGGGACCTTTATGCAGAAATCATGTATGTACAGCCTTTGTCTGCGCCAGTGTAATAAATTTGAATTAAATTAGATGTCTTAGCTACGTGATCCAAGTTTAGGTTTAGGCCTGTGTACTAGTAAACTTAAAAGAAAGAAAAGAAACCTCATTTACGTGGCAGCTAACGAATCACGACATATCTTTGCGGTGCTCTTCTAGGAGTCAACTTGAGAGGTAACAATGAAATTAAACAATCAGACGGGCTCTTGATCATCTGCTGTCGCATGTGAAACTCGAAGGGAAGGAGAAGCTGTGATTCTGCCAGTGAGGAAGAGCTAAGGATATCCGAGTCGAAAGGTTAAGCATCAATAAGTCCGAATTGACATGGTATATAAGTATTACGCACGGTGATACCGCACATGTCTTTGAATTGTCGATAAATAACCCTTCAAAGCCGCACGGTGGCGGATTAGTTATTAATTCCACAATCAGGATTAATCCGATCGATTTACTTATAAACGTCGATGGAAACATGCACGTTTCAAGAGTTCGATCTTACCGGCAAGGGTAGGTCAAGGCTGTGAAGTTTGCAGATATCAAAAAAAGATTATCAGGAAGCGCGCGTCAAGGATAAAAGTTACGGTCACAGGCGAAAGCCCTATATATATACTCACATACACGATGTCTCAGTGCGGTTGGCACGAGGCGTTATGATGTTATCTCCGGAAATTATCTGAATTTCCAAAAAGGGTCTGAGAGCTGAGCCTCATCCCTTGACTTAGTCACTGACCTGACTCTGACCCCGAGTCAGGCTAAGTTGTATACAACGCTGCCTTCTGCGACCCTTTGCTGAACGTATTCGGCTAAACCTGATTGACAGCTGCTGTGAATTTGGTTGTGCAAAACAAAATGCAAACGACTGATTCAAGTTTACATTTCATGCTTTCAGGAAAGAGGAGGTTCTAAACCCTAAGTGATTTTTAGGAATCACTCATCTATGGCTGTGGTTCACAACCTGCGAACCATTTCCCGCATCCAACGGTCACCGGTGATCAAACATGTAGTAATGTTGTCATCCTTCGACTAATAGATTGCCAAGGTCATTGTTCTTTCAAGTTTGGAACGAATCACCCATCTATGGCTGTGTCACTAATTTTCACTGGTTATAATAAACGACGAAAATTCTTTCCTCTCCCCCACTAGTGCAATGGCCTCCAGATCTCCAATTTCACACATTGAGACTCCCTCTGACCATCGTCCCCGGGCCGCATATCCACCAACCGCCCAGCAACCTGTTGGATGGTGGAGAAGAATTCGCACTAGTGACATTTTCTGGTTGGTTTTCATCATAGTCATGCTGTTGTGGCCTTGGATATTCTTCAGCCAAGCTCGCGACGGTATCCAGATGCCCGACAATCTAGCAATTTATGTACATGCACACCCCCACATCACCAACTTCTTCATAACCTTTATTAGCACACTCATCAACATGATCGTCGCCTATCTCTTTTCGACGGCTGTCATCCGTTTCGCTCAGGAGTGGATCACGAAAAACCATCTCAATCTCTTTGGCCTTACATTGATCTCAGGTTTTAGCTCTCAAAAAATTCCTTGGGGGCCAAAAGACATTTCCTATGTATGCAAGAAAAAGAGCAGAACTTTACGTGCAACCTTAATCATTTTATGTTGGGCGGCATTTACGTTCGGAACATCAGGCATCACGAGTCTTCTTGAACCTGATCCGTTCGACAAGAAATCCCAACTCAACGGAACCGAGCTCGACTTCTCAACGAATGATACTGCCTGCCTAAACTACCTCAGATCAAATCCCAATGACATTGGTGGCAGTTTGTGCACCTGGACGGTGAGTGTCATGTTATAATTATAACCAACTTGGAGGTCTAACTTCCTGGCCGCTTGTTACTACATGTACAGAGGTATCGCGACTTTCCCTATACTACCTGCCTTGCGGCGAATCAGCTCGTTGACGTCCTGGAATCAGGGCGCGGTAACGTAAACTCGGAAACTCTCATCGCTCATGGCTTGTATGCTGATAAAATTCTCTGCAGATCCTTTCGATGATTCAAAATGACCACCCTCTAACCATCGATTACAGTCAGCTCTCAGGTCTACAATTCTTAGGATCTATTCGGGGCGTTTTGCCCATGGGCCCAAATGGCGTTCCTGCTTTCAACACAGTTCAAGTTTCGCCCCCGTTATCAAATACATCATACAGCTACACACTATTCCAACAAGGTCTCAACATCAGTGTCAGCTGCAAATATGATACACAAAGCCCGATAAACACTTTTAACGTATCCAGTGGTCTCATCTCATACAATGCGACTTGCGGCGGACAAACTGTTGCTTTGACGAATGGAACAACATACGAAGTGGACGAGTTCCAGAATACTCTCGCGTTCTGGGCATGCAAATCTCCTCCAAATGGTACCGAAGCATTATCGTATTCCCTATATCTTCGGGGAAATAGCGCTTATGATCCGTCGGTTGGGAATATGACTTGCACCGTATCTCAAGCACAATCCGCTATATTCCCCGTGACATATAATTCAACCAAAGGTTTTTTTTCCACACAGGAATCATCTGGCGGCGTTGCTCCCACATTTCCAGACTTCATCGATCGTGCAGTAGAAGGATTGAGCGACCTTATGCAAGAGTCTCAAGGTGTTGTATCTAATGAGGTAGCTGATTCCATTCAAACCTTTGGAGCAAAGTACTTCGGTTTGGACTTCAACTTTCAGCAACCGGATCTCGTAAATCTAAGGTTATATGAACTTATGATTCAAGGTGTTTTGGAGTACTTGGTACGTCATACTTAGAAGCGTTCACCTTTCTTTATTCACGGTTATTCTTGCAGGCCACATATAGTCGTTTGTTATACGCGGCCGGGGCTCCCACCTCTTGTAACCGCAACGTCACCGGGAATGGTACCTATACGGTTTTCGGCTGGTTCACAGGGTCTGATAATATCGGCCTTCTTATGCCACTCACAATCATCAACTTCACTTCCTTCGTTATCATGATTTTAGCTATTATACGAACAACCCATGGCAGCTATCAAAGTGACCCGACCGAGCCTATGGCACTCGCCTTAGCTGAGCATCATCACGCTGATGAGCCGCAGGGATGGAAGGACAGGGTGATTTTTAGAGACCGTCAAGTGCGTAATTTCAGATTGTCTAAAATTCTGAATTAATCGCTGACAGGCTACTCCAGTCTAATGCCCCTCAGTGAAAACCAACTCTGCTGCAAGTAACGGAGTTCCCGGCCAAATCGGATTTTGTCCATCCTGCGCCGCGAGGATCTGTATTTTTCCGGAAAGAAAATGACCATGTTGCAACATGATCTGCATTTCTCCGTTCTCATCTGCATTTCTCGGCCGTTATCTGTCAATTGTGTATGCAACAAAATTTTATATGAATCCATGATTTTCTGTAAATATTCGCTAAGCCATTAATCCCACAGACCAGCAACGCATTAACCCAGCGCTCGGACCCGTCATTCTACATTCCCAATTATCAACCGTGAAGTTCTTCCCTCTAAAGTTGAACTTTTATTTGAAAGGAATATCGCTTAGAACAAGCTCCGCAAGCATGGTGGCCCTGCATGTTCCTTGAATAGCCATGTTATTTCGCTGGAAACCCGCCCCTTCAAAATCTTGTCAATACCGGCTTGATCGCCGCCCAAAATGTATACGCAGTCTGCAAGGGTTGAAATTCACCAGACAACAGCATGCCTGCGGATGTAGGATTATCAGGCAACTCATAACGAGATGACGCGAACTGTAATGTCAGTAGAAGGGCGCCAGCATCATAGCTTGACAAAACTCGCATTCGTCAAGATTCAGGTTCGGGAAAATACGTGGGAAGAATCCTTCCTCCCAACTCCTTCAACCTGCAAGTCGGACGTATTTGCCTTTTCCCGCTTGTGCACAGGGAATTCAACTTTGGAAATTTTTGGAACAAGTAAAAGAGTCCCATAAACTGGCGCTTCTAGTGGGATTACGGAACTCGGGCCTCTGGAATCTCCTCGTGACTACCCCCAATAACAACTTCTTGGGAATATATCCTCCCTTTTTAGATGACTTGAAAGAGACCTCTTGACTCCCATTTCGAGTCCGGAGCAGAATAACGGTGTTCTCTTTTTGTTTCTTTTGGCGACAGAATACGAAGGAGAACTCAGAAGTTCGCTAGTACTATGGGATGTTTCGCCAATTCAGTCGCTGAAGTCATCCCAGGCCCCCTCAACGACACACACATCACACACCACTCTCTCTGGACCCTAATTCAAGTCATCCTTTGATCCTCGGATTCGAAACATTATGACACTGTCAACAACCTACGGCCTTTGTCAGATTCAGATTCTGATGGTTGACAATACCGCCTTTCGGTATGGTATCGATTCACACTCACTGGCATTCGTACATCCATTGATTTCGCAGGAAGGGGTCTGTCCGTATACCTACGTGCCAATCTTATTGAATAAGATTCACATTTGGAGATTGCAAACCTTTGAACTTTATTTTGTTAAAACGTCCGAGTCGCCGTTAACGACGAACGTTCTACACATGTACAGGACGATATCAGCAGCCACTAGACCAAGGTCGTGGTAAGCTTAGTACCCAGCTCAAGAGTGAAAGGAGTTCCTTTACATGTCAATGCATGTCAGGTAAGCAATCGCAAGCTCAAATCGTTTATCCCAGGCCTAACTGGTAACCTCTAGCCGTCTGGCCCTGGTCCACTGTTCAGTAAGTACTCAAGAGTTCACACCCTTATTGTTATTGTTTATTGCTATCTATCTTACCTCATTGCTATATTTAGAACCGTGACAAACGCCGTCTCAGTGCACCATGATGCTCTTCCAAAAATCAGAAGGTCCAATCTTCGAACTTCGTTTTCACAGGTTTGCTAAGTCATTTTGAAGGAAAAAAAAAACTATAAAATAAACCTATTCACCTCATGGGGATTGTACAACGAGGAAAACATTTCAAGATGGCTTCTTTCAGCGCTTAGGTAACTAAAGGCCTAAACCACGCTGGCAGACCGCCCAGACGGGGAAGGATGAATGTGTTAGACGGACTAATTTTTATTATTATCTGAGCTGTAAACCTTCTAGCATGCATTTATACCATAGAAGTTCCATAAAAAAACCTAAGGCCTTCCGTCGTCCCTGCTTCCCAATCCAATACCTATTCAAAAGTCGACTTCTCTGTCGTTGTAAATGAATGAGTTCTTACTTCTTCTAATAGGATAATTGTATTGCGAAGCCCCTTTCTCGGCCCTTTCTCTCCGAAAAGGAGTTTTTCTCTGAAATCCCAGTGCGACGGATCAACACTACCAAAAGTGGATGTCACGCCACGGAACGCCCGACTCGGACTCGGAGCCTGTAAATAATGGAGTCCAGCAGCAATTCTGAAAGTCGCCTTTCAAGTCGGATCTGTCCATCCTGTGGATTTTTTTTCTGCAAGGATCTGTATTTTTCTGGCAAGAAAATGACCGCTGCAACATGAATGAGGGATATTTCTGCATTTCTCCGTTCTCATCTGCATGTCTCGGCCGTTGTCTGTCAATTGTCTGTATGTAGCAAATTTTTATATTGCCTCAATGATTTTTGTAAAAATCTGCTAATCCCTTTCCATCCTGAACCCATTAATCCCACAGACCAGCAACATATTGACCCAGCACTGGGACTCGTTTTTTGTTATTGATAGATGGTAATAGAAAGGTGGTTGAAATAGTCAAAATTGAGACTTACTCGCCATTCACGAGCCCAACGCTGGCGCAGAATGGGGCGCATATATGTATGAGAAATGGTCGGTCACATGAAGAAGAAAGCCTAGATGTGCTAGTACCATATGCGCACCTTTATGAGAATATTAAGTCATTTGAGATAGAAAACACTCACGATGATTTTAATTCAGCACACCTGCCACGATTATGATCATTGGATGACGCCCATGAATTCCTAGTGCATCCACTGTAATGAGTGCGTGTGAGCCGTCTTGGTTGGTTATTGACGAGATCCGCGTACTTATGTGTACCGAGCGGAGCAGTTATGCAATTGTGATGGTCACAGCCTGGCGCTAAACCTTTTTCTGTCATTGGTTAGGGTTTCGCAACTAACCAAGGTGGGTTCCGCAATAGAATTATCTGCACAGAGGCGGATTAGTTATTAATTCCACGATCGCTGTGTACTAGTAAACCGAGAAGAAAAGAAACTTGTCAGCTGGCAACTGGGATTACTAGTAAGCGCCGGATCGATTTACTTATAAACGTTGATGAAAACATGCATGTTTCAAGAGTTCCATCTTACCGGAAAGGGGTAGGTCAAGGCTGTGGAGTTTGCAGATAACAAAAAAAAGTTTATCAGGAAGCCCGCGTCAAGCATAAAAGTTACGGTCATGGGCGAAGGACGATCTGCGGTTGGCACGAGGTGTTATGACGTTATCTCTGTATCTATTCATCAAGGAATTTCCAAAAAAGGTCTGACCCACATCATGACTTGACTTCGTCACCGACCCTCCTGACCACTCTGACCTGTACATACATAGTATCGACGCTGCCTCTCGCTGCCTTCTGCAACCTTTGGGGGACCCTGTTTGGCTAAACCTGATCGACAGATGGTCACATCAAACACTGCTATGAAAATTTTGTTGTGCAAAGCAAAATGCAAACGACTATAGTACGATTCAAGTTTACAGTTCATACTTTCAGGAAAGAGGAGGTTCTAAACCCTAAGTGGTTTTTAGGAATCACTCATCTATGGCTGTGATTCACAACCCGCGAACCATTTCCCACACCTAACGGTCGCCGGTGATCAAACATATAGCAATTTTGTCATCCTTCGACTCGGACTAATAGAAGAATACACTGGCCAAGTTATTGTTCTTTCAAGTTTGGAACAAGGAATCACTCATCTATGGCTGTGTCGACTAATTTTCGCTGGTTATATAAATGACGGAAAAAAAAACAGTCTCCCCCACCAGTGCAATGGCTTCCAGAGCTCCAATTTCACACATTGAGACTCCCTCTGACCGTCGTCCCGCTTATTCAACAACCGCCCAGAATCCTGTTGGATGGTGGAGAAGAATTCGCGCTAGTGACATTTTCTGGTTGGTTTGCATTACAGTCATGCTGTTGTGGCCTTGGATATTCTTCAGCCAAGTTCGCGACTCGGACGGTATCCAGATGCCCGACAGTCTAGCAATTTATGTGCATGCACACCCCCATGTCACCAGCTACTTCTTCCTAACCTTTATTAGCACACTCATCAACATGATCCTCGCCTATCTCTTTTCGACCGCTGTCATCCGTTTCTCCCAGGAGTGGATCACCAGAAATGATCTCAATCTCTTTGGCCTTTCATTGATATCAGGTTTTAGCTCTCACAAAATTCCTTGGGGGCCAAAAGACATTTCCTATTTATGCAGCAAAAAAAGCAGGATTTTACGTGCAGCCTTAATCATTGGTTGTTGGGCGGCATTTACGTTCGGAATATCAGGCTTCACGAGTCTTCTTGGTCCTGTCTCGTTCGAAAGGCCATTCAAAGTCCAGGGAGTCGAGCTCGACTTCTCAACGAATGATACTACCTGCCTAAACTACCTCAGATCAAATCCCAATAACATTAGCGGTCCCGTGTGCGGCTGGGCGGTGAGTGACAGATTATAATTACAACCAACTTGGAGGCCTAACCTTCTGGCCGCTTGTTACTACATGTACAGATGCTTGGAAACATTCCCTATACTACCTGCCTTGTGGAGAATCAGATCGTTGACGTCCTGGAATCGGGGCGCAGTAACGTAAACTCGGAAACTCTCATCGCTCATGTTTGTATCCTGATAAAATTCTCTGCAGATCCTTTCGTCGATTGAAGGCGACACTAGAACCATCGTTTACAGTCAGCTCTCAGGTCTACAATTCTTAGGATCTATTCGAGGCGTTTTGCCCATGGGCCCGCAGGGCCCTGTTGATTTCGACATAATTGAACCTTCGCCCCCTTCAGTGTTATCAAATACATCATACAGCTACACAGTACTCCAACAAGGTCTCAACATCAATATCAGCTGCAACTATGATACACAAAGCCCGATAAACACTTTTAACGTATCCAGTGACGTTATCTCATACAATGCGACTTGCGGCGGACAAACTGTTGCTTTGACGAATGAAACAACATACGAAGTGGACCAGTTCCGGAATACTCTTGCGTTCTGGGCATGTAAATCTCCTCCAAATGCTACCGAAGCATCGTATTCCCTATATCTTCAGGGAAGTGGCGCTTATAATGCGGCGGTTAGGAACATGACTTGCACCGTATCTCAAGCACAACTCGCCATATTCCCCGTGGAGTATAATTCGACTGAAGATTTTTTTTCCACAACGGAACCAAATGGCGGCGTTGCTCCCACATTTCCAGACTTCATCGATCTTGCAGTCACAAATTTGGGCAGCCTTATACAAGAGTCTCAAAGTGATGTATCTAATGAGGCAGGCGATTCCATTGTCACCTTTGGAATGAAGTACTTCGACGTGTCAAGCCTGACCCCCCAGGAACTGGATGTCATAACTCTGAGGTTATATAAACTTATGATTGAAGGTGTTTTGGAGTACTTGGTACGTCATACTTAGAAGTCCACCTTTCTTTATTCACGGTTATTCTTGCAGGCGACATATAGTCGTTTGTTATATACGTCCGGGGCACCTCTCGAATGTAGTCGCATCGTCACCGGGAATGGTACCTATACGGTTTTCGGCTGGTCCACGGGGCCTGAAAATATCGGCCCTATTATACCACTCACAATCATCAACTTTACTTCCTTCGTTATCATGATTTTAGCTATTATACGAACAACACATGGTAGCTATCAAAGCAACCCGACCGAGGTTATGGCACTCGCCTTAGCTGAGCACCAACCCGTCGATCATGAGCCGCAGGGATGGAAGGATAGGGTGATTTATAGAGACCGTCAAGTGCGTAATTTCAGATCGTCTATAATTCTGAATTAATTGCTGACAAGCTACTCCAGTCTAATGCCCCCCAGTGAAAATCAACTCTGCTGCAAGCAACGGAGATCAGCGGGGACCCCGGTCAAATCGGATTTTGTCCATCCTGCGCCGCGAGGATCTGTATTTTTCTGGCAAGAAAATGACCGTTGCAACATGATCTGTATTTCTCCTGTATTTCTCAGCCGTTGTCTTTCAATTGTCTGTATGTGTAACAAAATTTCATATAAATCCATGATTTTCTGTAAATATCTGCGATTCGCTGTTCCATCCTGAAGACATTAATCCCACAGACCAGCAACGTATTAACCCAGCACTCTAGTGAGATTTGGCATCTAAAACGATTAGCCTGAGGGTCCCACGGAAGCTGTGAGATGCAAGGCACTGTCCTAGAGCCTGGGATTGCATTCTACCGTAGTCGGAAGAATGCATCGGATGGAAGCATTGTGTTGAACGATATAATTGAATCATCCGTTCTATTATGTAGTAACTCTGACAATTTGATATCTTCTATGGTTGACCCACTTTATAGGAAAACTTGAGGAAAATTCGGAACATAGTTTCAAATTTCCTCACCAACAATATCGCCCACATTGTTCGTTGGCCTTCTGGCTATCCCTATACCCCACCCACAAACTAATTAACAAAGAAAGGAACGTCGCACCGATCATCAAATAAATCACATGTACATAGCAATCGCGTCCTTGCAAACACCGAGGAGGTCCTCCATAAGCATGGAACACAGACGGGGAAAGGTCATGGACGGTCATATCCCTGTGTGCATCAAGAATACGTCCAAAGAGGAAAACAAGAAGATTGGCAGAAACTAAACGGGCGATATACATACATATCCCATGTTCTCAGAAAAATGAGCTAGTTAGAGTTAAATCCCATTTAATTCGTTATAATACAGACAAGGAGAAAAAACCTCTAAGATGGATGTTGAATTCCGCAGAATTCGGCGCCTGCCGGAAGGTTGAGCGTTACACCAGCCAAACTTTTGCCCATCCAGATCATAATAGAACGAGTCCTATAAATAAGTAGGACTCGTATAAATAGGACTCGTAACAGGGTATCCATTATCCATCCCTTATTCAGAAAGGTATACTAAGGTATATCGCAGTTACATCGCTTTGACAAAATTCATCAAATCTGTCTGAATCCATCTTAGGTGAGCTACCTGTTCGGACAAGACGGATCGGACGGATCAGACCCGGAGTCATTTTCAGTACTAAACCGAAAAGAAAGAAAAGAAACCTCGTTTGCGTGGTGGCAGCAAATAGGCGAATGGCAACGAATCATGACGCCTTTACGGTCTAAGAGTCAACTTGAGAGGTAACAGTCAGACGAGCTCTTGATCATCTGCTGTCGCTATGGCAGTGCCAGATTGATCCACTCCATCGCATGTGAAGGGGAGATATCGAAAGGTTAAGCATCATCAATAAGTCAGAATTGACATGGTATATAATAATTATTACGCACCGTGATACCGTACATGTCTTTGAATTATCGATAAATAAACCTTCAAAGCCGACAGTGGCGTATTAGTTATTAATTCCACAATCATTGCGTACCTACTAGTAAACCGAAAAGAAAGAAAAGAAGCTTGTCAACTCGCTGGGATCAAGCCAATCGATTTACTTATAACGTCGTGCATGTTTCAAGCGTTCGGTCCTACCGGCAAGGGGTAGTGTGAAATTTGCAGATATCAAAAAGAGATTATCAGGAAGCGCGCGTCAAGCATAATGGTTACGGTCACGATGTCTCAGTGCGGTTGGCACGAGGTGTATCTCTGGAAATTATCTGTCCATCAAGGAATTTCCAAAAAAGGTCTAACCCTCATCGATCATCATGGACCCTCGACTGACCTCGACGTGACTACGCTGCCTTCTGCAACCCTTTGCTGACCGTATTCGGCTAAACCCGATTGACAGCTGCTGTTGTGCAAAATGCAAACGACTGTAGTACGATTCAAGTTTACAGTTCATGCTTTCGGGAAAGAGGAGGCTCTAAACCCTAAGGCATTTTTAGGAATCACTCGTCTATGGCTGTGATTCACAACCTGCGAACCGTTTCCCGCATCTAACGATCATGATCAAACATGTAGTAATCTTGTCGTCCTTCGACTACCAGATGAATACGCTGGCAAATCATTGTTCTTTCAAGTTTGGAACAAGGAATCACTCATCTATGGCTGTGTCGACTAATTTTCAAGTTCACTGGTTATATAAACTACGAAAAAAAAATCCTCTCCCCCACCAGTGCAATGGCCTCCAGATCTCCGATTTCACACATTGAGACTCCCTCTGACCGTCATCCCGCATATTCAATAACCGCCCAGAATCCTGTTGGATGGCGGAGAAGAATTCGCGCTAGTGACATTTTCTGGTTGGTTTCCATCACAGTCATGCTGTTATGGCCTTGGATATTCTTCAGCCAAGCTCGCGACGGTATCCAGATGCCCGACAGTCTAGCAATTCTTGTAATTGCACACCCCCACACCACCAGCTTCTTCGTAACCTTTATTAGCACACTCATCAACATGATCCTCGCCTATCTCTTTTCGAAAGCTGTCATCCGTTTCTCCCAGGAGTGGATCACGAAAAAGGATCTCAATCTCTTCGGCCTTTCATTGATATCAGGTTTTAGCTCTCACAAAATTCCTTGGGGGCCAAAAGACATTTCCTATGTATTCAGCAAAAGAAGCAGGATTTTACGTGCAACCTTAATAATTTCTTGTTGGGCGGCATTTACGTTCGGAATATCAGGCTTCACGAGTCTTCTTGGTCCTGTCCCGTTCGAAAGGCCATTCAAAGTCCAGGGAACCGAGCTCGACCTCTCAACGAATGATACTACATGCCTAAACTACCTCAGATCAAATCCCAATAACATTAGCAGTCCCGTGTGCGGCTGGACGGTGAGTGACATATTATAATTATAACCAACTTGGAGGCCTAACCTTCTGGCCGCTTGTTACTACATATATAGATGCTTGGCGAAATTTTCTATACTACCTGCCTTGTGGAGAATCAGATCGTTGACGTCCTGGAATCGGGGCGCAGTAACGTAAACTCGGAAACTCTCATCGCTCATGCTTGTATCCTGATAAAATTCTCTTCAGATCCTTTCGTCGATTGAAGACCACCCTCAAAGCATTGTTTACAGTCAGCTCTCAGGTCTACAATTCTTAGGATCTATTCGGGGCGTTTTGCCCATGGGCCCGGATGGCCCTCTTGATTTCGACATAATTGAACCTTCGCCCCCTTCAGTGTTATCAAACATATCATACAGCTACACAGTACTCCAACAAGGTCTCAACATCGATGTCAACTGCAACTATGATACACAAAGCCCGATAAACACTTTTAACGTATCCAGTGACGTTATCTCATACAATGCGACTTGCGGCGGACAAACTATTGCTTTGACGAATGAAACAACATACGAAGTGGACGAGTTCCGGAATACTCTCGCGTTCTGGGCATGTAAATCTCCTCCAAATGCTACCGAAGCATCGTATTCCCTATATCTTCAGGGAAATAGCCTTTATGATCTGTCGGTTGGGAATATGACTTGCAGCGTATCTCAAGCACAACCCGCCATATTCACCGTGAAATATAATTCAACTGAAGGTTCTTTTTCCGCAGCGGAACCGTTTGGCGGCGTTGCTCCCACATTTCCAGACTTCATCGATCTTGCAGTCGAAGGATTGAGCAGCCTCATAGAAGAGGCTCAAAGTGGAACTAATGAGGTAGCCGATTCCATTCTCACCTTTGGAATAAAGTACTTCGGTTTGGACCCAAACTTGGAGCAACCAAATGACATAAATTTGAGGTTGTATGAGTATATGATTCAAGGTGTTTTGGAGTACTTGGTACGTCATACTTAGAAGTCCACCTTTCTTTATTCAAGGTTATCCTTGCAGGCGACATATAGTCGTTTGTTATATACGGCCGGGCCATACCCATCCGAATGTAGTCGCAACGTCACCGGGAATGGTACCTATACGCTTTTCGGCTGGTCCACGGGGTCTGAAAATATCGGCCAGCTTATGCCACTCACAATCATCAACTTCACTTCCTTCGTTATCATGATTTTAGCTATTATACAGACAACCCATGGCAGCTATCAAAGCAACCCGACCGAGCCTATGGCACTCGCCTTAGCTGAGCACCATCACGCCGATGAGCGGCATGGATGGAAGGACAGGGTGATCTTTAGAGACCGCCAAGTGCGTAATTGTTTTTTTTTTCAGATCGTCTAAAATTCTGATTTAATCGCTGTCAGGCTAACCCAGTCTAACGCCCCCCAGTGGGAATCAAGTCTGCTGCAAGTAACGGAGATCCCGTCAAATCAGATTTTGTCCATCCTGTCCCGCGAGGATCTGTATTTTCTGGCAAGAAAATGACCGTTGCAACTTGATCTGCATTTCTCCTGTATTTATCGGCCGTTGTCTATCATTTGTCTGTATTCAATAAATTTTTATTTAAATCCATGATTTCCTGTAAAATCTGCGATTCTCCGTTCCATCCTGAAGACATTAATCTGGCAACAGCATCTCTGGGGATGTGGTAGTATCAGGCAACTCATAACGAGATGACGCGAACTCTAATGCCAGTAGAAGAGTGCCAGCATCATAGCTTGACAAAACTCGCATTCGTCAAGAAGAGGTTCGTGAAAAGTAGACAAATAGTGGGATTTGACATCTAAAACGATTAGCCTGAGGGGCCCCCACGGAGGCTGTGAGATGCAAGGCACTGTCTTAGAGCCTGGGATTGGATTATATCGTGGTCGGAAGATCTTGAATGTTTCGAAGTAGGAAGAATGCATCGGATGGAAGGCATTGTGTTGAACGACATAACTGAATCATCCCTTTTATTATGTAGTAACTCTGCAATTTGATATCTTCTATGCTTGGCCGACTTCACAGGAAAATTTGAGGAAAATTCGGAAGACATTTTCAACAATATTGCCCCCATTGTCTGCCTTCTGGCTATCCCTATACCCATACCCTGCCCACAAACTAATTAACAAAGAAAGGAACGTCGCACCAATCGTCAAGCAAATCGCATGTACACAGCAATCGCGTCCTTGCAAACACCAAGGTGGTCCTCCATAAGCCTGGAACACAGATGGGGAAAGGTCATGGACGGTTTTATCTCTATGTGCATCAAGAATCCGTCCAAAGAGGAGGGCAATAAGATTGGCAGAAAGAACAGGCAAGATACATACATATCCCATGTTCTCAGAAAATTGGGCTGGTTAGAGTTGAATTCCGTTTAATCGGTATAATGCGGGCAGAGAAAAAACTCACGTAACCCGAGCCATTCGAGAGACACAGTGGGGACTAAGGCTGCTATGCTTCCATGGGCCAAACCAAGTAGAGCGCTCGCAATGCATAGGTTTGACATATTGGAGACATTTCCAGCGTCAACTTGAGAAGTGAGGCATAAAAACGAGACGAGGGCGAGAGTGGCGTTTTATATAGCTTCTCAACAAAATCCGAGAAGAAGCCTGTTCACTGTGTTCAGTGCCTGAGCTTCGTCATCCAGGGAGTTGTCGTGAGCGTATAGACAACGCGACATGGACCCAACGTTGCTTATATCTAGGCAGAAGGAGGCAATACACTATTGCATTAGCAATTGAACCCAGACTTCTTCGTGCACTTACTAACGGGTTTGCACTGTGCAGGCTAACGTTTCGCTCTAACTTCCACTCATCTTTTAGTACCGCGACTTCGTGTTCCGTAAAATGTTTAAATGGCCTACTTTGTCCAGCGAAACATGCGTCAATGACATTGTAAATAATGTGAGGGAACTGTGTAAGCTCGACCCTATGTATCGGACGAAGTTCACAATTGTATTGTTAACTTGTTTAACAGACTGTTTGTGAGCTGCACGGTGGCAGCTGAAATATGCATGGAAGTGAAGATGAATGATATTGGCTACGCTGCTCTGAAGCAACTTGACAAGGCTGGCCTTCTCCGATCTGAATTATCGTACGCACCATATTTCCTACGCTTCCTAACTGTATCTTTGAAACCTTATGAAGACCCCTGGTAGAAAATCTGCTACGGGTACTTCTCTTGATCTTATAACTTACATATCTGGCTAATTTGATCCTATTTTATAGACATTCCTCACCACCCGGTCAATTTGCAGCCTGAGCGTCGCCACGGGAGAAATTTTGGTCCAGATTTCCTTCAACTGATGTCGCTGTTCGCCTCGTAATCCTCATTGTTATCTTCATTACTGCCAACAATCTTCATATGCCAACATCAGCAATACGCAGAAAACTTGAGAATTTGGGTCCGACTCCGCTCACGAGAAGAGATGCCTACTACTACAACATCCTCATTAACCCTTTCGTGGAGCGATATCACTCCGTAAAAGAATATGCACAAGGGGAAATTGGAGTTCAGGGGGATAGTTCCAGCGGGATGCGTGATGCAGAAATTGAAAGTTTAATGTCGGAGGAGGTCGGAGCCAGGTGTTTGGAAATTGGATGTAAGGTCCGTTCAAGTGCATGCATGTATGGGTTTTGCTCCAACATTGACTGAAACCATCAGGGAAGACTCACATTCTCCTCTCAAGGGTTTGATCAGACTTGTTCTTCGGAATATCATATCTTCCTCGAAGATGTTCCCTCATGGGAAGCTGTCACGCATGTCGCCTCGCTGTGTCAAGACTCAAGATTTTATGCGATATGGAGTCGGGACTGTGCGTTCACTAGAGAGCTTGCTACCTGAACAGGGTACGAAGGAATCTATTGAGATGGTGAAAGACGATGTTCGGAGCAGAAAGCAGCGGTCTGGATTCTCTGCCTTATGAAGATTCAGAGGGCTATGAAGAAATCTAACCTTTCGCAATTGGTAAGTGTCAACATTGACTGCAAGAACCTTTTTCAACCAATGATTTTGAATTAGGATGGTATTACGCATTATGCAAGAGTCTTTGACGACGATGATATGCCATGATGCAGTTGTACCCGTTCGTTCGCGGAGAGGAATGATGTACTCTCATGACTTCTATGATGTCAGGAAAACTATGGTATCCTCACAGTTCAAGCACTAACGAATACCACAACAAAGTTGCCCTTCGGCTCTGGTAGTCTTGATTTTTCTGTCAAATCAACGATCTTGAAAGCATTGGGTGTCCCGGTTGAATGGCAAGGGTCAGAAGCTGTTCTGTTATGCAACCTTTGATACATCACTCACTTCGAGATTACCTATCCCATCTTGCATACAACCCACCTCAGTGGGAAGAACTTTCAGTGCCTTATAATTCAATCGCACATGAACCGGCACATTTGGCTATCCTCGGCGCTTGCTGAAAACTCAGCAACAATTGACCGAAATCGTTGCGCAGAGTTGGATCTGCACTGGATTTGGCGGAAGGAAGAAGCAAAGTCTGCCCAATCCAATCTTGCAGATGTTCCAGAAGACTTTGAATCGTTGGAATGGGTCAAAAATCGATGGAAACAACTTCAAATGATCCATAGGTCGCAAAAAGTCCAAGAGCTCCACCAATTAATCGGACTCATGATATATTCGTTTGAGTGAGTCTCCTTCCTGTAAACTAGAGTGAATAGACTCACCTGAGTTCAGGTGTTTAGCTTATCACGTTGCCAAGGCCGGAAAATCTGGAAATGTGCAGAGAAAGGCGCAGCGTAAGACCCTGTTCTGAAATTCACATTGAGGATCCTATTCATTTTCACCAGTCTGCTTCTACTAGCTATCAATCTCCAACCTGCCGGAAGCTCTCTAAATCTGGCAAAGGACGAGCAAGAAAACGAGCAAAAGGCGTTACAGCAGAGCCAAATAGTTTCGGTGGAAGACATTCACTTCGGTTCCTACACATCCAGAGAGTACATTCTCGAAGCTATGTTCACAACCAGTGAAGTAATTTATGAGACATGCCAAGCCTGTGCACATTTCACATCGATGCTAGAGTGGATGTGAACAAAGCAACAAATTCCTGTCGCCCATATGGGCAAGGCTTCAAGAACTTTCGTCACTGCACCATTTGCCATTGAATTAGAGTTCCGGAACTCGAACATCGGGTTGATCATTGTTGATCACTGCGAACAAAGCAACAAATTCCTGTCGCCCATATGGGCAAGGCTTCAAGAACTTTCGTCACTGCACCATTTGCCATTGAATTGGAGTTCCGGAACTCGAACATCGGGTTGATCACTGTTGATCACTGCTTTCACGTAAAACACTCCTTATCTAATTTTTTTTTTTTTTTTACCCCCATTTTATTCTCCGTTGTGGTGAACCATATGCCAGAGAGTGTATAAACTACTTATGGATTTAAAAGTAACTGTATGTATGTGAGAGCTTCGCCAACTGCGTGAAAGTCCCACGAATGACTGTGGGTTTCGATGCGTAAGTGGTACTAAAAAGTGAGTGATGGGCCATCGCCAGCATCATTAGAATAGGTAATATAAATAGTGGGGCTGAGTGACGTGGAGGCGAACGTGACGATACTGATGGAATACGGGTAAGGGTAAGCGATGGGGCAGGAGGTGGTTACGTGCCAGTGAGAATCTCTGTGTTGACCATATACCGAAAGAGTGTTTTCATCGCTTTCGGAGTGTTGAGCAGCTTCGAGACGTCGCATGCTATGGGCCCTAACTTGGGCGTGGTTGGGCATATGCGGGACATTGTAGTAAGAAATGCAGGACCGTCCTTATCTATTGCTCACACTTTCATTCCACTAAGCCCGCTCCCACTTACTACAGGGTCTTGCAATATGATTTGCACAAAAAGATTGTAGCACAGCGTTATGATGTACCTGTCAATCAAATTTAGCCGAATGGGGTACAAGTAGCTTCACTGTATTACTATATGTGGCTGTCAGTCACATCAAACACTGCAAACCACCTTGCAAGATCCTGTACTTAGTAATGAGGGACCTTTATACAGAAACCATACATGCACAGCCTTTGTCTCGCTTTGTACTAACAGGGCTCCACTTTTCTCTCCTGCGCCTATGTTTACACCAAACAACCACTTTTAGCGGGGCACCCTGAGCAATACCCTTTTCTAGGTTGCGTCGGGCTACACGCTCCCCATCATGATGTTTGGCCGAAGAGTTGTCGATGACATACTGTTGTGGAGTATATAGCTGTTAGCTGTAAGCATCATCAAATTGACATGGTATATAAGTATTACGCACTGTGATACGTACATTTGAATTATCGATAAATAACCCGTAATTATTAATTCCACACTGATGCGGTTCTCTCCGTAACACATTTACGACAACTTGACCTATAAACTGGCACTTGCTTGTCTTCTAATGGGAATGCGGAACTTGGGCCTCTGGAATCTCGTCATAACTACTCCCAATAATGACCTCTCGGCCCGGACTCAAAGAAGATGTGTTCCCGCTTTTCAGATGACTTGAAAGAGACCTCTGTAAGGCTGGTTGCCATACAGCTGTACACACCACCATATATATGTGCCGGTAGCTGAAAGATTACTCTTTCAGATATTCGACCTTTTGGTGTAACAGTGCGTTGCGGCATATACGGCCTACCTTACATTATTATTCGACTTTTTGGTGTAACGGTGCGTTGCGGCATATACGGCCTCCCTTACAACCTCTCGACTCGCATTTTGAGTCTGGAGGAGAATAACGGTGTTCTCTTTTCAACGAAGAAAATGAAGAGAACTCAGAAGATTGCTTACTATGCGATCCTCGGATTCGAAAGGTCGCCTTTATGACACCCTCAGTGGTTTTTAGGAATCACTCATCTATCTATGGCTGTGTCGACTAATTTTCACTTATAAACGACGAAAATTCTTTCCTCTCCCCCACCAGTGCAATGGCTTCCAGATCTCCAATTCCACACATTGAGACTCCCTCTAACCATCGTCCCGCATATTCAACAACCGCCCATCAACCTGTTGGATGGTGGAGAAGAATTCGCGCTAGTGACATTTTCTGGCTGGTTTGCATCACGGTCATGTTGTTGTGGCCTTGGATATTCTTCAGCCAAGCCCGCAACGGTATTCAGATGCCCAAGAGTCTAGCAATTTTTGTAAATGCACACCCGCACCGCATCAGCTACTACTTCGTAACCGTCATTAGCACACTCATCAACATGATCATCGCCTACCTCTTTTCGACGGCTGTCATCCGTTTCTCCCAGGAGTGGATCACGAAAAAGGATCTCAATCTCTTTGGCCTTTCATTGATATCAGGTTTTAGCACTCACAAAATTCCTTGGGGGCCAAAAGACATTTCCTATTTATGCAGCAACAAAAGCAGAATTTTACGTGCAACCTTGATTATTTTTTGTTGGGCGACATTTATATTGGTACAATCAAGCATCACGAGTCTTCTTGGTCCTGTCCGGTTCGAAAAAACATTCCCACTCCTGGGAACCGAGCTCGACTTCTCAACAAATAATATTACCTGCCTAAACTACCTCAGATCAAGCCCCAATAACATCAGCAGTCCCCGGTGCGGCTGGGCGGTGAGTGGCATATTACAATTATAACCAACTTGGAGGCCTAACCTTCTGGCCGCTAGTCAATACAAGTAGAGGGGATTGGCAACTTTCCCTATACTACCTGCCTTGTGGAGAATCAGCTCGTTGACGTGCTGGAATCGGGGCGCGGTAATGTAAACTCGGAAACTCCCATCGCTCACGCTTGTATCCTGATAAAATTCTATGTAGATGCTTTCATTGATTTTTAACAACACTCAAATCATCGATTACAGTCAGCTCTCAGGTCTACAATTCTTAGGACCTATTCGGGGCGTTTTGCCCATGGGCCCAAATGGCACTCCGGCTTTCGACTCGGACATAATTGAAGTTTCGCCCCCTCCGTTATCAAAAAGATCATACACACTTGATTACAACTACACACTACTCCATCAAGGTCTTCACATCAATGTCAGCTGCGAGTATGATACACAAAGCCCGATAAACACTTTTTTCCCATCCAATAACCTTATCTCGTACAATGCCACTTGCGGCGGACAAACTGTTGCTTTGAACGCAACAACAGGACAAGCGGCCAACTCCAGCAATACTCTCGTGTCCTGGGCATGTAAATCTCCTCCAAATGCTACCGAAGCATCGTATTCCCTATATCTTCAGGGAATAGGGGGTTATCATGACGTGATTGGGAATATCACTTGCACCGTACCTCCAGCACAACTCGCCACATTCCCCGTGACATATAATTCAACTGAAGGTTTTTTTTCCGCAGCAGAACCATTTGGCGGCGTTGCTCCCACATTTCCAGGTTTCATCGATCTTGCAGTCGGAGGATTGGGCAACCTTATAGAACAGTCTCAAACTTTCGTATCTAATGAGGTAGCCGAATCCATTCTCACCTTTGGAGTAAAGTTCTTTAAATTGGCGCCAAACTCTCTGCCACCGGATGCCAGGTTATATGAATATATGATTCAAGGTGTTTTGGAGTACTTGGTGCGTCGTACTTAGAAGTCCACCTTTATTTATTCACGGTTATTCTTTCAGGCGACATATACTCGTTTGTTATATTCGGTTGGGGCACCCCCCGCTTGTAATCGCGAGGTCACCGGGAATATTACCTATACGGTTTTCGGTTGGTCCACGGAGTCTGAACACATCGGCCTTATTATGCCACTCACAATCGTCAACTTCACTTCCTTGGTTATCATGATTTTAGCTATTATACGAACAACCTATGGTAGCTATCAAAGTAACCCGACCGAGGCTATGGCACTCGCCTTAGCTGAGCATCATCACGCCGATGAGCCGCAGGGATGGAAGGATAGGGTGATTTTTAGAGACCGTCAAGTGCGTAATTTCAGATCGTCTAAAATTCTGAGTTAATCGCTGATAGGCTACTCCAGTCTAACACCCCCCAGTAAAAATCAACTCTGCTGCAAGTAATGGAGTTCTCGGTCAAATCGGATTTTGTCCATCCTGCACCACTAGGATCTGTATTTCTCTGGCAAGAAAATGACCGTTCCAACATGATCCGCATTTCTCCGTTCCCATCTTTATTTCTCGGTCATCGTCTGTCAATTGTCTGTATGTAACAAAATTTTATATAAATCCATGATTTCTGTAAATATTTGCGATTCTCTCATCAATCCCAGACCAGCAACTTATTAAGCCAGCGCTCAAGCCCGTCTTCCATGATTGATAGCTGGTAGTGGAAGGGTGGCAGATAAGCGATCATGGCTATACATTCTATATTCCCAATTATCAACCGTGAAGTTCTTTCCTCTAACGTTGAACTTTCGATTGAAAGGAATATCGCCTAGAACAAGCTCCGCAAGCATGGTGGCCCTTCACGTTGCTTGAATAGCCATATCATTTCACTGGAAACCCGCAGGGCCTTCAAAATCTTGTCAATACCTGCTTGATCGCCGCCCAAAGTGTATATGCACAGTCTGCGAGGGTGGAAATTTCACCAGACAACAGCATCTCTGCGGACGTAACACTACTATCAGGCAATTCATAACGAGATGACGCGAACTCTAATGCCAGTAGAAGGGTGCCAGCATCATAGCTCTCTTCGTCAAGAAGAGGTTCGTGAAAAGTAGACAAATAGTGAGATTTGGCATCTAAGACGATTAGCCTGAGGGCCCCCCACGGAAGCTGTGAGATGCAACGCATTGTCCCAGAGCCTGGGATTGAATTCTACCGTGGTCGGAAGACCTTGAATGTTTCGGAGGAGGAAGAATGCATCGAGCATTGTGTTAAACGATATAATTGAATCATCCCTTCTCTTAATTATGTAGTAACTCTGCAATTTGATGTCTTCTATGACTTCACAGGAAAACTTGAGGAAAATTTGGAACGCATTTTCAAATTTCCTCACTAACAATACTGCCCCCATTGTCAGCCTTCTGGCTATCTCTATACCCCGCCCACAAACTAATTAACAAAGAAAGGAACGTCGCACCAATCGTCAAGTATATCGCATGTATATAGCAATCGCGTCCTTGCAAACACCGAGGTGGTCCTCCATAAGCCTGGAACGCCGACAGGGAAAGGTCCTGGACAGTTTTATCTCTATGTGCATCAAGAATCCGTCCAAAGAGGAAAGCAAGAAGATTGGCAGAAAAAACAGGTGATATACATACATATCCCATGTTCTCAGAAAAATGAGCTGGTTAGAGTTGAATTCCATTTAATCGGTATAATACAGACAAGGAATAAAAACTCACGTAACCCGAACCATTCTAGAGACACGGTGGGGACTAAGGCTGCTATGCTTCCATGGGCCAAACCAAGTAGAGCGCTCGCAATCCATAGGTTTGAGACATTAGAGACATTTCCAGCGACAACTTGGGAAATGAGGCATAAAAACGAGACAAGGGCGAGAGAGTGAGAGCGTGGGGTTTTATATAGCCTCTTAGCAAAGTCCGAGAAGAAGCCTGTTCAATGACAAAGTTGAAGTACGGGAGAAGTATAAGAGAGGATATATGTGTACCTATCAAGATCCGCCCTCCAAAGTTTGAAAGGCTGATAGCAGAAACTTGTGCTGCCTGCCATTTCAGCGCCTGAGCTTCGTCATACAGGGAGTTGTCGTGAGCATATAGACAACGCGACATGGACCCAACGTTGTTTATATCTAGCCAAAGGAGGCAATATATATTAGTGGGAATTTGTAAAGGTTCAAGACATACATGTATAGCCAGTCCCAGCGACTATCCTTGTAATTCAATAAGAGAAAAAAGAGGAGTGGAGAAGGAAACGTACGCAGGGAGAAAATAGTGGACAATAGCCAAAAATCAAGACTGCGGCACAGTGCTTTTCCATAAATATTTACCATATCGTGCTTCCGGTCAGATGCTTGCATAGAAGTAACGTCCATGACTCCTCCAACAGAATTTGAATGCTCTCCATCGGTATCGATGTCAGTACGAGTATAACGCGCATGTCTGTCTTTCATGATCTCATCATTCAACAGAGTTATGCGGCCGTGGTTAGGGTGCTGAAGCGCCGGTAGGAGGGACTCTCTAACATCATCACCACCTTCCAAAAGCTGAGAGCTAGCTTGTTCTGGAAGCGGTACTGGACGAACAAGGAAGAAGCCCAAGATCATCACGGAGGAAGTGCCTAATGCGAGGGTCAAAAGGAATGTCGAGGCAGCGGTGCTAAAGAGAATATTGGAAAGGGTCGTGAAAAAGAATGCCGATAATCCGAAGCCCGCAAAAACCAGACCAGCCGTAGATGCTCGCTGAGAAGAGAGTTTAGAGTGACATATTGAAGTACTGGTGCCCATCCACTTACTGCTCCGTCGGGAAACGATTTAACCGTTGAATTCAAGGAACCGGTGAGACCTCCCATACCTCCAGACCCTGTCAAAAAAGTACAAAGAACCAGTAGATAAAAGCTTAGAGTCGGCAGAGTATTCGTATCAGGCGGAAGACCAGAATCATAAAAGTATTTGATGCCAGAGTATCCACCTAGGAGGAACGCGAAACTGACAATGAAAATGATGCGAGGGCCGCGTGAGTCCACGATCCTTCCCAAAACCGGAGAAGAACAATATACTCCAGCTGGTAAGAAGAAACATCAAAATATAAGTTGAGTCTCTCTGTGTAAACACAATGATATTACCATTTCCTGCTAGACCAACAATGTTGAGCTGAGTGTAAGAGATATTCAAGCGTGCTCCGAGTTGTGGTGAATATGCTATGTATAGACAAAATTCACTAGCATCAGTGTTGTTTCATGATATTTCGAGCCTTTCCATTTGCAAAGAAATATTGGCACCTGAATATACCTGACAAACACGATAAAATGAAGCTGGTTCAGTAAGGAGGCAACTGACGTACATAGTTCGTCCCAGAACCCAATGCAACAAAAAATGAGGCCACCAAGAGTGTTATTCGTGGTGCGCTCAACCAAGGTGATATCGAACTTGGAGGATCACGGTGGACCATGAGTTCTGGTTCAACACGACTAATCGGCAGTAGCCAGGAGGTGGGGCTAACGAAAGCTGTTGTCTGATAATTTTTGACAGCAAGCTGGGTCCAAATTCGGTTCCAGCTGACATGAATCTCACTTACGCCAAATGCATAATAGAACTTCGCCAAAGCTCAAGTTGTCATTGTAACTCATCGTGTTGTATGTAGCAGTCCCATCTGACCTGACTAGGACTGCGGTAGCGGCTCGGAAACGCGTCGAACTAATAACTATTGCAAGTATCACAATAACTATCAGCACTGATTTATGTATGTGTAAAAGCTCTACTCGAAGATGAAACAGTTAACTAAATATGTAATTTAATTGGAATAAAAGGAATGAATAAAACGGGATAACGTATCTACGGGATATACTCGCTATTCCTCAACAATAACATGCAACGGCATTCAAAAGCTTTCAATGTTCATTAATCATCGCCCATATATCACTGACCCGCTGTTGTTCCCCCTTTCTCTCCCGCTCTTCGTTGCTGAACGAACCCTCGTCAGTCAATGCATGACTGAGCATTGTTTAGAAAATTCCATGTATCATATATGATGTTCTTTCGTATCACGGTATATTGTCTGCACTGCACTGATAAGCTAATTTCCAGAGGCTCCTGTCTCGTCTACGACCTTGCTTGGCCAATACCTCGATGCCAGGAGTGCCACTCTCACACGATTTGTGACAACATAATTGAATCATCCCTTCTATCGTGTAGTAACTCTGCAATTTGATATCTTCTATGGTTGACCAACTTCACAAGAAAACTTGAGTTTATTTTCGGAACATAGTTTCAAATTTCCTCACCGACGATATCGCCTCCGCCATTGTCAGCCTTCTGGCTATCCCTATACCCGGCCCACAAACTAATTAACAAGGAAAGGAACGTCGCACCAATCGTCAAGTAAATCGCATCTACGTAGCAATCGCGTCCTTGCAAACATCGAGGCGGTCCTCCATAGGCATGGAACGCAGAAGGGGAAAGGTCCTGGAAGGATTTATCCCTGTGTGCATCAAGAATTCGTCCGAAGAGGAAAGCAAGAAGATTGGCAGAGAAAACAGGTGATATACATAGATATCCCCAGTTCTCAGAAAAATGAGCTGGTGAGAGTAGAATTCCGTTTATTTTGGTATAATACAGACGAGAAAAGGAAAAAAACTCACGTAATCCAAACCATTCTAGAGACACCGTAGGGAGTAAGGCTGATACACTTCCATGGGCCAAGCCAAGTAAAGCGCTCGCAATCCATAAGTTTGAGATATTGGAGACATTCGCAGCGACAACTTGGGAAATGAGGCATAAAAACGAGACTAGAGCGAGAGAATGAGAGCGTGGGGTTTTATATAGCCTCTTAGCAAAGTCCGAGAAGAAGCCTGTTTAATGAGAAAGTCAAGCAGGGGATAAGCAAGAGAGATACATGTATAGTTAGTACCTATCATGATTCGCCCTCCAAAGTTTAAGAGGCTGATAGCAGAAACTTGTGCTGCCTGCCACCTCAGCGCCTGAGCTTCGTTATACAGGAGGTTGTCGTGAGCGTATAGACAACGCGACATGGACCCAACGTTGTTTATATCTATGCAAAAGGAGGCAATATAGTCTAGCGGACATTTACCTAGTATAAAGGTTCAAGACATACAGGTATAGCCCGTCCCAGCAACTATCCTTGTAATTTAATAAGGATAAAAAAAAGAGTTGAGAAGGAAACGTACGCAGGGAGTAGATACTGAACAATAGCCAAAAATCAAGACTACGGCACAGTGCTTGTCCATAGATATTCACCGTATTGCGCTTCCGGTCAGATGTTTGTATAGAACGAGTAACTTCCACGGCTCCTCCAACAAAATTTGAATGCTCTCCATCGGTATTGATGTCAGTACGAGTATAATGCGCATGTCTGTCTTTCATGATCTCATCATTCAACAGAGTTGTGCGGCCGTAGTTATGGTGCAGAGGTGCCGGTAAGAGAGGCTCTCTAACATCATCACCACCTTCCAAAAGCGGAGAGCTGGCTTCTTCTGGAAGTGGTACCGGCCGAACAAGGAAGAAGCCTAAGATCATCACGGAGGAAGTGCCCAATGCGAGGGTCAGAAGGAATGTCGAGGTGGTGCTGCTAAATAGAATATTGGAAAGGGCCGTGAAAAAAAATGCTGATAATCCGAAGCCCGCCATAACCAGACCAGTTGTAGATGCTCGCTGAGAAGAGAGTTTAGAGTGACATTACATTACAAGTATTGCTGCCCATCCACTTACTGCTCCGTCGGGAAACGATTTGACCGTTGAATTCAAGGAACTAGTGATACCTCCCAAACTTCCAGACCCTGTCAAAAAAGAACAAAGAACCAGCAGATAAAAGCTTAGAGCCGGCAGAGTATTCGTATCAGGCGGAAGACCAGAATCATAAAAGTATTTGATGCCAGAGTATCCACCAAGGAGGAACGCGCAACTGACAATGAGAATGATGCGAGGGCCGCGTGAATCCACGATTTTTCCCCAAACCGGAGCAGAACAATACACTCCAGCTGGTAAGAAGAAAGGCCAGGGTATAAGTTGGGTCTCTCCGTGTAAATACAAAAATATTACCATTTCCTGCTAGACCAACAATGTTCAGCTGGGTATAAGAGATATTCAAGCGTGTTCCGAGTTGCGGTGAATATGCTATGTATAGATGAAATTCACTGGCATCAGTTGTTGTTTCATGACAGTTCGAGTTTTCCCATCAAAAAAAGAGCAGGAGAAATATTGGCACCTGAATATACCTAACAAAAACGATAAAATCAAGCTGGTTCAGTCGGGAGCCAACTGACATACATAGTTCGTCCCAGAACCCAGTGCAACGAAAAATGAGGCCACCAAGAGCGTTATTCGTGGTGCGCTCAACCAAGGTGATATCGAACTTGGAGGATCACGGTGGACCATGAGTTCTGGTTCAACACAACTTATCGGCAGTAGCCTGGAGGTAGAAGTTCTGGGTTAACGCAGGCTTTTATACTTAGATTATTTTTGACAGCAAGCCGGGTCCAAATTGGGTTCCATCTGACATGATGAATCTCACTCCGAGTATGTATATGTAAATAAACAAATAATCGATTTAACACAAGGAACAGAAATGGATTTAATGAGTATCAAAAGTACAGTATGTAATGACAAAAGTTAATACAACCATACATCAGCACAAAGAAAGAAAGGGGGATAATTAAATAAAAAAGAAGAAAGAAAAAAACAACATGAAAGAGAGAGACAGCCCTCAGAACAGAACGTCAAAGCTAGGAATCAAAAATTATTATTATTATTGTTCACCCTCACTGTCGCAATCTGCAGAAACTTCCTCGATAAAATCTTTCACAACACCTTGGAGCTCACGAACAAGAGAGTCTCGGTCCCAATCTGAACGATGTCGCCAGAGGTTCCCAAGGCAAGTCGCCCGCAGTTGCTCTAACTGCTCTATCGTCAAGGAAGCAGTGCTATCGCGCAAGGTTTGCTTCAAATCTTCAATAAGACCAATATCGACATGGAAATCAGGCAAAGGGGGGGATGGGCTACGTTCAACTTCAATAACCATGGGTTCAAGCACTGGTGCCGGTGCGGGTGCCGGCGTAAGTACTCTTTCCGGTTCAGGTGTCCTGATATGGGGCGTTGGCGTGCGACGAGATAGCAGAGGTTGTGGAGGTGCTAAATTCAAAGGGGGTGGTGTTGGGGTTTTGGCAAGCATTTCAGTAAAGGACATTGGTTGTCCTTGAGCTGGGTGAGTCGTAAACGGATCAGCGGGGTCTATGCTCATTATGGGGAAATTGAATGTGGAATCATTTGGTCTCGACATGAATGGCGATGGATGGAATGGGATTTGAGCAGACGGCATGGGGTTCAGCAAGGATGGGTCAAAACCAGACGGTCTCGAAGGAGATTGATCGACTACCATCTGGTCTTGGTGAAAGGTAGGGGGGTGGTTGTGGTAATTGGTAGGCGGAGCTGGCATACTGCCGTAGGGGACAGACGGAGCTGACATATTGCTGTAAGAGACAGACAGGCCTGGAACATTGTTGTAGTTGGCAGGGGCCGGTGCTGGGATCTTGTTGTAGGCGACAGGAGAATATGGAATATTGTAGTCGACGGGCATAGGAGCACTGGGATAGCTAGCGGGCTGGGCAGGTAAGGGTGAAAGCGCTGTCAGAGGGGCCATGGGTTCAATGGCACCTGTAGCGAAGCGGACGACATGTGAGCGTACAGCAGAGCCAGGTGTCGCCCCGATAGTGTCCAACGGATCACGATCGTCGTCGTCGTCAATGATTCTCGTTCGTTTGGCATCTCGACCTGCTTCGCCAGCACCATTCAGTTCCTCCTCTGACCCATGAGAATCGCCACCACTACATTCCTCTCCACGCTGCCTCTTCAGTCTCCGCTCAAGTTTGACAGGATCAGTGATGGACAATTCAGGTTGCTGACCATTATTCCTCGCACTCCGTCTAGCAGCAACAGGAGCGCCACCATTCAGCTGATTATCATGGGCCTTCTCCTTTCCCTTATTCTTCTTATGCTGCTCCCGTCTCTGCCTCTCTCGAACAGCCATCCTTTCACATTCAAGCCTCAGTTGAGGGTCAAACTCTTGAATACTGACTTCAGTAGCCGTAAACATCGCCTGAGCTTTATAAAGCCGATCCAAATCTTCATGAGACCGAACATCAGCGTTATGAACTATCTTCCTGACATCGTCGAGGAAATCTTGAGGCGTAAGGTATCGTCCTTTAAACAGTTCCGCGTGCATTCTTTCAAGATCCATATCGAAGAGAGGTGGCAGCTGCTGCATGATCTGTTGTTGCTCCATAATCACCCCATTCATTGGCCCGCTACTGCCTTCGGCAGGTTGTGTAGCCTGATCGTCGGTTATGTCAATCACACCATTCGGTCCTTGATGTACCTCAATGGCAGGCACCGTGACAGTATCAAAACCATTGGAACTATCTTCTTGAACGTCGAAATTATACTCTTCCTTTGGAATCAAACAAACATCAGCCCCCAATTCCTCAGGCCGATAATAAGAATAAAACACGTACTGTGGCACGCTTCGTGAATCTCTTGAACTTCCTCTTTAACTCTGTCAAAATTGGCCCCAAACGATACTTCAACAAGGTAATGATCCTCTGATCACTCTCTTCCTGCAACGCCAACTCAGCAGCCGTCGGCTTTCTAGGTTCTATCGGAGGCGCAATCGGCAGTTTTTCCAGTATCCTCTTGCGCCTCTTTATACCATCAGCGAACTGGTTCGGCGGTCGTTGGACATCTTTGAGGAGTCCATCAAAGAAGGCTTCTCGTTGTGATGAAGAAGGGGATGAGAGTTGGATTCGGTTATCTCTTGTTGGTCCAAACCATGCCTTGACATCTCGAGGAAGAGAGGAGAATGGGCCATCCACAATGGCAAGAAGGAGGATAGGATCAGTTGGGGCAAGAGTGTCGAGCATAGCACGGACAGTGGATCTTGAAGTTTCGGAAACAGCTGCGCACCATCCAACCAGTGAAGGAATATATATGACAGAAGGCTGATTTCGTTTAGCCTCGATGAAGAGTTGGACAATGGCAGCTTCAACGGTCTATCAATAAGGCCTACGCGTCAGATATGATCAATATCTAGAACGGATGCAAGCAACTCACCCTAGTGGAATCACTCATCAAAGTGCCAAGTTCAAGACTCTGCACATGATAACCCTCCAAATGATGCAAGGCAGCAGCACCAAGATAAGCCTGACCCATCCCCAAGGGTCCATGGATGATCACGCGGGGCCTATAAACCCGTAGCGTTTGCATCGCTGTTGTTCAAAGGTAAGAAAATGGCTCAGACTGCATCGATACTATGAAGAGTCCATACCTTGAGATAACATTTCTCTGTCAAGTGCGCCTTCCTCACCACCATCATCTTCAAACTCGGCTTCCTCAAGTGCACTGAGTTTCTTCTCAAGAGGTAGTACCCGCTGTATCACTTCTTTAACCTTTTCAAGGGAATCCGACAGAAGAGGCACAAATTGCGTGGGAAGAGGCGTAGCAGCGGATGACGAAGACCGAGCAGACGATGGCACTAGTTCTACGAAACAATTAGCTGATAGATCTACCTATTAAAAAGTGATGCCTTACTTTTGATGGAAATCATGAAATCCCGAAGACCAATACCAATGGTCTCTGGTTTCAATAGAAGTCTATCATTGGTCTTGTATACTTGGGGATATCGTCTCTGAATCGCGTTCAGAGCAGCTTCAGTGCACAAAGCCTTTTATAAAATAAAAGAATCAGCATTGAAAAACGATAGAAGTAATCATCGAAACTGTACCCTTAAATCAGCACCCCCATAACCTTTGGTTAGTTTTGCCAAGCCTTTAATCCTCTCCTTTACCTCCGCCTCGCTGTCCTCATCACCAGCACCCCAACCTTCCCACTTCTTGGTCATGATGGTCAAGATCCTCTCTCTAGCGTCTAACCCGGGCAATCCAAAGTAAAACTCCCTATCAAATCGTCCAGGCCGTCTCAGGGCAGGATCGACTGCATCTGGCCTGTTCGTGGCACCAATAACTACCACCTGTCCTCTCCCATCCATACCATCCATCAACGCCAGCAAGGTGCTAACAATTGAAGCATGGATTTGATCCTGCTTAGACGACCTAACAGGTGCTAATCCATCGATCTCGTCGAAGAAGATGATCGAAGGTTGCGAGTTACGTGCTTCCTCGAATAAGAGTCGGAGTTGGCGTTCTGCTTCACCAACCCATTTAGAGAGGCAGTCGGCACCTTTACGCATGAAGAAAGAGATTTGACGACCGCCTGTACGACAGCTAGCTGCGAGGGCTCTAGCAAGTAAAGTTTTTCCTGTTCCTGGAGGTCCGTGGAAGAGGACTCCACGAGGAGGGGTGACATTAAATCGTTGGAAAACCTCGGGGTATAATAGTGGTAGTAGAGTCATCTCCTTCAAAGCGTGGATGTCTGCGAAGTAAACGTGATGAGAATGTGGACCAGAGATAAAGAAAAGTCACTAACGGTCATCCAAGCCACCTACTTCATCGAAGGTAACATTGGTATTGACACCAAGTGGATCAGCATCAGCCAATGCTTTTGGGAATAAAAGTCAATATGTGATTCGACCTTGAAGTAGAACATGGATATACCAGTATCTCCAATCTTTCCCAAATTCGAAGGGGTACCACCAGCAGCTAGATCTATCATTCCACTCCCAGCAGCGCCTGCGACGGCACCTGTTCCAAAGGGAGCTATACCACCATATGGTTTCCTGGGTGTTCGCGTCGCATAATCCGAATCCTAAGCCCATGTCAGCTAAGCTTCAAGTGGTACAACGAAAAACACACCGAGTCATCCCCAGGCATTCCCATCCATCGTCCGAGCTCAGCACCACTGGCACTCCACCCCAATGCTCGACCTTTGGGCCCAGCTCTTCCATGCCCACCTCCATGATATCCACCAGTTCGTCCCCCGTTCCGTGCTGCAGCGCTTTTCGGTGGAGGCTTGGGCATGTCTTCTAGAGGAGGGGGTATTGCATAATTGATTTTTTGCCTCTGCCTCAAAGCATACGGTCTTCCATCTACTTCCTCTTCTTGTTCCGGCTCGTGGTCTGGTTCTGGCTCTGGCTCTGGCTCGAGATCGGAGGAGGTGTGAGGCGCGTCATCGATGGAACCGTCCGCGTCTGCAGATGCCCCAGAGGATTGTGGTTCTGGGTAGAAATCCTCCTCTTGGTCAGCACGAGAGGCAGTGCGACGTGTAAGACGACGAGAACGTTGCGATGGCTGCGCCTGAGGTTTAGAAGAAGAACCATTTGTTTTGAGAGGCATCTTTTTGTTCTTGCTGCGTGTGGGATACCGACCGTGAGTGTGCATTTTTTCATCTTCGTCTTCGACGATGAAGCCATCAAGATGAGTTACATCAGGATGAGTTCTTTTGCGCAAAAGGCGGCCCACGGGAGCCTCCCCTTCGTCTTCATCTTGGACATCCATTGGTAGAGGTCTCCGTGTCCTTGATGGCCGTAAATTTCTCGGAGCTTCGCGTTCTTCATCGAACAATTCCTCTGGATGAGTGACTTCGCTATCACTACTCTCGACGTAAGTCTTTAACACGACCCGTCTACCACTTCGCGACTGTGTGAATAGGACAGGTGGATCTGGTGGAGGTGGTGGGGGTTCCTGCATCTCTACCGACTTCTCGCTTGCCAGGTATTCTGAGCCAGATGCACCGGCACTGGAAGTCCTATGTCGTCCTGAGCGTCTTAAATTCATTGGAATTGGAGGGACCTTGATCTTGAAGGGAAACCCGTCGTCTTGAAAGTTGCCTGCCAAATTTGTCGAGTCACCAGGTTGTTGCATATGAAGAAGGGAGTTCCCGTCTCAAAGAACGGATTCAAACCCTTTTCAAGGTTACTATACCTGCCGCTGGATATTGTCCACTAGGTGCCTTCAATAACCCGCCTTTGTCAATGTTAGGACGAAGAGCACACCCATTGTTTCCCATCATTTCCTGTGGCGGTGCTTGTTTACATTTGTTGATCCTCGTGCCATCAACCTTCCCCGCCCCTTCACCTCATCTCCCCGCTTTCCAGCCAAAAAGCCCATCCTCGAATTCATCAACCTTCGAGAACCTTCAAGTCGACTCGTTTGACAATTACTTTGTCTGGGTTGTTTCGACTTTTTTTAGTGAAAAATCGCCGGAAATCGACTCTGAAAAATCTGCCAACGAAGCAGACAAAGTTGGGGCATTTCTCGTGGCAAATGGATGTTCAAAGCAAAGGTCGTTTAAGCTGCGAATTTCACGATTTCGCCTGCACAAAATCCCCTGATACTGTATCCGCTGTGACCTTGTGACACTTTGTCACGCAGACTTCAAAATTAATATTCAAGCCTCTAGTTAGACTCTTTCAAGCAAGATGCTAAACCCAGCGACCCAGGTTGAAAATCCAAATATACAATCCGAGTCGTGCCAGACGGTCTAATTTGTACGAGTTGTGGTTTGAAAATGGAAGCACTGTCTTCCATGCGGGCCCATTCCTCTTCCTCCGGAATCCGATTACACGGGGTTTTCTTTCTGCTCGATCTGTGGTTTCTGTGGCTTGTTATCGTCTCGTCCCCATACACTCAGTTCCCAGACTTCCAGAGGGATCTCCATGTCCCGAGTCAGTGGGTGCCTGTTCGTCAAGATCAGTGGTACAGCCGAGGACATGAAAGTAGTTTTCATGGCCATATACGATTCCGGGTCAGTCATTAGATGAATCTCAAGTGTCATTTCGTATCGCTAATCTCGAGCTTTGTTCAGATACTTTGCAAGGTCTCCTACATAAACGCTTCTAGGTGTCATTCTGGCTGTTCTCCGCCTGAGTGTCAAATACAAAAGTTGACTATCTGTGTGGACGAGTATTGACCCATTTATCGTCAGGATACCCTCAAAATCTAGGTCATTGGGATGCTAGGTTTGAAAATACTGAGGTCCCGCATAAGTATTCGAATTGATCACGTGAGTAATTCATTACTTACATTCCGTGATGAATTTTCGTATCGTATATTACTCTTGTATATCGGGGATAATGAAAAATTGGCTCACAAGGAACCGTGTATTTTGATATTCTGAACAACTCTGCAGCGAGCAGCTTTATTAGCATGATTGACATCAAAAATATTAGATCATCGATCCCTTCAATGACTCCTTCATTGGACCTTCAAGTTGGCAGTTCGGGCTTAAGAGTAGAGGTGATATAGTTGCTCCCAGCTATCATGTACGAATGCTGCATGTATGATCTCTGTTTCACCCTCGACGGACACAGGAACCCTCTCCTGGACTCCCGGTTCACAAATGATCCCGGACCGGGACTCGAATGTCATAAGACTGTTCAGATGAGATGTGTGGACTCTACCTGACCGTTTACAGGAACGTGCACCAAGAAGCCGCCAGAAAACTGTTTTGGAACAACCTACATGATGTCTTTGACCTGACGTTCTGCTTGATGCACGCGATTCGAAACTTTGAGTACTATGTATGTAGACTCTTAAAAATGTAAATAGTAAGATCGTAACCTAGGTATATTAAAAGTATTACTATATTTCCGACTGAAATCAGAATTCAAATGCATTCGAAACGGCTCAGTCGTGTCGTACAATCTCCATTTTAAATTGGACCCTCTGATTTTTTTTGGACGTACATTACAACTTTGAGAAAAAATAACTACTATCTTATTGCATGAACACACGAAAAGACTTACGCGCCTGTTGCAAGAGATGTATACCGAATGGAAAAACAAGCTATCGCTCGCATTCTATACGTAGTACTAGTAGGGCCCGTACAAACAGTAACATGTATACGTACTGAATAAAAATAAAAAAGTCGAGAGCGAAATTTTCTTACAATACAAGAACCGCAGTGACAGAGAGAGAGAGAGGATGCAAAAGAAAAGAGCGAAACGAATAAGTATCACTATAAATGTATATGTAGGGTTTTTTTTTGAATGAGCAAAGAGGACTACTACTACGCGAATCACCGAGCATAAGGGTGAAAATTGTGTTGTCCTCTCTGGCCCGTCCGCTGAGGTCCTACTCCAGGACCACCGCCCATCCCGCTAGGCCCGCCTGGCCCGCCTCTTGGTCCACGTGGGATATTGGGATTTACGCCACCGCCACCCATCATGCCACCTCCACGGCCCATGTTACCCATACCACCGCCGCCCATCCCACCGCCCATACCCATATTCATCATCCCGGGCCTCATACCCCCTGCCCCCCCACCGAAGCCACCCGGACCGGCCATGCCTGCCATCATAGGATTCATCCCGCCACCAACGCCCATTCCGCCCATCATACCAGGGTTCAAACCCCCAGCACCGGACATCTGGAACATGCGGGTGTAAAGTTGGGCAAGTGCTTGAGGGTCAAACGGTGTGTTACCGGCGCCACCTGCGACACCGACGCCCGGGTTGACACTGATCCCAGCTCCGACACCGCTGTTGAAGTTTTGTTGTTGTTGACCTACAAAGCGGCCACCACCACCACCGCCACCGCCTTGAGGGAAATCATTACTTCCAGCCGCCGCTGCTGCTGCCTCTTCATGGGGGAAGTTGTCTCGCTGATATCTAGGTTGAGCCAACTTAACATCAATCTGCGAGGGAGTGACATATATCTCAGTCATGACAATGAAGCTTACGCAATCAATGGCGATACATACCAGTTTGCCGTCGATTTCAAGGTTTCCAAATCCAAGGAAAGGCTGTACATTCGTATCTTCGAACGAAACAAATCCAAAACCTTTGCTACGGCCAGTTTCACGATCCAACATGACAGTCGAATCGATGACTTTACCGAATTGAGAGAAGAACTCTCGCATCGACTCAGAGGTTACACTACCAGCTAGACCTCCAATAAATAACTTTGTAGCACGCTGATGCTCTTGCCTAGGAATGGCTCGTTTGGGGTCAATCTAGAAAGGAAAGGACCAAGTTAGGAAGGTAATCATCTAGGGTCAAAATTGTACGGTTACTCACGATTTTACCATCTAAAAAGTGTTCGCGGACCATGACTGCATTTACGCTAGCAGGCTCTTCAAAGGTTAGGAATGCAAAGCATCGTGAGCGACCAGCAGCGTCACGCATAATGGTACACGCGTCGACTTTGCCAAATTGTGAAAAGTAATCCCTGAGTGCGTCTAAGATATATTTTATTTAGTGCTACAACACATAACCAATAAAGGGGATAGGTATATACCATCCGTAGTATCCCAATTTAGACCGCCAATGAACATCTTGCTATTGATGGAGTATCATTCGATTGAGTTTTTTTTTTTTGAGGTTTGTGTTTATGGGGAAGGGAGCAGGATATAGAAAAAGGAAAGGATTGCTATTAGTATCGGTAGGCTAGACAGGTGTGTTATGACAAGGAGGAAAGAAAGAGGGAGACTCTACTGTGGGACCAGTTATGGACAGTTTTTAGCCTAGACCTAGCAACGAGCAGCAGATACGCTAGAGCTAGCTTAGACGATGCGACTGACTACGCGACGAGTCTTCTACAATGCCAGAGTGGCAGTTCTTTTTTGTATATAGGCCGCAAATAGACCCACAGTAGGTGCCCTTGACAGAGGAGAGGAGGATCAGCGACCACAGTGACAAAAAACGCTTACCCTTCGTCTTTCATCTCAGACGGGCGTACTGAACGTTCGTTCACTGGAATATTTTGATAAACACCATCACTCCGAACCTGTTGCGGCTCGCGGTATTCACTCGGTTGAGGTTCCTCGTAGGTGGGGATTTTTTGTGGCGCCTGCTGCTGGATGTACTGTGAGGATAATGCGATATTAGTGGAAGAAACTTGAGGAGTCGTGCCATTAGGCTGAACTGTTTCAATATTTGAGAGCTTTGAGGAGGCGTGTTCAGCAGGAATTGAGTTCGTTGGTGGTGACTCAGTGGGCGCCTCCGGGACAGGGTGCTGTTGAGTGTCACTTTCCTCCTGCGGTTGCTCCTCCCCACCCTCGTCATTACCGTAAAGATCTAATCTATGTGAGTTAGTGCCACCGATGGTCAAAGCATTGAGCTCACCGCCATAGAGGTCAGCGTCGAGATCAGACATGGTGGTGCAGAATAAAGGTTATTTCCCTGCAGTCTCGTGTGACCAGAGAAAATCACGCTCCTGCCACTGTGACATGTAACGTCCGACGCTCGGACCATTGAATTACCTCAACCAATTTTCTCGACCACCAGTAACGAAACCTGTTTGTTGATATCGAAAATCGGACATGATCAACTAAGATTCCATATTTATAACGGATTTTCAAACTTGTGCCAGTGCCCAATCCGGTGCTTATAAAAGATTATTTTTTTCCTTCATTTTTGCGATTGCGCCATCTTCGTCCTGGTTTATATCCACAACATCCATGAGGAAACCTATGGCTGAAAATGGATCGGAAGGAACCAGTTTAATTGGAATTCTTGGTAAGTTCATCAAGTCTTCAATGCATGGTTTGTACCTGACTAGTTTTGATCACAGCCCTTCAAGGAGCTTTCGCAGAACATAAAACAGTATTGGAAAAACTAACATTGAAAATAAAGATAGAGGTCGTTCTTGTTCGGACGCCAGAGGACCTCAGTAGATGCGATGCTCTAATAATCCCTGGCGGTGGTATGTCATGTATGACTTAATTCCATCTCTTCTGATTCACGTCTGTACATAGAAAGCACCACGATAGCACTGCTAGCCCGACTTTCAGGCGTGCTGGAACCTCTAAGGGAATTTGTAAAAAATAAACCCGTATGGGGGACATGCGCTGGCGCCATCTTACTCTCTCAGGCAGTCGAAGGAGCCAAGAAGGGTGGACAGGAACTCCTAGGTGGAATGTCCATTACTATTGCCCGGAACGGATGGGGGTCACAAGTACGCCTCAACATTCCATATGTATTCCGTTGTCTAATGCTATAATAACTATGATTATTATCTAGGTTGAATCATTTGAAGTCGATTTAAATGTACCCGGACTTCGGAATCCTGACCAACCGTACAGAGGTATATTCATCCGCGCGCCGGTAAGTGGTTAACTTCGTGAGATATTTTTTCAGCAATAATGACACCTTCATGTGGCAGGTGGTTCTTGAATTGAGACCATCGCCCGGGGACCCCCTGATTGAGGTCATTGCGCGGCTGTCTCCTAATCTCTTGCCCGCCTCGTTAGCAACTCCAGATCATTCAGATGAACCCAAAATATTTGTTGCACTGAGACAAGGGCGGCACTTGTTAACTACTTTCCACCCAGAGCTCACCAACGATAATCGGTTTCATGAATATTTCATAAACGAGTGCGTAATGGGCCCACGATAAATGAATCCCGCGTGGCCTTTTTTACCCACATGTTGCACATGAGATAGAGCATAGAAATTGACATGCCACCCCGCTCCCATGTGGATACTTATCAGCGGACATAATCCATGTGCATCTCGCAAGTAGATCGATAGAGTTGTTCATACTAATACGACTAGCTGGTATATTAATGAAATACTTTTATACTAATAGACCGATTAGGGGCCGTTCCGCATGTCACATGCTTGTCCATGAAAATTATTTTTATTTCTACGCGTCCCTTCAACCAAGCGCTAGTCGCAGGACAAAATGATTATTAAGACGGGCAAGTCTCTCCATACCACCACCCTAACATCATGCTGTCGATGCGAGCCATACTCGCTGCGGTAGCAGCAACTGCTCTTTACATCTCTGGGACACATGGCACACGACAATTCAAGAAGGGTGAACTTCATGCTCGACGACTTGAAGCTGCCAAACGCTGGTACTCAAACCCACCTACGGTACGCGCAACGAAGCCCGGCACAATCAAGAATATCACATTTTCGAACCCTAAAGCCTCAGGTTCGTTCCTCTCACCTCAGTGGACCCATATGAATCCCTCATATTCCTCGCGTTAACGTTGTCTGTCTTGTTGCAGAATTTTTCGTGGATGGGACAACCATCCCCGACGTGGACTTTGATGTTGGACCCAGCTGGGCCGGACTTTTACCAATCAGTAGCGATCCAAATGAAACACGACAGGTACGCATTTTAAATTTGGAAATTTCCACCTTATCTCTGAGGAGTCATACAGTTATTCTTCTGGTTTTTCCCTCCCGGTCCGCAAGGGTCATTGGATGATCTGATTTTCTGGTAATACAATTGCTTTCAGGGCGGCCCCTTTGCATTTTTCATGTTAAAATAACTATAATTTAAATAGGACCAATGGAGGACCAGGATGTTCCTCACTTGAGGGATTTCTTCAAGAGAACGGGGTAAATAATACCTGGATTATCCCCTCTAATCAATCTTATTTATCATAATTTTAGCCTTTCTCCTGGAGCCTTGGACAAGCACACCCCACCCAAAATGAATTTAGCTGGACCAATCTTTCTAGTGTATTATGGGTCGAGCAACCGGTTGGCACTGGTTTCTCTCAAGGAAAACCGACTGCCAGGAACGAGGACGATGTAGCGGCTCAATTAGTAGGATTTTTCCAGCAATTTTTGGAGGTTTTCTCCGAATTGAAGGGCAAGAAATTCTATCTCACTGGAGAAAGTGTAAGTCTTTCAAATATTTCTTCTTCAACAAAAGTCTCAATTATGTTGATAAAGTATGCGGGAACATATATACCTTGTAAGTGACGAAACTCCATAAAATAATGCCAAATTGACACACCTTCGTTATGATAGATATTGCCAATTTCATCCAGCAGAACTCGAGTGCATTGGACCTCGATTTGCAGGGGATGTGGATATCCGATCGTGCGTAATTGGATGGTCCTTTTTCAGCCTGTTTTTGATCTCAATGGATGGTATTTCAGCCTCTCTCTCTTGGGATGTGGTTCAAGAGCAAATTGTCGCTCTGAATTTCGTGAAGAAATATCAAAATGTCTTCTCATTCAAGTGAGACGCTTTCCTCTTCCAACTCGAAAGTAATGAGACTAAAAAAATAAAATCCTCAAGCCAATCATTTATGGCACAACTTGAACAAGTCTCCGCAAACTGCCATTATACAGGCTATACGGATAAATTCTTAACTTATCCACCAACTACTGCGGTTTTCCCTCTTCCGGGGAAGTCGACATTCGCAGACCATGGCTGTGATATATGGGACATGATCTTCAATGCCGCTCTCATCGTTAACCCAGCTTTCAATATCTACCGCATCTTTGATACTTTCCCTATCCTGTGGGATGTTCTTGGTTTTCCGTGAGTACAAATCGAGAGAAAATGTATAAATCCCACACCTTTTTTTTTTAACACCAATTTTTTTTTACAGTGGTTCATTCCCCCAAGCACAGACACCACTCTACTTCAACAGAACTGAAGTTAAACAGGCGATTCATGCGCCTTTGGGTGTGGACTGGGAGGAATGTTCATCAATTGACGTTTTCCCTAAAGGAGACGGAAGTCTGCCACCTGCATTTACTGTATTGCCCAGCGTCATCGAGAAAAATACCAGGACTGTCATCGTTCATGGATTGGCGGACTTTATCCTTATTGCAGAAGGGTCCGTTCTTTTTCTTTTCTTTTCTTCTTCGGAGGATTGATCTCATCTTTTAATGTGCTAGGACGAGAATCGTGATCCAAAAGTATGTTACTTCCTCGTACTATACCAAGAAACTTTCGTTGATTGTGATATAATCTGTAGCATGACCTGGAATGGCATGCAAGGATTCCGGACACCGATTGCAAACGACAGTTTCATAGTTGATGGCGTCGGCGCCCTTGGAACAACCCATACCGAACGTGGTTTAACGTACTTTGAAGTTGAACTTAGCGGTCACATGTGCGTCTCATCGTTTTATGATACAAAAGGACTTCTAATCACACATATTATTGTTCGGCAGGGTACCTCAATTTTCACCTGTTGTAAGTCCTCCTGTGCATCTCAGACGAGTGAAGTGATACAATTAATATATTTTTTACAGGCTGCCTTCCAGATCATGCAATATCTAATGGGATTCAGAGCGACTCCTTAATTTCTTGTTTTTTGTTTTGTTTTACCTTCCGTTTTAACGAGATAATACATCAACATATGCACACTTTTTCCATTTGAGAACTTCCCCGCAGTCCTTCACTCCTTGAACGTAAAAGCGAATTTTTGTAGTTGAATTCGCCGCGAATGGTAAATTTTCCGGTAAAATGTCGAAGCCATTGCGTTGTCCATCTGAACCAGAGGTACCAATCCATACGGCCTTGTCGACTGTTCCGACGTTCCACTGGTCGGTGAAAGCCTGAGCGTATATGTTGAAGTAAAGAAAAGATGGAAACCAATTGACCGTGGGTTGGAGGTTCCATGCTGAGAGAGGATCGTCTGGATATTTTACAGCGATTTTGGTGATGACTGGAAAAGACGTTGCCACTTCCCAAGACAGTGTGCCACGAACGGGGGAGATCGGTTGATTAGCGGTAGGAGTGGGGGTGAAGTCTGCCCAGAGAACAAGGGAGTCCTCTTCAGTGTATGATAGTGGAAGAAAAGGAATTACATTCAGTTGTCCGAGAAGAAAAGATAATTGGACAAGTTCGTTTGGATTCTCCAAAACGATTGCGATGACGAGTCCAATCGCTGCCGTCGCAGATGACTGTAGTACGTCGTTTCCAGAAAGGTTAAATTGAATAGTCAATTTGGTCCAACCTCCTGCAAGTTCTATACTCGAGCTCGAAGTTATGTTGCAAACTAGATGATCGTCCTGAGTTCCTGGTAGTGATTTAAAAGAAAGTGCAAATTCCATTTCGAGGCCTTCGTTAGTATTTTGTTCTAGTTTATAAATGGCGTGTGCTTCATATGATCTTTGAGAAATGAGATGTAAGGATTGGATAGGGAGCCATAAGGCGCGGTATGCTGCGGTTTCTTCCTCTGAGCCAGGACAAGAGATAGAGAGTCGAATAGAATTTCCTCCATTCCATGCATCGTCCAAGCAAAAATATGAGAGAGCTTTCGGGATTTCATCTTTGCGATCGTCATCCCAATATAGCTTAGGACAAGGCCAAATCATATCACCGACACTCATTTGTTTATCCACATCGGTCCAGCCATTCTTGCTTTGAAAGACTTTGACCCCATCTACGAACCAGGCCGTGCCAGTACCGGGGCAAAAAGTCGTATGAAATGATAACTGAGATGGTTCAGGTGGTGCATGTCGAGGAAAGAACGAAACAATAGGAAGGAACGGCCCGTGTACACACTTCGGCTCATCTGGCCTCTGAGGTGCTTCCGGAACTTTCACCGTACCAGAAACAGGTCCTACCCATAATTTGCTTTCGTATGCCCACCATGTGTCCCACGTCCAGCCGGGGTTATCTTGTTCACTCTCCCATGTCCATGCCTGGCCGAAGAGTGCTACACTTAGTCCAAGAGACTCCGGGGAAATATGGGAGATAGCTTTGTAGCATCCGAAACCACCCCCTCCATGCGATCCCCGACCCCAAACGTCTACACCCATATATATGTCTTTCATGGACTTTGCGGACACCTGGCTTTGGCTTGTTGGGGTATTTCCAGTGAGTGCAGTGTCAAGGTTTAAAAAATACTGAGAAGTAAGTGCCGGAAAGCCAGGAGGCCACTGTTAAACAACGAAGTAGGTTAGTCAAATGCTCCGCAGATGTTTACTAACGGAATCTTACGGCGTAATTAGAGAAAAAACTAGTTGACGATAGGAAGAAAGGGAGATTGTAGCTATTAAGTCGATTCTGCCATGCAAGTCTCCCATCCAAGATCACGCTATCATACCTAAATAAAATCGGGTTACATTGTGATCGGGTTAAGGGTAAGGATGACGAACCAATGTGTCTCGCCGTGCGGCCCGACCCTAGCTAGTATTTCTGATTGTAAAAGAGTGATCCAGGCTGCCAGAACTCGTGTCTGCTCAACGCCACCAATAAAGGGGCACTCAAAATTGAGCAGATAACCGTCAAATCCACGTTCGCGGGCAAGTTCAGCGAGGACTCTGGCGTAATGAGGGGAAAGGGGAAGGGTCAGTGAGGATGTTGCTGAATCTACTTGGCCGGTCTTTGAAAGAGGCATCTTGCCGACCACGAGACGAAGGCACTCGTCTTCCGCGCCTCCCTCAAATATCCTGGGTCAGATCGTTGAATTCGGGTCGGTAGTGGAGATATTTTGAGTTTACTAACAAAGTTCCAAGCATCTTGACTCCTTGCCGATGGGCAGCAGAGATCCATCCTGGAGGTGGCACTGTAACTCGATGGTGCGCAAAGCTGAACAAATGTTTGAAATTTTCAATAGCTTGATAACGATTTGGAGAAACTTACTAAACGAATACATCACATGCTGACCAGAAATTGAACGTGTAGGATCTTGCGAAGGGACTCTCGGTGTACCCTCCCTGCCAAAATATGATAAGGAAGTCAAGGGGGGCTTCTTGTTAACGCTACTTTCATTTTGTTCTGTCCTTGCACCCCACCTTATAGTCATGGCAGACCTTGAATATGATTAGATGTCTTTCAGAGAGTAGATTACATAGATTATTACCAAGAGCTTTCCTCTGTTCTCCAAGTTGGAATCAGATTTCCTTGGTTTGAATTTCAATATGCCGTCATAACGATTACCAGCTTGTCCGGGAGTCCATTTATCAAGTTCCAGCAAAGATTTGAAGTATAAGGGCTGAACAGGGTGTGGTTCTGAGTTCCCGAGGATAGGCATTTTTAAAGGGTATTGGCAATATCCCGCGAAGTTGATAAGAGCTCGGCCTAATTACGGCAGGGATTAACATTTGACCGGAGTTTAAAATCGAGATAATAACCAACGCAACGTAAAAAGAGTTTCCATCGACACCCGTACCTTATGTCCCGAATTCCTCAACCATCCTCTTCTCGAACTCTGAAACCGCCTTCGACTCCCGTAAAGTCGAAGGTGTCTGCTAAGAGTACCCCTGTTAGAGCTAGAACTCAATCAGGTGTACGATCTGCCACGCCTGTGAAGTTCAAACCTCCAGAGGTTGCGGTTCCTCCAACGCCTAGTGTTCCTCTAAGCATAAAGGAGGTCATTGCTTTGAAAAGGGCAGAAGCGAAAAAATCGCAGTCAACACCTGGTAACGGATCATTAGATAGTTCCGTGAGCCTCGTGGATGCTTTACCAGATGCGCCAAGTAAGCAAGAAGAAGACGATATTCTCGGAAGATTACCTGTACGTGAGACTATTGAAAAGGCGAGGAACACAGGTGAGAACCAGCCTATTACTTTTGTGTCGTGCTGAACTCAACAACAAAGGATACTACTGAAAGGTTCCCTCAACCTTGCAACTCGCTCTTTACCTTGTCTCCCGTCTGCCCTTTTCGAAATACATCTCGGGGTGACCCCAGATCTTCTTCGGTCTGTCCCTAATGAACCCGCCTTACCTCCTTCTGAGCCCTCCAAAGCTGCTTTGCGCAGAGGGAATCGTGACCAACCTTCCTGGTTCGAAGCTCAAGATCTCACGGTACTTAAAGCTTGGAACAACGAGATCGAGGAAATTCAGCACGAAATTTCGATGTTTGGCTCACTCAAAACCGTAGACGTGAGTCATTTTATATTTACTGATGCTCAAATTTCGTATGCTGATGTGTAATTTAGTTACATAAAAATAAATTGGCCTCTCTGCCGAAGACATTTGCGGACCTAACAGCCCTGACTGTTTTGGATTTATCCCACAACAGCCTCACGGCTCTGCCAGACAATTTGTTTGCTCTTCCAGAGTTGACGACACTCAACCTTTCTCATAACTTGCTTCCTGGCCTTCCCTTCAACGCACCTTTCGCAACCGGTGACGGGCGTTCACGCTCAAATCAGTATACTAGTGGGATATTTTTCACACCAGCCGTTGCACGTGCCACTACATCGCTACCCCACCTTGTGGTTCTGGATGTTTCGTACAATCGAATTTCTGCCAATGCAATTGACGAGACCATCCCCGTTTCCCTGACCAAAATCGACCTTTCTGGTAACCCTCTCGGCCCCTCTCAGTCACTCTTGCGTAATTTGGCCTCGCTGAAGAGATTGAAAGAAGTTAAATTCGAAAAGTCTGAGATTGGCGATGATTCCTTCCCTCCAACATTATTTTCCACTGCACCTTTCCCGAATCTACGGCTATTGGACGTTTCAGAAACTCAAGTAAATTTGGAGCCCCTGAAAGCTGCTCTGAAGCTGGTGAAACAGGAACTTAACTTTGAGTTCGCCTTAGACGATGTGTCTGACGGTGTCACACGAGTCCTTGTTGGTAAACGGGTCATCAAGGAGGCATGGGAGTTGGAACTTGAACGACGTGCGAAGACTAGAGTGATGGATACTACGTCTTTCACCGATGATTGGGAAACACCATTTCCTCCCAAGCTTTCAAACGACCAAGCCCCTGTCACTAATCCAGTCCCTATATCCAAAACCACTGCTAAGCCAGCGGTAGAGCCAGTGGTAGACGTAGTCAAGGTAGGAAAAAAGCCTTCCACTGAAGTTGTCAAGGAAGCGTGGGAGATCGAAGCAGAGCAAGGGTTACTAACAGAAGGCGGAAGACGACGGGCACGGGCAGCAGCAGCAGCAGCACAGTCGCAGAATCGTAAAAACATTGGCTTGGGTATGCCCTCCTCCACCAATTCTCCATCGCCCCCGCCCTCGAGCTCAGGATCAGGGTTAAATAACCCGCAATATTTCACGTCGTCTACCCAGACACTCCGACTACCTCCTTCTGCACCTCCTGCTAAATCAGCAGGACACTCGCGTGCCTTTTCATTAGCCGCTCCTACGTCATCAGCGTTTTCTTCAGGCGCTTCCCGAACGGGCGATATCTCTGTTCCTGTTCCTACCCTTCCGTTGTCTGTTATCATCACCCAGCCTTTTGCACAGACTCTGCGGGTTCTCATCCTTGCCAACCGTCGAATGGATAGGTCGTTTGCCCTTCCCAGCTCTCTGGGTAGTGTAAGCGGGTTTTTACCTTGCTTGGAAGAGCTTGACTTGGAAGGTTGCAATCTCACGGATCTTGTCACCGTTTATCCTGAATCGAGTTCTGGTACAACTACTCCTCCGCGATCGACTGAGCTCATTTTACCAACTCTGGCGAAACTTTTCCCAAGTTTACAAACCCTCAATTTGTCCTATAACGGTCTTACGAACACATCGCTCACTTCTGAAGCTTTGTCGACGCTGATCCTTACATCTCCTCATCGGAAAGGACTTCGTCACCTTCGACTTCGAGGCAACAAGTTATCGGAGCTTGATGGATTTCTGAACCTGTCTGAGTCGTTTAAAGGCAATCGGAATGTTCCAGGGTGGAAATTAGAAGAACTTGATTTGAGAGACAACGAGATTGGGAAGCTACCTCCTGAGCTTGGCCTTTTGCCTCTCGAGGTCTTTTTAGTCGATGGGAATACGTCAGTGGGCTTTGAAGCTATTTATACATTAGGATGCTAACCCCATTTGTAGATTCCGTGTCCCCCAACGACGCGTCTGGGAGAGAGAAGGAACCAAAGGTTTGTTGAGCTGGCTGCGTGGAAGAATCGAATGAGCATGCGTTTTTTTTACCTCTTTGCAAATCCCGGAATTCTGGCATTGTCATTTTCTCATCATCAACGGAATTCTTCAGTTGTACTGTAAGTACAATCCAATATGTACATAGCGTGACTGCTTGATAAACCAACATATCACCTGCAGTGTGACGAGTCGTGCCACGACTAAATAATTTAATAAAGGTAAACCCTCACCACATCACGTGACTAAGCGTGACAATTTCCATGAAACCACCTTTTTGTGAATAGCGCTTGCACAAAGGGGAAATTGTCTTATCGGGTAGCAGGGCACCCTAGTAAATAGATATATTGAGAACCTCCTGCGACCAATTTTTTGAATTAGGACCTAGTAGAGATGCTATTCAAGAAATACACCAGTTTTTACTGACTTAAGAAGACTCAGAAGCTACTACTCATGCCCAGGAGGTCTCTAGGAGTCCTCATAAATCTAGTTAAATGGGCCAGCCTGAGTGGAAATACCAAAAAGACTACGTGAGATAGTAAAGCCAATGAACCCCCCCTTCTACCAAGGAGGAGGATCTTGAGTCTAACGTGATAGAATCCCTTGAAAATTTCACTATTGTCGAAATGTGCAGGTATTTAATTCAATTCTCTCTCCCTCAAATATAATTTGACTATTTACTTGACTTGACTAGATTTTCAGTGTTCACGCCAATTTACAGATGCATACAAGCGTGGTTTGACCAGAAAAGAAGCTGCTTGGGCAAACAACAAATACTGTTGCATGCCCGCCGGGCTTGTGGTAATGTATTTTAGTTGTCTTCGTTTTGATACGGTGTTAGTACCTATCTTACACTAATTCCGCTCGTAAATACGAAGGCGCGCTTGTCACGGAATGTCACATGCACGTGATATGGTGAGGTTGTGCATGAGCCCTACTTGAAGTTCTAAGATATCAGTTGTAGATACAGACTCCTTGCACTCGTAATAAGATTTTAATGCACACATACTCTGATGTGTTAGAGAACCAACGGCTGGCCTTATTTGGCCGAGCGTGGCAACTTGTTACATAGCGCTGACGACGCCAATATCACCAAAACGGGCTCGCCCTGCCGATGCAGCTTTTTGTCACTCACCCACAGAGAAAACAAAGAATCAGGCCAAGGGCCACAGAACGAGAGTCTATCAAACGGGACTATATAAAAGCTGTACAAAACGGGGTTAAAGTCGCTTGTCAATGTCCCACTTCAACGCCAGACATCTAGCACTACTTGCATAACGACGGACTTGAACTTGAAATAACCGCTTCGGCATCCATCGATATTCAAAATGTCTGAACAGGAAGATAGTGTTCTCTCGAGGCTATCTATTTCAACTGGTGTTATACCTTTCCCTTCCCTGGATAGCAGCTTACTTCGTCAAACTTTGAGCGCGTTGGAAGGGTCTTCAAGTCCTAGTCCAGGTAAGTTTATATTTAAGACCTGCTTGGAATACATAGGAGGAGATGGAGTGTTTGATATAAATTCAGAAAGCTGACAGTTGTCTTGTTTAGAACTTATGATTTTGCGTCCTTCTGCATCGTCTTCGGCGCTGCCAGGCGAGTTTCGTGTTCGTGAACAGTGTTCTGAAATTTATGTATGGTTTAGAACTTTATGGACGATCGCCATCTCAGCAAGTAACCTCCGATGACGTCTCTGCTTTACCCTCCCCAATCAATCCCCCGATCCCGAGTAATGAGTCCCCAAATCCAAATCCAAGGCCAGGTAAGTCGGCGGCTGTTGTGATATTTACTATGTGTACACAGCTAACGACGACATTTCATATAGAGCCCGTGACGAGAGATTCTGCATCGTATTCAGTAGCTGAAGGTGAGTATATGCTCTCTGATTTGTACCAACACATACCTGATACTTTTTAGAATCTCATATGACAGCATCATCTTCGAGATTGACATCCTCCGACAAACTCTCGGCTCTGCCTTCCACCACGATTTCATCAAGTCCGAATGCCATTCGCAACACACGCTCTCCATCATTTTCTGCGTTGGCAAACAGCATGCGAGGATATCGTCGTAGCCTTGATGCTTCTACCTCTCTCCCCTCGTTTTCATTGGCCGAACCTGATTTACCAGCGCCTATCCCCAATGTTTGGGGAACTACTCCAAGTTTAAGTGCGCGCACCGAAACCAATAATAATAATGTCTTTCAACGTCTTCCTACGCCAGAGCTTGGTAAAGACACGCCCATACAAAGGGTTTCTTTTGATAGCGATCGTGGTTCTTTACCCACTATGCGTAGCGTTGGACAAGGTACGATATACATACCTCCGTCTATCCAATCAAACTCATAATTATCTGCAGCATTTACGCGTCGAACTAAAGGGAATGATTCGCAGACTACGCCGCCTGTCTTACGCTCTTCTCCACACGTGGAACATCGAAATGTCGATTCTTCCAGCAATGCCCAAGAATTAGGCTCCCCTTCTCAATCTCTAATTCGTTCTCGGGCGGCTTCTCCTCTAAGGATGTTCCAACAATGGTCTTCTGGTCTCCGTGGACATCGAGCAACAGTTGAAGAGCTTTTCGTACCTGTAGATCCATTCAAACCTCACCCTCACAGCTGGTTCTGTTGCTTTCCAGGTCATAGTCATGACCTCGAGATTGGGGAAGGCTCCGCATTTAGCGGTCCATATGACTGCGAGGACTTGATTCCCACCAAATCCATTAAATCCTTCTTCAATAATACACATATCTTTATTGTCGATACTCTTCCTCGACAATTTTACCTCAACTTTCTACTTCATCTTCCTGCCATGTATTTTTCGCGTGTTGCGAGGATATTCGAAGATGCTGAAGTGAGCAAACCGGATATCCAACGCATGATTGATGATTTAGGACGTGGGGGCACTGCTACGTCTGGTGGTCCGGGGATGGTGTCGATGCAGGCGGGAAATAACGGTCAGACCACTGGCAATTGGGAACCGAACATTCTCGCACAAAGCACTCCCGCTCATATACCCATGTCGACTTTCTCTCCGCTAGCCCCAGGAATCTCCTCTCCCGGAGCTGCATCTGGGTCTCCGTCTCCACAAATTGGTGCCACCGCGCCTGTCGCTTCCATGATGCATATGCCTTTGCCATTCCCGGATGAATGGGCACCGCCGCTCGTTTCACCTGCCCTGATCCGATTCAAGCACTCTTGGGAAGGTTTTATCGATTCTCTCTTGAGGGAATGGAAGACGCTGAACGTCGTCTCCGCTGTACTTGCTTCGTAAGTGTTTCTACCCGACAGAAAACCTCCTAATCGATTCATTACTTTTTGCGCTAGTACTATCCTCACTGTTTTCCAAATACCTCAAGCGGCGAATGATCCTGTGACTCGTACCGCTGCGTTGCTGTCCTTGGTGTGTGCGTTGATGAGTCTTGCTTATGGTTGTATGTATAGTGTTAGATTTGGTATGATGAAAAATATGTTCCATGCATCGCGGTGGGCAGAGGTGAGTATATATCATATTTCCTTTAATGCTACTATGTAACATATCTAATCTTCATCCAGGAGGCACAGAAAACTAATACCTCGATCTGGTGGAACGTCTGGGTGTTGCTGGCAATGCCCGCCATATGGATGTCATGGTCGGTTGCAAAACTATCGCTTCCACTCTCTCTTCTAATTTCTTGTAGGGCAATGCTTTTGTTCATATCCGCCATTCTCTCCTTCGTATGGCGGACTGGATCAGTTTCGGACCCAACCAATCGTCCTCCACTTGGAGATCGAGCAGCATTAGGTCCACGTATTGCGATCACATCCGTATTATTTTTGGGACTTGTATATCTGGCTATGATCGTTAGAACATTGAAGAAGTACGGGTCGAACGAAAACTCAACTAAAGCGTTGTTACAGGTGGGGAGTCCTAGGATCAGGAACAATACCCCCCAAGGAGGTGGGACACAACAGATACATGGGAATACGACGACTGAAGGTCATGGGAGTGGTACGGGCGAGAAGAAAATGCGAGCGAGAGATATCGACGCTGCGATGGAACGTCGAGGGAGGCAGAGAGAGAGAAGTGTGTCTAATACCCAAGTTCGGCGAAGGGAAGAACACGTAGAACGCAGGCAACATGGAGGGCAATCGAGTGTTGGAGATGGCAGTGCTAAGAGAGGCGGACAGAATTCGAAAGCAATGCTTGGACTGGGACTGGGTTCTAGGGTTATAGCTCGTGATAGCGGCGAGCTCGAGGAATTGTCAGAGGTAGAAATGGACTTGAAGATTGAACAATTTGACAGTTTGCCTTGATCAGAAGCTTTTCTACCCTGCACGTTAATACTACACACAGACTTTAAAACTTTTATCAATCTGATCATGCATACATATATAATTATAAGTATAGAACAGATAAAAAATCTAAACCAAGGGTGATATTAGACATGCCTCCAGTCTTCATACACTGGTAGTATTGACAGCTACTAATGAAAATGTTTAGGAAATTTTTCGATCATTTATGTTGTGTCATGACTTTAAAAGGCTCAGATAAATCTGACTTGAATCTGACCTTAGACAGTCAATAAAGATTGTTCATTCTTGAATGAGTTCTAAGAGTGCCAAAAGGTTATTTTGGTATTGTCTTAAGAGTTTGAGATAGATTGAGTAGAAAAACAGGTAGTATTCTCAAGAACTAGCTAAAGAATATACTAAGAGATGAATACAGTATTTGTACTACTAGTAAAAGAATGAGTTGCATGTAAGTAATGAATCATAGGTGAAAATAGAAGTGACTCATACCACATGTAGATGAAACATCAAGGTGAAACAATGAAAGAGGAAAAGTGAACATGTGTAAATTGAGATGAAAAGAATGTGTATGAAGCATGTATTGGAGGAGTTAAGAGAAAGAAAAATAAGGTTTGTAACATGTTGGGTAAATAATTTAAAAATGAATCATTTCCCCAATGGGAAATTTATTGTTTAATTTGTAGTATGCAACATACAAGGTCAATTTTGTCAATTGTAAAACTAATTGTTTTGGTCAAATTTGCAGGACTTGAAGATAAATGAAGAAGGGAAAAAAGTGTCCAAAATGGGATATGAAACAATTGTGGAAGTAAAAAATCCAAACAAAATGATATGTATGTCCAAAAAAGTTACAACCCAAGAATGAAAGATTCATCAACACATTTGGCAATAATCAAATATTTTTGTAAATGAAGTATTCAACAAATACCAAAATTAACCACCCCCTGAAGTCATCACCACCAGAAGTGATCAGTGGCTCACCAAGATCTTCAAAAAAAGATTGAAAAAAATTGGTAGTGCTTTGAAATGTTCAGCCTTTGAAAACAATGAATATGATCCAAGTGAGAAAAAAATGTATGTTATACTGTATGTGTCAAAGATGAAGGGCATTCAGTCAAAGCAAGATTTTGACTTGTCCTGAACTAGTGTTGCTGCAGCTCGGCTTGGTGTTGAAATTTTGGGTAATTGGGTTGAAGTACACAGACTAACAGAGAGCACTAACATGATGGGCTTAGAGCTAGGGGGGGAATACAATGTATATTGGTTCAAACTGATGAGGAGTTCTGTCCTCATAGGTTTACTACTTATACATCCTACATACTCTGGGTAACTAGGGTTACCGAAGTTCGGTCCAGAACTGATTCAAGAACCGCAAACTGACTGAACCGAACCGACGGTTCGGGTTCAGTTCAGTCCAGTTCTGGTTTCAACCTGTCTGTTCAGTTCTCGGTTTGGCACAAATCTTTTTTTTAAGAACTGGGTTCAAACCGGTTTGAACTGAACTTTCTGCCAATAATTTTCTCTAATTTTTTCGTGCAGAATTGACCCTAAAAACCATAAAGTATTGTCATTAGGCGCTGGACCCGACATTTTGGGAGTCGGAGTTTGAATATTTTCATTGCTTACTATGTTCGGAACCATTCGCAACCCCATTCCCACCACCACTAGCTAACAAACACAATGCCAATGACACCAGCAACACCAGGCAACACACAAGGACCACAATGCCAAGCACGACAACCATGACGGCCGTCATATCAGGCCACCATGTCACCGCGGCCACCAGGTCCACTACCGACGACATCGACCCATCACCACCTCGAATGACAACAATAAGGACCATTACCACTACCACTTGCACCTTGCACCTTGCACCTTCACCTCGCCACGACCCCTGTTAGACGCCCTGCCCCTGTTTTAGACGCTGGTTGCTGTAGCAACCCCCCCCTCAACAGGGGGTCCTTCCTTATTCTCTATCAACATACAACACCCCTCACCACCCTCGCTACCTACTATGACTATTAATTACCATCCAAGACCGTTCACAACGTCTAAGAACCCCCCTTAGTGACCCACAACAACCTCGTAGGAGGTATCTCTTTAAATTCAAATTTAATTCTAATGGAAACCATTACAGGATGAACAAATTACAACAACAAACAAATAGCGATGACAAACAAATGACAATGACAAATGAATGATGCCAAACTAACAAACGAGTGAACGCCAAACGAACAATTGACGACGACGACGAACAAACAGTAACCAAAGGTGGTATCTCCCCCTCACTGGGGGAGTTATTTTCTAGTTTAGTTTCTAAACAACAGATGAAGAACAAATGGCGATGACGGCAATGACAACGCCTGTTTGGACCCAACCCCTGCCCATTTAGATGACCAACGGTGAACACCTGTTTGGACCCGTTTAGACAACCAACGATGAACACCCGTTTGGACCCGTTTAGACGACTAATGACGAATGCCCGTTTGGACCCATTTAGACGACCAACGACGAATGCCTGTTTGGACCCAACCCCCACCTGTTTAGACGACCAACCATGACCAACCATCTGGTGGGGCTTCGACAGTGAGAGCGTCATTTGCTCCTTAATTAATTTATTTCATTAGGCTACTAGTAGTTATAATTGTCATAATGTGATAAACAAATCCATAAAAGAAAAACTTCATCTTTTGATGGTTCAAACTGAACTATAGTCAGAAAAATTGGTTTAATTGACTACTTAAAAGACTGGAAAGGTAGCGGAAATTGAAATTCTCGGTTGATGCTGCAGCTCCAAACCTTCGCAAAAAAATCAACACAACCACGTAACATTTATTTAATGTCTGATCCAGAAGCTCCCGCTCGCAACGCTGATGGCACACTCAAGGAAGCATCCGAAATGGAATGGCTCCACTTTCCGAGCGCCCAAGTAGCTACTATCGACCCCCAACTGTCCAAAAAGCACCAACGAGCTAACTCGACAGATGATGACCGTGACTCCCACACCCTGCCAACTGTGTCCGGACTCAAAGGAAAAGAACCAGCATGTCGAGTGGGTGGGAAAAGGATTAAACAAGCATCAACTCGGGCCCAGCAAGCAAAGCAGGGTCATTTATCTCTGAAAACATGCCGGTTTTTTTCCACCAACTTCGTCTGTGAGTAAATATATCACTCTCTTTTTCATTTCATTGATTATGTTGTTTAGTAGGTCAGAAAGATACCAAAAATGGTGAAAAATCAAAAAAAGGTATGTTTAATGGTCAACATTCACAGAAAACTGATTAGAACATCACTTAGATGGGCCAACCACCCTAAAAGGTGGCAAAAAATCGAAAAAAGGTATGATAAAATTCAGTGTTTATACAAAACTAATCATAAACATTACCTAGATGGGCTGGCAATGGCAAGCAAGCCCCTACATCGTGGACACGATAGTGAAAAATCAAAAACAGGTGCGATAAAATTCAGTATTTATATAAAACTAATCATAAACATTACCTAGATGGGCTGGTGACAACAAGTGAGCCCCTACGTCGTGTACACAATAACAAAAAATCAAAAAAAGGTGCGATAGATACATTATTTACATAAAACTAACCACAATGTCACCTAGATGGGCCGGCGATGATAAGCGAGCCCCTACGTCACATATATAGTGGTCAGAAATCAAAAAAAGGTGCAATAAAATATGTACTATTTATATAAAGCTAATCATGACACTATCTAGATGGGCTGGCGATTGCGAGTGACAATGACGATGATTATGATGATGATTACCAGGGACTAGGTCCCAACTGATCTCTTGACACTGGAGAGGAGGGTGATGGCAATGGTGGGGATGAAAGCGGAGATGATGAGGAGGAGGAGGATCCGGTTAAGCAATATGAGTGTCTTCAGGCTGAAATACAGCTTGAACACAAAGTAAGTCAAAATTTTTTGTTTGCATACAGTAATCTCACCGGAAATCATGTAGCCACCTCGTAAACACAACCATCGAGGCCTTGACGAATGTACCTGAGATATTCAAGCAATGTACATGAAAGCCACAGTGGAAGAAGATGGTGAAAACATGAAGGGACATATATGCAATGTCTGCAAGTAAGTGTCTGCTATTATTTAATATTCATAGTCTTAATTTCGGCATAGAGATCAAGGTAAAAAAAATATCAATGCATATATGAGTGGGGGAACCAGTTCCTTGCGAAAACACATCGCACGGTATGTTCATCATCACTGTATTTTTTATCATTTACTTATTTCTGCTCTCAGTAATTGGAAAACGCATGGAGAGATATACCTCACAAAATGCAAGGCGCTCAAAATACAACCTAACCCTGCTGCACTTCCGTCGAATGCTGAAGCCAACACAGATGCCCAGGGATTGACGCAGCCTAGCCTTGATCAATTCTTGAAGACAAAGTGGTCTAAAGAAGGTGTCCTTGAGCACATTGTAAATTTTATTGTTCAAAGTGATCAGGTAAAGTCTTTTATTTCTTATATGCAATGACATGCGCCTGATAAAAAAATTCTAGTCGTTTTGAGTGGTTGATGAAGATTCTTTCCGAAAGCTTCTGGTCTACCAATGTCCTGCTACAAAGGAAAGTGATATACCCCACCATCAAAAACTTCAAGAGGAAGTCATTGAGAAGGCTAACGAAGCTATTGTCCACCTTACTGAGCATTTTGCGGTAGATTTTCTTTTTTTTTCAAAATAATTTGCTTGTATTCATCTTGTTTGTAGACCATTACTAGTCAAATCTCAATTACCTTCGACGCATGGACTTCAAAAGCATACGACCCTTATCTTGCGATCACTGCTCACTACATCGATGCCCCTCCTAGCCAGCCCGTTGACTGGGAGTTAGAGAGCCGACTGATTGGTTTTGAGGAACTGAAAGGTAGTCACAGTGGTGCTAATATAGCTGCTAAGATTCTTGAGGTTCTTGATCAATATGATATTCGGAGCAAAGTATGTTTTTTTTTTGACTTATATTTTGATATAATTAACAAAATTTTATGTTTAGCTTGGGTGGGCAACTGCCGATAATGCTACTGCAAATGATAAGGCTCTCCATGCTCTTCAGCGCAGTGTTTCTGTTCCTTTCAAGAAGGATTGGGTCGCTCAAGATCATCGAGTCAGGTATAAAGACAATGATTATTTTAATAATATAGTATCTAATGAATGGTTTTTTAGGTGCATGGAGCACACTGTCTACCTTTCAGCAAAAGTGTTTATTGAGGCTGTTGGTCCTTGTGCTCCAAAGAATAAAAAATTGACCAAAAATGGTACAGTTTCCATAGAGGATGAGGATGAGGAGGATATGTATGGTGATGATGGGGAGGACTGGCTTGCTGACTGGTCTGAATTAGTGAATGTCCCTAATGAGGAGGAAATTGATGATGTAGTTGATTTCACTGCGGGTGACGTTCTTGGAAAGGTTCTTGCCCTTGTAAATCAGGTATTTTTACTTTTATATTTTATTTTCAGATGATAATTACCAAGCTAGATTTGTGCTTCACCTCAGGCCAAGGCATACTTTGCCAAGGTCTCTCGAGATGAAGGTTTACCCCCACTAGAGCTTGTCAAGTGGGTACGGACCCGTTGGGGATCAATGTATGACTTAATTGAGCAGTTTGTTTTGTGCAAAAAGGTATTTTAATGCTTTCTTTTGATTAATCTTATTAATGACCTCATTATCAGGCTGTCAAAAATTTTTGCCTGTTTGCAGATGAAATTCTTCCAAAACTGAGGAACAAACAATACTCAGACTATCAACTCAAAGAAGATGAGTGGAAATTGCTGAGCCTTATTATGGAGGTTCTTGCGGTGAGTTTCTTCAATATCTTAATACTTATATTCTGATCCATAATTAGGAGCCACGTGGAGCCCAAGCCTCTTTCTCTTCAGAAACTCAGTCAGTTGCATGGAAGACAATTCCAATTCTGGAGTTACTTCAAACATGTTGGGAAATTATGTATGATACACCAAAATTTTTGCCTGTTGCTGATGCTCTTAAATGTGGCTTGGAGAAGTTATGGAAATGGTATAAGACTATTGATGAAAGTGATACCTACTTCATCTGTCTTGGTGAGTTTTTTTCTTCCATAAAATAGGTTTTATTCCTCATTTATTTTCCAGCCTTGGATCCTTCAATCAAGCTTGAATATTGTATGGATAAATGGGATAAATCATATTATGATGCTGGATATTCTGCTCTTGAACATGTTGTATGTGTACTCCTCATCAATGAACATATCAACACTGAATTTTAACAAGTTTGACACATATTATAAACCACCTAAGAAGCCAAAAACATCAACCTCAACATCAGAAGTCAAGGGCCAAGGTTAGCATTAATCTTTATTACTTATGTATTGATCTAAGTCCTTTATAAAGGTGCCAATAGTTCCTTCAATGGATATGGCTCCAACTGGATACTTTCATCCCTCAAAAGGTCTGCTTTGGAAAATGATGTAGGTCAGAATCCTAGGAAGGAGCTTCTGGACTATATCAACAGTCCTCTTGAGCCTGGGGATGGGTTGAACCCAGTGAAGTGGTGGGGGGTATGTTGTTATTATTTTACATCTTCTTTCTCTAATTCAAGTTTCACAGTATCACTCAAGACAATACCCTACCGTGTCTCGCATTGCCCGTGACTACCTTGCTATACAGGGGTCATCAGTTGCTTCTGAGAGAACCTTCTCTGCGGCAGGTTTAGTTGGCACTCTACAGCATACATGTATAGATCCTACAGCCTTTGGGAGGGTTCAGATCCTCAGAGATGCTTACAGAACTAAATTCTTAAATGTTTCTGATGATGCTGCTTCTCATGAGGCTGTAGAGATCATAGAAATTAAATAGTTGGGTACTTATTGACTATATACTCAATAAAATTGACATTTGTCAATTTACATACAGTTCAGTGGTTCGAACTGGTTCTTGAACTGAACTGAACTGAACTGAACTTTGGTAACCCTATGGGTAACTGATAGCTATCTATGAGTTGTATCTGCTATTGGTCAGTAGTATTCCTAGCTATCTACTTAGGTCCATATTCTACACATTTCAGCTCACACCAAAAATATTCCAACACTTGGCTTGCTGCTCAGGCACCAGAGCTGCTTACATCAGCTTGCCCATGGCTAGGGCCCCAAGCCAGCTAAGCTACCTGACTCCCAAAAATAGCAATCTCAGAGTACAAACACCTTGAGCATCAGGAAAAACACTTCTCTAAGACACTCTAGCTACTCTGAGAGTCTCTCAGACCAACCTCAAAAAAATAAATATGTTTCAAATGCATTTTTTAATGATTTTATACAAATTTTTGAGGTTGCTCTGGGTGCTCCATCAGGGAAAAACCACTTGGATATGTAGCTCATCATACCCACAGTAGATACAATACCCTGGTTGTCTAGTCCCCCCCCAGTATTTCTCACTTAATATTAGTAGACACCAGTAGCATCTTGCTCTCTGCTGATACTCATAGGTAGTGTTCAGTATTTTATAACCTATGGAAGCTACTCAGCCTACTATCCAATGATATATTCAGTGTGCAGGCTAACTATAGAAGCTACTCAGCCTACTAATGACTGATATATTTTGGTGTGCAGTCCATTGGACATATTTATAATTTCCACTTGTAATGAGGAACAAAACCCATGTGGCAAGTCAAGAAAGGACAAATGCATGCATTCAACAAAATAAACTACTATTAAATCACTACTCAATGCTACCTACAGGCCATCAGACAGCTCACTGTCAGTATCACCAGTTTAGCCATCAAGTTCTGTTTGAACACGGTCTTTAGCCTCACCAACAAGCCCAGAAATAATGGTAGCATCCTCATCAACCACACCAGCATTGCGACTAAAGAACAATGGTTATTACAGCTATGAACTCAGTGAGAAATAAAGATGGACTTACAGGGCTTGGGAGAAAATTTTCTTTCAAATATTCAATGTGACTGTGAAATTAATGCTACTCCAAGTTTTGACTTCGACTCAGTATATATTGTGTGCATGGATGACATCCTTCTCAAAGAATGTGGCCTGCAGAAACACCCCCGTTGACCACTCCCGGAGACAGAAATCAATCTGTTGGGGTATGAGAAACTTAAAAGGGCAATTTATGATTGTCAATATGAATATGCACCATCATCAGAAAAAAATAACCTTGGCCTGGCTGGCTCTGGCTGCCCTGGGCTGCCCTGGCCAGCCCTGAACATCTTTGGCTAGGTTTAAAAATCTGAAAAAAATATAACAAATCACAGAAATATTTATAACACCCAATTCCAAAGAAAGTACACAATTACATAAGACAGATGCTGAGATATTAAAGATATTAAAAAAGATTTAATATCTTTAATATCTCAGCATCTGTCTTATGTAATTGTGTACTTTCTTTGGAATTGGGTGTTATAAATATTTCTGTGATTTGTTATATTTTTTTCAGATTTTTAAACCTAGCCAAAGATGTTCAGGGCTGGCCAGGGCAGCCCAGGGCAGCCAGAGCCAGCCAGGCCAAGGTTATTTTTTTCTGATGATTGTAAAGATGAGTGAAAGTGTTTTGAGAGTGATAGGGTTGAAGTATTTGCTGAGAATGGGCCCTTGAGAACGCTTGTCCTCAAACCATGCAAGATATAGGATCTCGGAGATGATTTTGTTTTGAGCAAAGCCACTCATTGTATCAGGATCCTTCAGAACATGAGTTTAATGAACAAGAACGGCAGTGGCTGAATCATAAAGACTTCACCTTGTAATGAAATGCACCCTTTAAGATTAATTTTTCGTAAAGTACTCAATTTTGGGCCATGGCTTGGGGGGTTGCCTTGTGGATAAAGCCATAGGTGGCAATGATTTGAGGCTGAACACAAGAGACAATATGACTGTAGATTCATGATCCATGCTTCTTGACCTACAACATCAGGTTGGCTTTATTGTGAAGAAACTATGATGAATGCAATAAGTGTGATGAACCAATGTTATCATCCTATCCAATATCTCAATCCATTCATCAGCATCCTTCAACACTTGTTTCCAGCACCATAATGTCCATTGGCAGCAAAGGGAAATATCAGGGAAGGTGTCATGCATTGAAATGAGACCTTTGTAATTGAACATTGCTTGAATGAGAAGTGCACTGACTACATCTTCATAATTAGCTGCCTTTGCATGTTTACCAATCACAGCCCCATCTTGGAACTTTGCAATGGACTTTGCAGGCTTCTTTGCTTGAGCCAAGTGAGGTGTGGTGAGATGGAGATGTCATGGCACTGGCAGGGTGATCATTGTACTGAGTTGTATGTTCTGGTGGAGATGACTGGCAATTGAGGGTCAAGAATGCTCTGTTGCTGACTTTTGGGGGATTTGTGAGGGCCACTTGCTCTGCTGTGAGGTTTGTTCAATGCAACTTGGGTTTTTCAACCTTCTTTTTCTTTGTAGTAGGGACTAGCATGGTCACAACCAGTAACAACCAGTGTGACAACCGCAGTTCAACCAAATACGGTATGGTACGGTACAGTTTCCATGGTTCCTGGAACTACCATACTAATTTAGGTAGCTCAGGGTCCACATAGGGTTCACAGTGGGCTGCAACTTTGTTGCCCTCATTGTGGACCCAATACTGGACCAATTTCTTTAAAATTAGGTGCATTAGAGAGTGTTTGATCAGGACAACACACATAAATTGAGAATAAAATGTGAAATAGAATTTAAATGACCATAAATGAGTTAGAGTTGTACAAATTTGTGTGAACTACTTCATTTTTCTACATTACTTTGAGTGATGTTGATCAGCAATAATTTTGGAAATTTTGGAGAGGCCAGGGTTCAGGGGTGTTTTAACCCATGAAACAACAGTTATTTGTGATTGGAAGGTCTGAGAACTCATATTATGTTGCATGAAGTTTACTTGGCAATGACCTGTTGAAAATGCATGTTCTGCATCCACAGATGTTGCTGTATATGGTTAGATAAAACCATGAAGATAAAATTAGAAATACCAGGTGCAGAAATGTAGTCCAGTGCCATCTGAGCAACTGAATGGCGTGTCTTGAGAGCAGTGGCCCAGTAATTGAGATAACCACCAGCTGCAGTAATAGATTCTTTGGTAGGTGTGGGCTCACTGAGGTAGGTTTCAATATGATCATATCCATGTTTCTTCTGTGCTTGATCAGGGTTGGTTGCCCACTTTGAAAACTCCTAGGTGATGTGAGTTAAAGGTAACAATATGATCAAGAGCTGAAATATACCAATTTCCCTTTGCGACTCTTGTCCTTCTTCTGAACCTGTGAGCTCTCTGGCTGATCCTGGGGTGCATATTTTGACTTCCATGCCTTAACAACTATTGTTTTGATCCTCTTGATTTCTGCAGCTGAATATTTCAAATGCTCCTTGAACCATCCTGTTTTGTGATCAGGATACATAACTATGACATTCGAATTTGAGAAATGAAAATATAGAGATGATATAAATTACATACCAATTGCAATGATATATATATCACAGTCCCACAGTAAATCAAGATATTTTTCAATCAACAGAACAGCTGCTTGTGAAGCAATGCGGATAACAGCTGGAGTGGGATGATCAAGACCATTTTCCTCACTGTCTGTGTCCTGCCCATCTGAATCAGAGTCATCACAACCAGCACTACTTGCCATTGGAGTGTCTTCAATAACCAACACCAATCTGCTGCAAAGTAGAAGGAGCATAGGAACAGCTTCAACCACAAGAGGGATATCAGCCTTTGAAAAGAGCTCTGTAAGATCTTTGAAAAGCTAAAGATAAGATTAGAATGCTAACTGAAAACGGGAAATAAAGAAGCTACCACTAAGACTGCCTGAAGGTCTTCTGCAAGGTCCCATTGATCCTCACTAAGGCGATAGGCTTTGAGTTTGTTTTCTGTTACACCTGTCATGCTCTGAACAACTGTCTTGAAATATAGATGTGAGTAAAGGCAGTCAAAGTCAGAATTCCATCGGGTTGGAACACGCCGAGCAAGAGAGTCCCTCATGCTAGATTGAAGCTCAGGATCTCGTAAAACAAGATCCTTAAACTTTTCCTTGAGAGGTAAAGAATCCTGAATTTGACGAGCAAGCCCTGCAACCTAATACAGGACTTTTAATAGATTAAAAGACAAAATAAATAAATAAACTCACCTTGGGAAATAAGTTCAGAGCTAATTCCTCCTCATTCACTGTCATTTAAACCCTCTGTTCTCTCATAAATTCAATAGCTTGATCATAAATAGACCAAACTGTTGGCTCATCATGTGCAATTTGCCCTTCATCATCCTGTTCTACCTGGGCATCATACTCTGCCTCCTCAACAGCTGCTATATCATCATCAAAAATTGGGTCATCAGATGGAATGGGAGTTGTTGATTTCTTGCGCTTGGGTTTCTTGAAGAAAAATGATAAAAATATCTAACCAGACAATATAAATCAAAGTAGCTAGCAGGTAAAAATAAAATAAAACTTGCTTTTGCAATAAGATTGATGATATGGGCAAGACAACGAAGCCTTGCATGTGTTCCTCCAAAGTGTGGGATACAAGTTGAGAGAATACTAGCAAGGTGATTACAATTGCTAGCATTGTCCATACATAATCCCAAAATCTATTATATATTAGCAATAGCAAGCATAACTCAGAAATGTCTCTTACCAATTTATCCAAACCATAGCGTTTGAGACATTCAGCTGTAACTTCTGCCAAATATTCTCCTGTATGACTACAGGTAAGACTAAAAAAAATATTAGAATAATATATATGTATTAATGAAATACATACTGAATAAATTCCAAGACTGCACAATTTATTGTACCATTTGCATACCAGATAACAACAAGCCCAAGGTAGGAAGTAACAAGGGGACTTGTCCATCCATCAAGTGCAATATGAATAGCAGTACCAAGTGTCTGGGAATATTTTTCAGCATCTTGAAAAAGGAGTGGAGAAATATTAATGTTACCATAAAATAATTCATGACAAAGGTTGACATATGGATATATATACTGACAAGGTCATGTTGTACAGTTGTTGTATGAGGTATAGCAGTCCCAGGACGAAGCATTTCAACTTCAGTTCAGTAGTCGTCGTCAAGAATTGAATTGATTGGGTGGGAATGCCAGGTAAGGACACTACAGTGTGTCGTATGGTACAATTCCCGGAATGGCCACAGTGTGCCATATGGTACGCATTCCCGGAACACCTCAAATCCGGGAATATCGCCTACCATATATAGAAATACACAGTGTGCTGTGCTCCATGGACTCAAGGAATGCCTTCAGAATGCCGACTGTGTATGCTGCTGCTGGCTCCGGTCTCATCCCTAGGCCACAGGAAGGGCCTAGGGCTAGTATATGCACATGTATATGTACCTTGGGGGCTAAGGTGATCTAAAGTAATGATAGAAATACATTTCCTGGCCTGATCAAATCACAGGACACCTCTGAGAGGCACATTTCTGAGGACCGGCATTCCCCACATGTAGAGGCCAGAAAACATTGTAGGGCCCTGATGGTGCTGATGTGAGGTGCCGGCCATGATGCCAGGAATAAGAGTGCTGGTGCCTAGTGCACCCCGGGGCACCAGTGCCAGTGTGTCGCGTACTGGTGTATGAGTGCCGGTGTGTCCATGCTGATGTGTATGCCGGCATATGCAGCCAATGTGTATGGTGTATGCCGGTGTACCTATGCTGGTGTGTATGCCGGCGTATGCAGCTGATGTGTATTGTGTATGCCGGTGTATCCATCAAGGTGTGTATGCCGGTGTATGCAGCCGATGGGTATGCCGGTGTGCCCATGCCAATCTGCATGCCAGTGTCTGCAGCCGATGTATGTGCCGGTCTATCAGTGCCGGTGGTATAGATGCTGGTTGACCAGCCGATGTAATCACACCAGGGGTGGATCTGAAACTGGTAGTCGGGCGCAGGCAGCTGCTGTTGCCGGTGCCAGGTTTGACTCAGGGTGGCGGTACAAAATGCAGGTGACTGGAATCTTTCAAACTAGATAGCATTTTCGACTGCACTGTAGAGCATTACGAGAGACAAAAACTTTGTACAAATAAAATCAACCTGAATCCTCCGCTTCCTCTTCAGATTGTTCCTCCTCAAACATGTTATCTTGAAGGTGGGCAAAATGTTCTGGACCATATCTATGAACAGGCATCCCTGCGATCACCAAGGATGATACTAATGGGTCCAGAGACATATTAGGAAGGATGAAGAGGTTGTCAAGGCAAGTATGAGAGGGATCTAGGGTGATGCAATGATAGGACTGAAAATTGAATACCTATGGATTATTCATTTTTCATAATATTATTCTTCAATTGAATCAAAAAGATCAATAAACCAACCATGAATTAATCTACAAATTGGTAGTGTAAGGGTCAAAAGTGTTGATTACACTTGTTGATTAAACTGGAAATTGCAAAGTTTTGAATGTTAACTCAGCAGATAACTATGATCTGAATTGATCTATTTATCATACTGTAAAATAACACTACAAAAAGTTCAGACTATAACCATACAAAAATCCATAATGGTCTAAATGAACAACTTGCAATCTAAAGTAACTATCAAGTCTACAACTGTGAAGAAATTTGTCATACAAGTCCTAGGACGATATCAGTAAACATCAATAAAGTTCCTGAAACAGTGAAACACTTTGTGACATTTTGTCACATTATGTGACATTTTGTAACATTATGTGACATTTGTGACATTTTTGTGACATTTATAACAGCATGATATCATGAAACACATGATATCATAAAACAAGGCATGATATCATAGAACAAGGCATGATATCATAGAACAAGGCATGATATCATAGAACAAGGCATGATATCATAGAACAAGGCATGATATCATAAAACCAAGGCATGACATCAAAAACTGGTGGTGGGCAATGCCTGTCACCTGTGACATCTGGCTTGGCATGTGTCACACATATGTCACATCTCAGAAACTGAGACACTGAGCTCCCTCTCTGTGCAACACTCCCAGAGGGGACTTTCAGTGATGTATATCCATATAAATAGGATGTGAATCAGCTACAATAAATAAAATTTTGTGAATTTGTACTGTTGTTTCTGGATGCATGTTTCCCCAGCCAAATTGATGGCTGAAACTTCTAAGGTATAGAACTCTTCAACAACTCATTTCTGGGATTTGTTTTGGTGGGAGAATATGTTATATTTTATATTCTTAACATTTTCTTGGGAGTAGAATGTTTAATTTCATGCTCCAAGTATGAGATATGGGCTCTTACCACCCAGTATCTCATACTTAGAGCATGAAATTAAAAATTCCACTCCCAACAAAATGTTAAAAACAAAGATTAGAACATATTATACCACCAAAACAAATCCAATAAATGAGTTGTTGAAGAGTTCTATTCCTTATAAACTTCAGCCATCAATTTGGCTGATATTGGCTTGATATCACTTGTTTTATTAAGCTCAACATATAAAATCAGAAGATTAGACTCCTGAGAAATGTTTAGGATACATTGTAGAGCATTTATTATCACCAAGATGAGTTACAGAAACTAGTTTATGAAGTGTTCTATAGGTTGGAAGTCTCAAACATCACACTTTGGATGAAATTGGCTGAAGATCACTCAGTTGTGAGGGGTTGAAAGCAGAATAAAAAAATATAACTCCTAAGAAATGTTGAGGATATATAGTAGAGTATATTTTGTCACTATGATAGACTGCAGAACCCAGTTTCTGAAGAGTTCTATAGGCTGGAAGTCTTAAAAATTGAAATTTAGCAGGGATTTGGGTGGGGTTTGCTTAATTGTAGGGTTCTAAGTGTGAAATAAGATAATAAAACTTCTGAGGAATATTTTTAACACACCATAGACAATTTTTGGCACAGGAATAGCTACAAAAGTTTAGTTTATGAACAATTCTATAGGTTGGAAGTTTCAAATTTGGCTTGGAATTGCCACTAGCTTACTCATTTTTAAGGGCTTGAGTGTGAAATAAAAAATTCTAACTCCTGAGAGATGTTCATAATACATAGTATAGTATTTTATGTCAGTAATATGAGTTACATAAACCAGTTTTAGAAGTGTTCTATAGGACAGAAGTTGCCAACACTGCATTTTAGCAGGAATTTGGGTGGAAACTGATCATTTATAAGGGTCTGGGTGTGAAATAAAACAAAATAACTGCTGAGAAATATTTAAAATATATATTAGATCATTTCACATCACCAAGACAAGTTACATAAACCCATTTCTGAAGTGTTCTATTGGCTGGAAGTTTCAAAAATGGCATTTTGGCAGGGACTTGGGTATAAATCGCTCATTTGTAGGGTCCTGTGTGTACAATAAAATAAAATAACTGCTGAGAAATATTTACAATACATGGTAGAGAATTTCACATCACCAAAATATGTTGCAGAAATCAATAATTGAAGTGTTATATTGCTTAGAAGTTTTAGTCCACCAGACAAAGAAAGCATAGCCACCTCAAAAAACAACACAATCACCATTTCTATCATAAAAATTCATTCAATATATGTTCACATGATGCAGTAATACATTTACGATACCAAAAAATTATCCAAAATGATGCAGAACTGAGTGAGTAAGCTATGTTTCAAGTGTTTCACACTTTGTCACGCATTTGGCAATGTGATGTGACATAACACTGCCAAATCCATAACAGGCATTGCCCACCACACCACACAAAAACAAGGCATGATATCATAACATAGACATGACATCACAGACTCTTACCTAATTTTGTTTCTCATTTATGTATATAAGTAACTAGAAAGCACCAGTAAAACAGTGAATTTGCACTCATTCTTTCTTTCCCAAGTTTCACAAACAGTGAATTGGCACAAGTTAGAAAGAACTTACAAGTGGACTTGTCCTACTTCACTCAGTTCAAAGAATATTAAATCCTAAAGGGACTTGTATTTGTTCTGTTTGAACAAAGAATATTAAATTCTAAAGGGACTTGTCTTTGGAGTTGGAATATTAAAGCCTTTGTCAGAGTCTGAGGAGAAATCCTTGTACTATAAAGCTGTTTCATAGTCTGCCTGTGGGACTTTAAATCATTTGTTTTTGGAACTGTTCATAGAATATTAAATCCTAAAGGGACTTGTCTATGTTCATCCAAATTGCCTTATCATATAAACAAAGAATATTGAAACCTAAAAAGGGAATAATCTTTGTCTATCAAATCACTATCTCATATAGTCTGAGAAATTGGACTTTAAAAACTGGTCAAATTAGGAAAGAAGAGAGAAAAGAGAAAAGACAAGTTGTGAAAGATAGTCTAAAAAGGATTGGACTTTAAACCTGTATTTGGAAGTTCTATTCAAGAGTATACTGGTTATACTTTCAAGGAAACCCCAACTTGCCTAATACAGAAATTTGTTATTGGTTGCTGGTTGTTGGATTTGTTTTGAACATTTCCTTAAACAGTAATCTTAGAAATACAAATTAAATCATATCAGCGGGACAGTGAAATGACAAACTGGGAGTTGGGGTTGAGGCTGCTGGACCGGCTACCGGCATCGACCGGGCCTGACCCACTGCCTGATGACAATGTCTCAGCTGGGCTGGTCAAGATGTGACTCAGTGCTCACTCTCTGATGACCAATCTTCTGCCAACATTGCTGCCGGTGTCTCCTGCTCACTGGCAGACGACCAATCCTCAGGTGCCGCAATGGCCCCCACATCATCCTCCTGCTGATCTGAATGCAGCCTGGGGTCCTCCTCCTCTTCATCCTCACTGGCTGAAATCCAGAGGGCATGTGGTGCCGATGCTGATGCCGGTGACACATATTTGATGGCTTCAGACCTATGTGCGATGGTACGCCCAGACGCCGACGCTGAGATTTCAACCAGGGCATGCTCATCTTCACTGGCCGATGACCAATTATCTGCAACAAGGTCAGCAGAGACAGCAACAGCTGGTGCGGCGTGAAGCTCATCACTGGCTGACGACCAATCATCAGCCACAAGATAGTCACAGCCGGCCGGTGACCCCGGCAGACCTGGTGAGAGTTCTGCCAGCTGAGCAGCTCATTCGGCTGGAGGTAGTTGCATGCCAGAGCTTGGGCTCGGGAGAGGGTCATAGACAAGGTGACCATACCTTGCCAAATATGGTGGGTCCATTGAATGCCGAAGTGGAACCGGCAGGGATACCTCCACTGGCACCTCATCATATCGGCCATGAGAGGTTGGAAGTGAAGGGGAGGATACCTCCCCAGTAAGTCTCCCCTCTCTCCATGATATGTCATACCCAGAATGGGATGCCTGTGCTGGCTGTGTCCCCGACCGGCGCAGGGCAACAACTTCGGCATCCGTGAGACTCTCACCCCAGGTCCACTTGTGTGAGGTCAGAGGCAATGCCCTTAGTTGATGAAGCTCTTGTTCTGCCACTTCTGTGATAGAGGCCTGTTGTAGTGAAGCCAAGGCGGAAGTGTCAATCCCACAGACCTGCTGTGCCAGTTCATCTGAGGCTGGCGTTGATGATTCCTTGATCACAGCCGCCTTGTGCAGTAAGTTGAAGGTCGATGCCCGGCGCATATCCAGGTGCCACTGATTTTTGGAGGCGGTTGACATGGTATTGGAAAACCGGTGGACATCGAGGAAGTCCCAGAGGGTATCCCCAAGAATATCGCGGTACAGGACACATTGCTGACATTGACTGGCACTGGCATCAGTACCGGCACCCGCCGATGCGGCCGGCATAGTCGGCTTTGCTGGAACCTGGGGACAATCCACAATTTCACCCTGGCAAGTAGATGCCAGTTGTATTTTATGCATGTGGAGGCATTTTGGAAGGCATGAATGATCCAGAATTTTGGCAATGGCAAGACTTCTTGGCTTCCTGCCATTCCACCAAGCACGATCATACTTTTCAACCACTCAGCTCTTGTTGTCACTTTTGTAGGCCCCAATATCCAATGTCATCAGAAATTATGGATCAAATGGTATAGGGAGGTCGTCCTGTTGTAACATTGCCATACTGTCTGCCAGCAACCGGACGATGATTGGCATGTCAACAGTCTGTCCAATCGCACTTGCAATGCCGACATATGATAGGATAAATAGCTGTCAAGGAGTGGCACTAGAACAATCACAGGGTGCGTACCAGTTCCCGTTGAAGGAGTTTCTGGGTCCATGATTGCCGATCAAGATTGGCCTTACTGATCTCGTTCAAAATGCACCGGAACCAAGATTCAGCATAGTAAAGGATCTCCTGCACATTTGAATGGAGGTTGTGATCTGAACCATGCTGTAAATTGAATGGGTTGAGACGTTGGATTGTATGGGTCGGCATTGTGGATGGTGAAGAGTAATCAATCTTCATTCCACATTGGGCAAAAATTTACAATGGTAATTTGTAAGCATTATTGAGTAAGCTAAATCTCTGATCGGCTCTAACGGCCAGTTGCTGCCACATTGCCTGTTTGCGTTTGGCATATGCAGTGACCCCAGGGGTACTGCACGAATGCATACCCCACTTTTGACAATTGTAGGCAAAAAATGCCACAGTCCACTGCATCTCATATCTAGTTAATGTAACCTCCTCCTGCCATCTCATGAGTTGGGCTCGAGCATGAAGCCAATGGACTTGTTGAACTATTGAAAAGTTAATAACAATCAAGTATAATATGACAATGACTTGCATTCCAAGACACTGTAATCAGCACTGGCACCGGCACCAGCTGTCAAGTCGGCAGCTAAGCCTAGGCGATGACCTCCTGCTGTTTGCCAAATCCAGGAGAGTTTTAGTTGTGTGGATCCTGGTTCATTGGAATTGATAATTGCCGTGCTGGCCTTCACATCATCAGGCCGGAGCAGTCTCAGCCGGGCCTGAGTTGCTGGCTCAGCACCTAGGGCCAAGACATGTGCCCGGCATTGGGAATACACTTGGCAGTGGTGTTCAGCAACTGCAATGCGATGGGAACACTCAAGTTCACGATACACTGCGCTAGTGTTGCCATTGGACGGTAGTGTGAGTACTTGATCCTCAATTGGATTAGGGCCGATAGGTGACTGGTGGATGTCAGATGGTGCCAGTGCCGATGCCGGTCCAGGCCGTTGAGCAGCATCCTCACTGGCAGGCACTGGTTCATTGATGATTTCATCCCAAATGTCTAACAAGTCAGCATCAATGACTTGTTGGCCATTAATTTCTATGACTTCTGCCACTTGCTGCGCTTGCTTGAGCTGAAGCATGAGGGCAGTTAGTCCCTCCCGATCCTTTTCGATGGTCTGCCGGTCCGTACTTCCGGTGGCTCAGCCCAATTGTTGGACCTTTGCTTGGATTTGGAGCCTGACAGTTGTTCATCGAAATGCTCATGTTAATGGGAGAAGAATTGCTCACTGTTTCTCCTCGACAGCCAGAGATAACTCCATCCAGTAACCCAGAGGTCCGCCGGTGATGCTGGCCGGCAGCATGCCAAATGCCGGTGCATGCATGTTCAACTTCACACCGTATACATCCATTGCTGTAATGTCCAGGGGGCGTTTCTCCTCCGCTCTCTCAATATCACTCGTCCATTTCTCCACTGCTGTCTGTCCCGCCTCAACTGTTAGATTTTGGTAGTACGATTGAGCGTGTTCAAGCATATTGATTGCTGTGCTGTTCAATTTGCATAGTGTTGTGACCATGCCAAGCATTTTCTTGTGGTCGGAATCAGCTGCGTGGTCATCTAACATCTCTGCCTGGTGTGGAGTACTTTACCATCCCCCACACATTCCGAGCGGAATGGTTGGAATTGGTCGGAATGAGTTTTCAGTGAGAACCCAGCCAAATTTGACTCGGACTCGGAATGATTCCGACCAAATTCCGACCAAATTCCGACCAGTCTGAGCGGATTCACTAGGATCCGCTCAGATCCCAATCCTACTAGGATCCTATCAGATTCCGACTTGAAAAAAGGTCATTCCTAGTGCATTCCTAGTGCATTCCTAGGGTATTCTGAGTCAATTCTGAGTGATATTTCCAAAAAAGGAAAAAATGTAAGAATGATAGATCATCCTTTTAGGACCCTGAATCTGTTGAAATTCTATTAATAGCTTCTTTTCTTATTGAGAACAATGCAAAATACATTTTTAAACACAGTGCTAAATGAGATTTGGCCTATGGGAAATTTTCCCAAAAAGGAAATAGTGTCTAAAAGGATGTTGCATCCTTTTAGGACCTTGAATCTGTTGAAATTCTATTAATAGCTTCTTTCCTTATTGAGAAAAATGCAAAATACATTTTTAAACATATACATTTTTAAACAAGGCATTAAATGGGATTTGGCCTATGGGGAAACTTTTCCCAAAGAGGAAATATTGTATAGAATGATAGAGGATCTTCTTGGGAATACTTGGAATGGACTTGGAATTGACTTTGAATTGACTTGGAATTGACTTGGAATCTGGGCTAGGAATGGACTAGGAATAGACTGGAATTAACTTGGAATGGACTAAGAATTAACTCATAATGGACTCAGAATAGACTAGGAATGGACTATAAATAGACTAGGAATCACTCAGAATTTGTATTTTTTTCAAGTTGGAATATGCTCGGATTCCGCTCGGAATGACTCGGAATGACTAGGAATGACTAGGAATGTAACATCCAATTATTTATTTATTTTTTACTCGGACTAAGGTCGGAATTTGGTCGGATTCTGCTTGGATTCCAACCATTCCACTCGGATTCCTACCATTCCGCTCGGATCCGCTTGGAATGTGTGGGGGAAGCTAACATCTCTGCTGGTGTGCTAGGGTTGCCGTACGTGCAGTGGGTGAAATGGAATTGAGAGAGGACCAAAGAGACTCCAAGATTTCACCGGCAACAACACCGGCCCCTGGGATAAAGGAGGTGGCATACCGGAAGAAATACTTGTCTTTGTGTGCATGGACATGGAAGAGTCCGATGGCTGCTTCGACTTCCAGGCTGAATTGGAGGTGGCTGCTGATCCGGTCTTGTAAATGAATGAAATACTGGCAGGCAATATCATAAATCAGGAGTACCCCTTGCTCTGGCTCCACTCGGGTTGACATTAGAGCTTTTAGGAAGGCAAAATCTACATTCTTTTGCTGTTCCCCTTTGAAGAGGTCTACAAGGGCATTGGGTGCATAACAGCCGTGCCGGGCACAAGCAATGCCTACCACACCTGTGACATTGCATGCTTTGGATGCCTGCAAGGAGTTCATTATGGCCCTGAATGTGTTTTCACAGGGTGCCTTCTTTCAAATAAATAAAATAAATGAGCATTGATGCCGGCACCGGCACCGGCAATGACACCGGCCATCTCATGATGCACATACCGTTGATGTACCTGTGGTGGGATCAGACCGCAAGTAGTAACGTAGTTCAGAGGGGTTAATGTAGAGTTCCTCGATAGAATTTAAAGAGAAGTTCATGGTATTGAAATACGCAAGAAGAGTAGACCGCGAAGATAGTGAAGTTCACGAACGATAACGCGGTACGCAAAGTAGCTTAAAGGATGAGACTTTGACTTAGAACATTGCTGCAAAGTTTATGGGATCAAAACTCTGGCTGTCTCTTGTTCACCGTGCCATCTACTTGCTATGGTGATAGGACCCATATAACCTCTAGGTTTGTAAACTGGTTATTTTTGCGATTTAACAAACTTCGCAGTATACGTGAATACCTCGCGAGTACCAGTTTCTTTCACACCATCATTTGCGATTCTCGCACATCCTTCGCATCTTGCACAACATACTATAATCCTCGCATAACCTTCGCACATCACTTCTACAACCTTCGTGACTATCCAACGCACCCCCATTCCTCTTCGCACTTCATACTTTGACATACCTTCAACTCTCTCTATCAATACTGGACTTAGCCATTTCTTTCCTTCGCAACCACACCTTCGCACAGCTTCTCTTTAATCTCGCGGTCTTTCACGGCTCGCATACACATCCCTTTCACTGGTTTGATCATGGTCCATGTTGTTTTCAACTTACTTTCTTTTAACTTTCCATATATATTATTATTTTATCATCTCCTTTGGAAACAGGAGGTCATTCAACTGACCTCCTTACTCATCACTTCTATTGTTATTCTATCTCCTATTTCTTTGTTACCAAACTACTGGGCCCATGTGACTTCGCATTAGCTCAATTTTTACATTACTGTTTCGCATATCCGCACCTGGCTAGCTTGTTGCTCTTGTATTAAGTACCTGTAGCAAGTAGGAGGCAAGGTGAACAAGAGATGGCCAGAGTTTTGATCCCATAAACTTTGAAGCTTTGTTCTAAGTCAAAAGTCTCATTCTTTCAACTTATTCACACACTGCGTTATTGTTCGCAAACTTCGCTTTCCTCGCAGATTGTCCACACTGCGAATTCCAATATCGTGAACTTCTCCTATACCCTATTGAGGAAATAATACATTAACCCCTACAAACTATGTATTACTTGTGGTCTGATCCCACCACAGGTACATCAAATTGGAGCCCACCGCGAGGGGTTCTTGTTCATTTTCCTCAAAAATTCCAGTCTCTACTCGTCTTACAAAGCGGTCACCGGAAACACAACCGGTTACTACAATTCCTTCACCAGAAATCACCCCAAAGGACGGGTTTGCTTCGCATCCAATAGGTGAACCCACGGAATTTGAATCAACTCAATCATTCTTGGACAAGCCTATTCCTACAACTGTTATATTGGTCAACCCTACTATATCGCTAGGATCAGTTGCACCTTTAGCGATTGTTTTGCCAAGTCCAGTTACACCCGACAGACCAGTCGTGGATTTCCCAGTTGAAAAGCTGATTTCATATTCTTCCACATCGATACAAGTTCCAGCAGCTTCGTTTGTCTACCCCACAAATATATTGGATTTGTCGTTTATGAAATCGCCACCCGATGACTACATGTACCTCGCACAAGACAATGTGAATGCATCCGCAGAGGCTGGAGACTCGCAGCATGTTACTTGTCGAACCAATGACCTATATTTGCCACTTCCAGGGGAATCTACGGCACCATTCTTCGATAAAACCAAACCTCGTGAATTATCTTGCTTTTTCAAATATTTGGAGTGGTTGTATGCTAAGTTTGGAGTTAGTGATGAGAGGAGGAAGAAGGAGTGTATGGTGGGGTATACATATTGGGAAACAGAAGGTTTTTGGAAGGCATTTGAGGAGTTTGGAGATCCCACAGCCACGTATAACGACCTTAAGGCCGCCGTCATACGCATGTATCCGGGCAGTAATGATAACAACCTTTACACTATCCGCAATATGGATTTCCTTATTGGCAAAAGGCAGCATCTTGGGATAATGACTAGGGATGAGTTGGCGGATTTTCATACGAAGTACATCATCTTAATGCAGTGGCTTATCAGCAAAGGCTACATAGGCAAGCACAAACAACAGCACGGGTACATGCGAGCTATTCCACACATCCTTATTCCTGCAGTAACCACTCGGCTTCAGATCGCTCATCCGCACCACAATCCTTTACTACCCTACGCAGTGGAGGAGATCTTCGAAGCTACCCAGTTCATGTTGCAAAGCTCTTCGAATTTCTTGCCAGCATATTTTGCGCAACAGCAGCCGTCCCAGACAGTGCAGCAGAGAATTACTCCTGAACCGGTCCCGGTTCCACGGCCATCAGTTCCTGCAGAGGGGGGAGAACTTGGCATGTTGTTCGCGGAGATTTGCTGATGTACCTGCAGTGGGATCAGACCGCAAGTAGAAACATAATTTGGAGGGGTTAATGTAGTTTTCCTCGATAGAGTTAAAGAGAAGTTCACGGTATTGAGATATGCAAGAAGAGTAGACCGCGAAGATAGCAAAGTTCACGAATGACAACGCAGTATGTGAAGTAGCTTAAAGAATGAGACTTATTGACTTAGAACGTTGCTGCAAAATTTATGGGATCAAAACTCTGGCCGTCTCCTGTTCCCCTTCCCTCCTACTTGCTACAGGTACTTAATACAAGAGTAACAAGCTAGCCAGGTGCGGATATGCGAAACAGTAATGTAAAAATTGAGCTAATGCGAAGTCACATGGGCCCAGTAGTTTGGTAACAAAGAAATAGGAGATAGAATAACAATAGAAGTGATGAGTAAGGAGGTCAGTTGAATGACCTCCTGTTTCAAAGGAGATGATAAAATAATAATATATATAGAAAGTTAAAAGAAAGTAAGTTGAAAACAACATGGACCATGATCAAACCAGTGAAAGGGATGTGTATGTGAGCCGTGAAAGACCGCAAGATTAAAGAGAAGCTGTGCGAAGGTGTGGTTGCGAAGGAAAAAAGAAATGGCTAAGTCCAGTATTGATAGAGAGAGTTGAAGATATGTCGAAGTATGAAATGCGAAGAGAAATGAGGGTGCTTTGGATAGTTATGAAGGTCATAGAAGTGATGTGCGAAGGTCATGCGAGGACTATATTGTGTTGTGCGAGGTGCGAAGGGTGTGTGAGAACTGCGAATGAGAGTGTGAATAAAGTTGGTACCCACGAGGCATCCGCGTATACTGCGAAGTTGTTAAATTGCAAAAATAAATAGTTTGTGAACCTAGAGGCTATATGGATCCTATCATCGCGGTCTGTTGTTGATGATGAGAGATAATCATGGAGGATATTCAGGAGGTGGAGGATACTCAGGAGGAGGAGGATACTCAGGAGGCGGAGGATATTCAGGGGGAGTGCGGAGGCCTTTGAGGTGTTTGTTTGACGGGTTGGAGCATTTGATTAGGGATTGCAAAGCAGTGGCAGAGTATCTGAAGCAGGGAAAAGTTGTGAGATTAGCGGATGGAAAGATAGGGTTGCCGGGAGGAGAGTGGATACCGCAGGCACTTCCAGGGAGCAATTTGAAGGAAAAGGTGGACGAGTGGCATAGAAGGAATCCAAACGCGATCACTGCAAAATTGTTCGTGCAGACAATCAACATGAGAATCATGAACGAGAGCAAGCCAGACGTTACCCCGGTTCACGCAGTATATCAATTAACATCCGAGGAACAGATTGCAAGTTTACAGGCAGAGATTTATGTGTTGCAGCAGAAGGGCAAGGGAGTACAGATGAGGGGGCAGAAGGTGAAGGATGTAGAGGAGAGGGAGAAAGAAGGCGAGGTCAGGCAGAGGGGAGAGGCAGTTCGCATGCCACCAGCAACAATAGAGCATCCGTTTGCGAAGGCAAGAGATGCTGTGTACGCACCACCAGTTAACCGAGTCATAGGGCAGCCCCAGAAATTCAATGGTCCAGCTCCAGTATGTAGGAATGACCCAACCTACCATACCTATCCACCCTTGTATGACACGAAGATAGCTGTGGATGTCTATCAGTGTTCAATGGAGGCCATCACTCTTACTCAGCGCGAGCTGTGGTCCATTTCACCCGAGGTTCACTCTCACGTTTGCGAGCAGATCACCAATAAGCGAGTACCTCAGGGGCAAGAACGAGCACCCATTCACACTCAGAATTATGCGGCAGTCATAGAGGAGGAGTTAGAGGAGGATGAGATGTTGGGGTGGTCGATGTTAGCGGAAGAGAGGATGGAGAGAGTGGCAATAACAATTCAGGATCCAATCGAGCAATACCTTTTCACTTTACCACCTGGTCAGTTGCCGGACCCAGCAGAGCTCATCGTCGCGGAGGAGTCAAGCACGATTCAGTCTGTTTACAGTATTATCATAACAAGCGAAAGGTAGAGTGCATCTTGGACCCTGGTTGTCAAATCATAGCAATGTCGGAAGCGATCTGTAACGAACTCGACTTGGCCTACGATCCGTCCATCAAGCTTCAAATGCAATCCGCAAATGGCACTTTCAACAAGTCTCTGGGATTAGCGCAAAACATCCCTTTCAAGTTTGGCAATATAACAATATACATGCAAGTTCATATTCTCTGTTTTCCAGCTTACGATGTACTTTTAGGTTGTCCCTTTGATTTGGTTACTGAAAGCACTGTCAAGAACTTCGTGGACAGTCGTCAGATGATCACTATCGAGGACCCAAACTTGGGTGAAGGCGTAACAATTAACACTCAACCTCGTGGGCAGCCTCGCGATGAAGGGGAGAAGGATTTTTAGGAAAGGAGGGACTGATACAAGATTCTCGCAATATTCAACCGTGTACAATGAATTCTGAAACCAATAAATTGACTATTCCGCATTATTCAGTGAATCATTCAGTTTCCTCCGAAAGTTATTTGGAAGCAGTGTCAGTTAATGGGAAAGGTGTTAGGGAGGACGGAGCAGCGAGGAGGACTAGGGTTAGGGATAGCAAAGCCAGGAGAGAGGGTGTGTGGAAGGGTGTGGAAGGACATTTGGTTGTTGGCGGAGAATTGGGGAGCGGAAGAGTCAGCGAAAGAGATGAGGCCTCAGAGGATGACGAGAGAAGTAATGTGCAACACACACCAGTCAGAAATGTCTGCGATACAGAGTAGGGCACCACAGCCCTCTAGCAAATTAATGGAGCATTCGAGCGAGGTATTGAAGCCAGCTAGCGTTATCCAACATGATGTACCGCATACAGTTATCCAGTCACCAGATCAGTCGCTAACAGTCGCAGTATTTGCAGGAAAGAAGTACAAGCCAGTAGCGAGGAAGGTTAAACCAGTGGGGAGCAAGTTGTTAGAGAAGTTCAGAATTGTGAGGGAGATAAAGGGAGATCTGTTGGGAAGTCTTCCAATCATGAATCCAAAGCCACCACCATTTGTACCAGTGGGTCGATATACACAGGAGAGGAAGGAGGTGTTTGACGAGTTGAATGGGGGGAATTTTCTTCGGCCAGCAGAATGTGAGCTCTTGCATCATTTCATGTCGTTACATCAAGACACGTTCACCTGGATAGATCCCAAGCGAGGTCATTTTCACAAGGACTTCTTTCCTCCAGTCAAAATCCCAGTCATTCCACATACACCATGGGTAGAGCGAAATATTCCCATCCCTCCGGGGATCTTCAACATAGTGTGCGGGTTGATCAAGAAGAAGATAGATGCGGGGGTATTTGAACTGAGCAATTCGTCTTATCGTTCACGGTGGTTCTGCGTGTTGAAGAAGGATGGGAAGTCGTTGCAAATCGTGCAGTCTCTCGAGCCATTAAATCGCGTCACTATCAGGCACTCGGGAGTTCCACCTTTCACAGACCAGTTAGCAGAGCAGTTTGCGGGGAGAGCGTGCAGAAGTATATTGGATTTGTATGTGGGGTACGACAAGCGTATGTTGGCACAGTCTTTGCAAGACTACACGACATTTCAGACACCTTTTGGAGCTCATCGCCTTACAACTCTTCCAATGGGTTGGACGAATTCTGTTCCTATATTTCACGACAATGTTACACACATTCTACAAGCTGAGATTCCACATGTTACACAGCCTTATATCGACGATGTCCCTGTCCACGGCCCAGCTTCGCGATATATCCAAGCTGATGGGACAGAAGAGACTATACCAGAGAATCCAGGCATTCGTCGTTTTGTATGGGAGCATTTTCAGGACTTGAATAGAGTGGTGCAGAGGATGAAGTATTGTGGAGGGACGTATTCGTGGACGAAGTCAATTTTGTGCGCGGAAGAGATCACAGTGTTAGGGCATCGTTGTACGGAAAAAGGGAGGTTACCGGATTTATCGCGAGTCGAGAAGATTAGAAATTGGGGGAAGTGCAGGGATCTCTGTGATGTTAGGGCATTTTTGGGGACGGTTGGAGTGTGTAGGATGTTCATAAAGGATTTTGCGAAGAGGGCGAACCCGCTGGTGAAGTTGATGAGGAAGGGAGTACCTTGGGAGTTTGGAGAGGAGCAGATGGAGGCGATGGAGGATTTGAAGGACGCGCTACTCAGTTCTCCAGCTCTTCGACCTATCAATTATGATTCGCAGTCACAAGTCATTCTGTCAGTCGACACTTCTTACATTGCAGTTGGATATATCCTGTCGCAGTGCAATGAAGAGAACAATCATAAATGATACTTTGCAGGATTTGGCAGTATAACACTGAACGAGCGAGAGCGAAGGTTTTCTCAGCCAAAGTTGGAGCTTTTCGGGCTGTATCGTGCGTTGGGGACGTTGAAGCATTATCTTATTGGGATCAGGAACTTAGTGGTGGAGGTAGACATGAAGTACATCAAGGGGATGTTATCAAATCCAGATATTGCACCGTCCACGAGCATCAACCGTTGGATTGTTTCAATTCTCATGTTCCATTTCGAACTCGTTCATATTCCAGCATCATTCCACGGACCAGATGGTTTATCGCAATGCAGGCCACAGCCAGGAGATATAGTAGAGGACGAGGGGGATGATTTCGATGATTGGATAGATCAAGTTAACGGTTTCATGCACTTCATTAATGCGGCACCACAGAGGCAACACCAAGTTCGCGGCAGGAGTCTCTCACCAATCTTATCCATTTTTGTCATGGAATCGCAGAGTAGAATGAGAGGAAGAAGAAAGATTGAGGAGGAAGGCAGACAAAGGGACGATGAAGACAGGTTCGTGGAGGTTGTCGAGGGAGAAGGCAAAGAGATATTAGAGAATGCTGAGGGAGGCAAAGAAGATGGAAGAAGAACAGGGATCGCAAGCAGAGCAGATGAGGAGAGTGGCGAAGACTCAATAGAGATTGCCAAGGTTGGGGATGAAGCACGACGGATCACGTATTCCAACATTCCAAGGGCACCTTTAGCGGTTGGTACGGACAAGAGGCTGGAGAAGATTAGGATTTGGTTAGAAAGTTGGGAGAGGCCAGAAGGGCTGAAGGACAAGGAGTACAAGACGTTTATTCATTTTGCGATGGATTATTTTGTGTTGGAGGAGAGGTTGTGGAAGAAGGACAGAAAGGGAAACCATAAGTTGGTTGTTCCTGAGGAGAGGCGGATATTCCTTATCATTTCGGCTCATGACAATGTTGGCCATCATGGTCTATTTGCGACACACGCATTACTTGCAGAACGATACTGGTGGCCAGGCATGAAACGCGACATTGCTTGGTTCATCACTACCTGTCATTTATGCCAGCTTTGCAAGACGCAGCAGAATGTAATTCCCCCTGTGGTCACGACACCAGCACCTTTATTCGCAAAGGCGTACATGGACACGATGCACCTTTCAACGTCGTCTGGATACAAGTACATTGTCCAAGCAAGATGTTCGTTAATGGATTGGCCAGAGTGGGAGATGTTGAGGAAGGAGATGGCGAAGACACTCACAAATTTCATTCTTCACAACATCCTTTATCGGTGGGGGACCTTGGTGGAGATCATCACAGACAATGGTGCCCCTTTTGTTGAAGCATTGCATTACCTGGAGAAGGTTCACCATATTCAACATATTTGCATCTCAGGTTATAATTCGTGAGCGAATGGAATAGTAGAGAGGTCACATTTTGATGTGAGGCAGGCCTTGTTTAAGGCATGTGATTAAGAGGAGAATAAGTGGTCATCAGTGGCGCACTCAGTGTTTTGGGCAGAAAGAGTGACAGTGAGGAGGAGGATGGGATGCTCTCCATATTTTGTGATGACAGGCACACACCCTTTACTTCCTTTCGACATCGTGGAGGCCAACTATCTCTTACCTCCACCAGCACCTCCACCAGCAGCAGCACTGTCGTCGACTGAAGTCATAGCACGAAGAGCTGTCGCTCTGCAAAAGCGAAGGTCCCAATTGGCAACGTTACATGACAAAGTCCATAGTGCTCGACTCAAAACAGCAGTCCAGTTCAAGAAGGATCATTCCCGAGTCATCCACGACTACGACTTTGGTTTGGGAGATTTGGTGTTGGTGCGGAACACAGCTATAGAAAAGGCATTGAATAGGAAGATGAGGGCGAGGTATAATGGCCCACTTATCGTCATTTCACAAAACAGAGGAGGAGCGTATATTGTTGCAGAGTTGGATGGAGCAGTCTTTCAGAGGCCAGTTGCAGCATTTAGGGTTATTCCCTATTTTGCGAGGAAGAGGTTGGAGTTGCCGCCATTGGAGGAGTTGTTAGACATTTCGAGGAAGAGGTTGGAGGAGATGGAGAATTCCAAAGCTGAGTATTCAGATGATGATGATGATGAGGACGACGAGGAGGATGGAGAGTGTACCCAGCTGGAAGAAGACTGATCCATATGATGATACCTTCTAGCAAAGGATGACTGAGGACAGTCATGATTTCAGTTGGGAGGAGTGAGATGGCTGCAAAGTCATCTTTGCATTTTTTTTTTGCATTTTTTGCATTTATCTTTTTTCTATCTTATTATCTTCTTTCTTCATTTCACAAGTCTGATTTCTTTTATTTTTAGCCTTAGAATATGAAGCGGACGCACAAGTAACACTTCGCGATACCAATGCTCAACATATTCCACATGCCTTTATCCATTTCATCACTATTTAATCTTTATCCTTTATCGCTTCTACAAAAATTCTAAAAATTCAACAAAGTCCTTTTATTTTATTTCCCACAATTTCACCTTTCCAAAATATAACAAAGCCCTTTTCATTTGTTTTCCCACAAATTTGTTTTTATTTCTTACAAGCCTTTTGGTCAATTCACAAAAAGCAAATTAAAATTTTATTATTCCATTTACATTTTAGAGGTCTTTGCTGTGATCCACCAGATCTGATCAGATCTGATCAGATTCTGGTCAGAATTTTTACAAGCCCAAATGGCAGTAATAGGGCCAATTTTTCTGACCAGATCTGATCAGATCTAATCAGAATTAATTCTGACCAATTTCCGAGCAGAATCTGACCATTTCTGATCAGAATCCAAGTTTAGGAAATACATCACCTGACTTTACTAGATTAATAAAATATTTACACCATCCGCAAGAATTGAACCAGTGACCTACGGATACATCACATGACACAACTTACGCAATGAACCAACTGCACCAACAGCACCTTTATCCACAGGAAACTCGTAGTCTATATAGGTAGTTACACGTACATATTTATTTTTACAAATATTTTATTTTTATTTTTACTTATGTGAAGCCGGTCACCTGTTACCTCGTCACACGCCTCACTCTCCATCGACTGCCATCACCCCATCTCCCAACCATCGCAGCCCCATCACACCACACACTGTAACCACACCACACGCTGTAACATCGAGGTCAACAACCAACGACGGTAACCCCCCCTCACGAGGGGGGGATTTTTTTATTTATTTCTATTCTAATTCAGAGCTGACATATTGTGATAGGCTGTGTACCACCATGTACAACAACAATAACGTACAACAAACAATGCATACGACGCATATAGGAGTATAACAACGGTATTCCTCCCCCCAGGGGGGGGTATCTTTTATTTTATCCATTAGAATTCACACTAATACAAATTTTAATAGCCTATGTACGGTGTACAACAGCAACGACAACCAACAACGCATATAACGATGAAAAACGGACCCCCAATACGCATCACAACAAAAAAACAGCACATACGACGACGTACCACATAAGCGACGCGTAGAACGCGTAGGACGACAACAAACAACGTGTACGAACAACAAACAACGTGTATGACACGACGAACAACGTGTACGACGACAAATGACGTGTACCAACCACAAACAGCGTGTACCAACCACGAACGACATGTACCAACGACAAACGACGTGTAGGAACCACAAACGACGTGTAGGAACCACAAACGACGTGTAGGAATGACGAACGACATGTAGGAACGACGAACGATGTGTAGGACGTGTAGGACGACGACGAACAACACGTACAACACACACGACGCGTAGGACAACAACAAACAACGTGTATACACATACAACGGCCGTTATCCCTGTCCCCCACCTCCCTTCCAGACTACAACGGAACAATGGCTGCCACCGGAATTTTAAAAAAAAATCTTTTAATTATGGTTGCAACACCTTCCCTTTGGAGGTTTTAATTTCTTTTAGACTATGATAATGACAACAGCTCCCTCACTAGGAATATTCTACTTTATTTTTAATATTTTAATAAGCTATGATTATTTAATGTAATATTGAATAAATAATATATATATTACCACCAAAAAAAATATTAACTTGATAAAGAGACTAAGGCAGACTGGAATAATTGATCAGAACTGGTCAGAACTGGTCAGATTCTGATCAGAATTGGTCAGAATTGGTCATAATCTGATCAGATCTGGTGGGGGACAGAAAAGTACTGACATTTTATACACATGACAAGAAAAAGCAGACCCGATATCCACATCCCACCTAGTCCTGCAGTGAGGCAGCACCCCCAAGAGCGTCAATGCAAGCACGGAATATCTCACGCTCGTGTGCTGCCGTCTTGTGGGTACGTTGAAGAGCCCGCTCTGCAGCTCTAAGTCCATCGCAAAGTTGAATGACGTCTTCTTCGAGCTCTGTATTACAAGCCTGAGCTAGCTCGAGCTCCATGCGAAGATGGGTTGAAGTATTGGGAGCGTTCGTTGTGAGATATCCAGGGATGACAGGAAGGGTGGCCGGTGAACGAGCAGTAAGTTGGATGATGGGGACATGGACAGGAGGTGGTGCGGTGGCAGAGTCAGCTCCCCTTCAACATTTAAGGGGTCGTGGAGTGACATCGGGTGTCTTCGCTTTTGTAGCGGCTCTCGTCCTGCGTTGACTTTCTGGGACAAAAGAACACTTCGTCTTCGAGCCCTCACATTTGATACACCTTCGCTTCCCTTTATCCACCACGCACTCCTTCCCTTTGCTCTGACAAGTAATGCACTACATTAACATTCAGCATTACCACTAGTTCAACGAAACCTATTCACTTACCTTTTTATCCATGATGCAACCCTCATCTCGACACTTCCCTTTCACCTTAGAGGATTCGCCTACCAGTGGAGCGGCAACTTGGAGATAGACATATGTCAGCAGAAATCTAAAAGCAAGCTGAAAAGGAGTTTCCTTTCTTCTATTTCCTTGACTTCGTCCTCATCTCCTCCCATATTGACGTCTTCTTCAGCCGCAGGTGTGATAGCAGGCAAGTCCGAGACCGCAGGCTCTTCAATAGGCGAAGGGGCAGAAACAGGAGGGCGAAGCGTATCAAGGTCTTTGAGAGATTTCCTAACGTCCCCCATTGCTTTTAGAAGAGGCGAGAAGTGCCCGTTTGACAGCTTCGAAGAGTCGAGTATCTGGTTGGCGAGGCTAGTCAGACACGGCAGCTCTTCTTCCAGGAATTCTTGGGCCTTGATCATACGGCATGTTATATCCTGAATTTTGGCCTATAGAGACATTCAGAAAATGCAGCAGGGAAGATGAGAGCGAGTACTTACCACATCATGCAACATCATTGGAATGACCCCAGATTGCATGTGATACGGAGTTTCCCCAAATGCTTGGATTGATTTGAGGAAAGAAGCAAAGGACGCCTGTAAAGAGGCAGACAGGGACACCGGTGGCACAACAGAAGTGACGGGGACTACAGCAGGAGTAGCAGCAGGGTCAGAGGGGCCGGCAGTAGGTGCAGAGACAGCGGAAGACATAAGCAGAAGTTGAGTAAAGCAGTAGAGGATGGAGGTAGAGGCAGACAATGAAGAGCAAAGTGTGGCGCAGACAGTTACCTTTTATAGGTTTTCAACCGCCAGCAGGATCTCACATGACTTACGGGAGTTTGACCAGGGCATAGGGTTTAGACTGAGGACAGTCTAGATTTCAGTTGGGAGGAGGATGATAGGACCCATATAACCTCTAGGTTCATAAACTGGTTATTTTTGCGTTTTAACAACTTCGCAGTATATGTGGATACCTCGCAGGTACCAGTTTTGTTCGCACCATCATTTGCAATTCTTGCACATCCTTTGCATCTCGCACAACATACTATAATCCTCGCATAACCTTCACACATCACTTCTACAACCTTCGTAACTATCCAATGCACCCTCCATTCCTCTTTGCACTTCATACTCCGACATATCTTCAACTCTCTCTATCAATACTGGACTTAGCCATTTCTTTCCTTCACAACCACACCTTCACACAGCTTCTCTTTAATCTCACGGTCTTTCACGGCTTGCATACACATCCCTTTCAATGGTTTGATCATGGTCCGTGTTGTTTTCAACTTACTTTCTTTTAACTTTCTATATATATTATTATTTTATCATCTCCTTTGAAACAGGAGGTCATTCAACTGACCTCCTTACTCATCACTTCTATTGTTACTCTATCTCCTATTTATTTGTTACCAAACTACTGGGCCCATGTGACTTTGCATTAGCTCAATTGTTACATTACTGTTTCGCATATCCGCACCTGGCTAGCTTGTTGCTCTTGTATTAAGTACCTGTAGCAAGTAGGAGGCAAGGTGAACAAGAGATGGCCAGAGTTTTAATCCCATAAACTTTGAAGCTTCATTCTAAGTCAAAAGTCTCATTCTTTCAACTTATTCACGCACTGCATTATTGTTTGTGAACTTCACTTTCCTCGCGGATTGTCCACACTGCAAATTCCGATATCGCAAACTTCTCCTATACCCTATTGAGGAAATAATACATTAACCCCTACAAACTATGTATTACTTGTGGTCTGATCCCACCACAGGTACATCAACGTCGCTGCCAAAAATGCAAAAAACGAAGGTGGGGAACCAGCATGTTCATCACCGCAAGTAGTAACATAGTTCGGAGGGGTTAATGTAGCTTTCCTCAATAGAGTTAAAGAGAAGTTTGCGGTATTGAGATACGCAAGAAGAGTAGACCACGAAGATAGTGAAGTTCGCAAATGATAACGCAGTATGCAAAGTAGCTTAAAGAATGAGACTTATTGACTTAGAACGTTGCTGCAAAGTTTATGGGATCAAAACTCTGGCTGTCCCTTGTTTGCCTTCCCTCCTACTTGCTACAGATACTTAATACAAGAGTTGTAAACTAACCAGGTGTGGATATGCGAAACAGTAATGTAAAAATTGAGCTAATGCGAAATCACATTGACCCAATAGTTCAGTAACGAAGACATAGGAGACAAAGTAAAAATAAATATGATGAGTAAGGAGGTCAGTTGAATGACCTCCTGTTTTGAAGTATATGATAAAATATATATATATGGAAAAATGAAAGAAAGCAAGTGTAAAATAAACACAGACCATAATAAAACCAGTGCAGGGGATACTGGAGAGGTAAGGTATGCTTATGCAAACCGTGAAAGACCACGAGATTAGATAGTGGCTGTGCAGAGGTAATGCTGTGAAAGGGCAAAATGGCTAAGTCCAATATTGTTAGAGAAAGTTGAAACTGGTCTGAAGTATGAAGTGCGAAGAGTGATGAGGGTGTTTTCGATAGTTGTAGGGGTCATAGAATGGTTGTGCAATGTATGAGCGAGGAGTAGAAGGTATTGCCGGACATATGAATGATAGTGCAAGAGTTACTGGTAACTGTGGCCGAGAGTGCGAGTGATAATGGTAACCGCGAGGTATCCACGAGTGTCTGCAAAGTTGTTAAACCTCGAAAATAACCTGTTTACGAACCTAGAGGCTATATGGGTCCTATCAGCAAGCATCGGCATTTTGAGCTTTTTGACGCATCGCAGTTGAGGACCAGGGCTTGCCATCACCTTTGCTAATTTTATCCTTGAGTCGGGAAGGTAAACCTTCATAAAACCTATACCTCAGAGCAGGCTCGCCCCAAGTGAGGTCTTTGCTGTGATCCACCAGATCAGATTCCGGTCAGAATTTTTACAAGCCCAAATGGCAGTAATAGGGCCAATTTTTCTGACCAGATTCTGATCAGATCTGATCAGAAATACCAGATCTGATCAGATCTAATCAGACTTAATTCTGACCAATTTCCAACCAGAATCTGGTCAGATTCCGAGCAGAATTAACTTAGATCAGCAAATGAATCACTTGAGTTTACTAGAAAAATAATATAGTTAGTAATATGTCAAGTAGCACAACAAACCAATATATTGAGATTAGATGGCAATGACGTCGCTGCCATCAAAATCATGTATTTTGTTCAGTGCGAGGGGTTTGATCACGTGATCACATGTGATGCACCCGTCACTGTTTGTTGATCTCGTTTTCTGTTTCTCACACCACCACCCATTTTCAACAATGCCCGTTTCGACAGCCACCATAACAACGAGGACCATAACCAACGGTAACCCTCCCATCCAAGGGAGGGATATTTTGTTATTTTATTCTATTCTAATTCACTGCTAACATGTTATAATAGGTCATGTATGATGATGACGACAACATACAACATGTACAACGATGACAAACAACCATTACGCCTACAACAACCACACACAACGTGTACAACGACGCAACACATGTACAACAAGAACAACACAAACAACAACCCATACACGTGTACGATGACACACACATGGCCATGACAACTACTAGATGCCCATGATGACGAATACCCCCCCCCCACGACAACAAATAGACACCCATGACGACAAATAGACACCCACGATGGATGAATACACCCCCACAATGACAAATATCTGCCCATTAAGATGAATATCCGCCCAAGACAACGAATACACGTCCACAACAACGAATATACCCCCACGACGCTGAATTCACCCCAACGACAACGGAATGCACCCCCCACGACAACAAATAGACGCCCGAGACAATGAATACACCCCCACGATGACGAATACACCCTGACGATGACGAATATGCCCCGAGGACGACGAATACCCACCCATGACAACAAATAGGCCCCAAGACGACGAATACACCCCCCGCGATGACAAATACACCCCAACGACAACAAATACACCCCAACAATAATGAATACGCCCCAACGACAACCAATACACCCCAACGACAACCAATAGACACCCAAGATGACGAATACACCCCAATGATGCCCAGATGACGATGAATACACCCCGACGACGATGAATACCCACCTATGATGACGAATAGACACCCATCACCCCCATTTCATCCCCATCACCCCCATTTCCACCCCCTACCTATCCATTTCTACACTCTACCCATCCATTTCTACACTCTACCCACCCATTTTTACACTCTACCCACCTATTTTGACCACCTACTGCCTTTATTTCATTTTTCTGATATTAACTAAATATATTATTTCATGATTCTAATGTATTAGTAACTAATCCCCCCTCAATAAACTTCTTAAATTTAAATTAATATGTTTGAAAAGTTAGAAAAGATGAATTAGTAGGAATTGACTTATAAGTATTGCAGTTCTGATCAGAACTAGTCAGATCTGCACAGAATCTGACTGGTTCTGATCAGATCTGAGCAGAACTGGTCAGATCTGATCAGATCTGGTGGGGGACAGAAAAGTACTGCCCCAAGTACAACGGACTGCCAAGGAGTTGAACCGGACTAAGTCATCGGAGATACATTGGCCATCCTTCATTCAGAGATTGGTGAGTTCATGTTCTACGTCGGCGGATTTGTCGTAAGGACCGAAGTTGGACTGAAGTTTGCTGATGAAGAGGTCCCAATCTTCAAGCCAAGACAGAGGCTCGTCAGTGAGACCAGAAATTCCAGGTTCGAACCATTCCTGAGCAACGTCCCAGAGATAGAACAAAGCAAATGTTACTCACTTGGAGTCATCTCGGAATGTGTCAGAAGAGCTCCGGAAATAGAGCCTGCACTGGAAAAGAAAAGCTTTTAGTTTCTTAGGATCCTTACCTGTGAAGGGTTTGGGCTCTCTAAGTCTGCCAGCCGAATCGGACTTGGCTGAAGATTTCCCGAGGGAATTTAAAGCGGAAACAAGTTCATTGATATGAATAGATAGAGACTCAACTTCATCCGTAGCAATCCGAGGTTTGTCAATAAGACTAGCCTCTTTGACTGCATCAGGAATGGGAGTCTGCCTGGTAGGAGTGTTTTTGTGGGACATATTTTCTTGTATTGGTAATTGAGTTTTGGAAGTTTTGGAACAAGTTAGCATAGGAGTGGGTGAGAAGTTTGAATATACTGTTAAGTTTAAGACAAAGGAAGTCACGTCGGAGTTACTCCAGAACGGATGGAACCAGAACCGGAACAAGTAATCGGAAAGGACATTGGCCTCAGCATGTGTGCTGTGCCACCCAGCTCCTATAGTGTCCTAATTTTGGAACTGGAAGAAGAAGGAATAAGACGGAAGACCTCAGTGACTTAGATGACGAACAAGAGAAGGAAACAAAGTTGATATTTGAACTGAGGAAAACATACAAGTTTCAAGTACTTAAATAAATAAAGGAGTAGCAACCAAAATATAAAAGATAAATATAAGTGCTGCGTTCTGCTCCCGGAAAGGTCCTGCATTTTTGGGTGAATAATCCATGGCAGGTATGCTGACTGATGGTGGGAAGGATGATGACAAAGAATAGTGGTAGTGGCAAAGAAGTGGTAACGGGTTTGGAGTATAGACGGAGGAACCAGAATGACACGGAAACATCTCGGAGTTGAACATAGAGTAGTTCGGGATACAAGGGAAGGCACTGTACAGAGTACGGACTACCAGAGACAGCTCCAACGGAGCCAGACCGGAGTAACGTATGACGGAATGTAACACACAGTTGCAAAGAAGGCAGCATTGAGTGGAGTCTCTGTGGCATCCCATCATCATTGACTTTGGTGCAACTGATTTCCTACACCATCTTTCCACTTTCATCAACACAAATCAACCAATTGAAACTAACCACCCAACTATTTCCTCTACATTTGATGTTTATAAACAGGTTCAATTTGTTCTTTCACCAATTCCCAAGGTCTCATCAATGCCCACCATAGATACTGTTCAAGCCATCAAAACAACTCCTCACACAGTAACCTCCCAAGGCATCAAAGAATCTGCCCCTGCTCGCTTTAGCACCGTCCTTGTTCAAGATAGCCCCAGAAATATGAAAAGGGATGGCCCTTTAAGCGGTGAGCACTCAGTCAAGTCCTCTCATAATTCATCTTATCCCATCCTCTTATGCTTTAGGATTACGTGTTGCTCAAGTTTGATTGATTTTCAGTTTACCAAGTGAATTCAATCATTATCCCCACTCTCTCGCATATGTCCACTGGTATAAACCTTTCCATACTCAACCAGACCCAGACACCCTCATGTTCAAAACTTCACTCTCTTCTCACAACCACCAACAGTGTGCATCAATTATCCCTGTCACTTTGATAGCACGTAGCTGTCATCTTTCCCCTAACTTTGGCCATCAGATACCTGAGGCTTGGTCATCTGGCAATGTTCTCGATGATGCTGAAACATTTTTTTAAAACCCTTACCTTCATCACCATGACTTCTACCTTCTCAGATACCTCTTTGATCTTTATGTATCTCATACCCAGCCTGCACACCATTAATATAAATTTTGTAGGCCATGCCAGCAATTTGGATATATAAGTGGTATCAGTAACAACATATGCCTACCAAAGCAACAGAAACCTGAATAAGATGTACTCGTTCAACTGACTCTGCATAGTAAACTACCCATTCAACTGACTCTGCTCAGTGAACTACCTGCAGTACCACCATGCAGAGGTGGGCTACTGAGTGAACTGCTTGGAGTACCACCATGCATAGGTGAGCTACTGATGTGTACTACTACTATGGTGGGTTACTGAGCACTTCGGCAGAACTATGAGGAGAATATATATGATAAGAAAACTACCTATGATTTTCCTTTTTCCTGATGTCTGAGAGCCAAAGTGTTTTTCCTGATGTTTATACTTCATGAATGATTGGACCACTTGTTGCAATAACTACAAGCCTGCACTCATGTTCAGTGCTGAGTGAAGTAGACCAAATAACTAGAGGTTTATATACTGAGATGTCTGAGTCCCCTTACTAGACGGAGGGCAAGGCTGTACAAGCAAGCTAGTAGATTAAGACCATAGAGGAGGTACAGTTAAGGTCTAAACTAAGGGAACTACAGCTAAGAGTATTGGCTCTTTATATAGGTAACAACAGAGTCAGAGGTAAGTGTGAGTCCATAATCTCAGTAGTCCAAAAATAGTAACAGAAGTGAGGGGAGTCAAGATGGGCAAGGGGGAAAGCTAACTATAGTACAAGTAAGGGCAAAGGGGAAAAGACAAGGGCACAGGGGAAGATAATAAGATAATAAGAGAGGGAGTTATATAGTAAAGGGAAAGAAAGTGGGGGGTCAATTAAGCATACCAGTTATTTATAACATCACTTCAGTGTTTTCTATTTTCTTCCTTATATTCATAACTTCAAGCTTCAACTGCTCTGCCTCATTCTGTCTTCCCTGATAAAAGTATGTGTCTGCTAGATGTGCCATGCTTATGAGGGTGTTTGGGTGTTCTGCACCAAGGATTTTCTTTCTCATGTCCATGACTTGAACCCCCAGCTGCTCTGCCTCATTCAATCTTCCCTGTTTATGGTATATTCCTGCTAGGTTTTCCATGCTTATGAGGGTGTGTGGATGTTCTGCACCAAGGATTTTCTTTCTCATGTCAATGACTTGAACCCCCAGCTGTTCTGCCTCATCCAATCTTCCCTGTTTATGGTATAATCCTGCTAGGTTTTCCATGCTCATGAGGGTGTGTGGATGTTCTGCACCAAGGATTTTCTTTCTCATGTCCATGACTTGAACCCCCAGCTGCTCTACCTCATTCAATCTTCCCTGTTCATGGTATATTCCTGCTAGGTTTGCCATGCTCATGAGGGTGTGTGGATGTTCTGCACCAAGGATTTTCTTTCTCATATCCATGACTTGAACCCCCAGCTGTTCTGCCTCATTCAATCTTCCCTGTTTATGGTATATTCCTGCTAGGTTTTCCATGCTTATGAGGGTGTGTGGATGTTCTGCACCAAGGATTTTCTTTCTCATGTCAATGACTTGAACCCCCAGCTTCTCTGCCTCATTCAATCTTCCCTGGTTGTCATATGTGCCAGCTAGATTTCCCATGATTGTGAGGGTGACTGGATGTTCTGAACCATGCAATTTCATCATCATGTCCATGACTTGAATCTCCAGCTGCTCTGCCTCATTCAATCTTCCCTGATAACGGTATGTGCTTGCTAGATTCCCCATGCTCATGAGGGTGGATGGATGTGTTTCACCAAGCAGCTTCTTCTCCATGTCCATGACTTGAACCTCCAGCTTCTCTGCCTCATGCCATCTTTCCTGATGATGGTATGTGCATGCTAAATTTGCCATGCTTATAAGGGTGTCTGGATTTTCTGCACCAAGCAATTTCTTGCTCATGTCCATGACTTGAACCCCCAGGTGCTCTGCCTCATTCAATCTTCCCTGATCACGGTACATACTTGCTAGATTTGCCATGCTTGTGAGGGTGTCTGGATGTTCTGCACCAAGCAGCTTCTTCATCATGTCCATGACCTGAACCCCCAGCTGGTGTGCTTCATTCCATCTTCCCTGACTACGATATGTGCTTGCTAAATTTCCCATGCTTCTGAGGGTGGATGGATGTTCTGCACCAAACAACTTCCTTCGCATGTCCACAACTTGAACCTGCAGCTGCTCTGATTCATGCAATCTTCCCTGATTATGGTATGCACTTGCTAGATTTGCCATACTTGCTAGGGTGGATGGATGTTCTGCACCAAGCAGCTTCTTCCTCATGTCCACAACTTGAAGCTCTAGCTGCTCTGAATTCTTCCAGTCTCCATTCTCTTTCATTACTAATGAAAATTTGTTGTATTTATCATCATAGTGCTGTTTTATAAGTCCAATCTGGCTTCCATGCATCTCATTTGCCTTGATATGGGGAAAAATCATCTGTCGGAATGCATAACCCTGGCCCACAGATTCCCAAGGAATTGCACAGGACAAGATTGTGCTTCCCATCTGACACATTCTTTGCTGCTCAGATTGTGACATTTGTTCACGACTCCAGCAGTGCACTAGAGGATGAATAGAGAATGACTCTGATGATAGTCCTCGTTTTATCAAGGAGAAGGAGAGAAGTACACTAATTCCTTGTCTAAAGATGAGTTCATCCCAGTGACCATCATTGTCCAAGCTAAGCAGAGTATGATCCAGTGAAGTGCTTGCCTGGGGTAGCTTTTTAGGTACATCACAATGAATACTATGTTCTCTGGACTGAGTGGACTCAGCAGCAAATTGGAATATTTCTGTAGCAATATTACTATGATGGTAAAAAGCACATATTTGAAGAATTAGAATTGCAGCCTGGGCTTCGTGTGCATTTCCTGCAGTGGATTGTCCACCAGCTCTCTTTTCTATTTCTTTAAAAGATAAATCCCAAGCCCCATAGACTGTTCTGTCATAATTTGATGCTCCTCTGAATGAAGCATCTGACATGAGAGTCTTATGATGTAAAGAGAGTTGTCTCAGATATCTATTGATATCACATTTACCAGCTTCAATATAAGCACCAGCATGATTAACTGCCAGAGGAATGCAGCCAAGCTCAGTGACAATATTTCTAGCTGCTTCCATATGCTCAGCTGGATCCAAATAGCTGGCTCTGAGAAGTAGAGCTATAGCCTCTGCTTCCTCCATTTCAGTGATCTCAATGTTATTCTCAAATGATATGATCCTTCCCATGGATCTGTTTCTGCTAGTAATGAGAAGATTACCTCTGGTACCTGGGGGAAAGAACTTGGCCACCTTCTCAGGAAGAGGATCATCAGCATTATCAAACACCATCAACCATTCCTCATGAATACCAGATATCCACTGGAGGACAGACTCAACTGAGCCATCCACACCAGAATCTTGTGCAGCAGGAAGGCTGGCTATGCCCATGAGAGACATTGTAATACTCTCGTGAGAGGAAGCATCAACCCAGAAGACAAGTGAAAACCTAGATCAAGACATGAATTCAGTATTGTGAATGGTAGTGTGAAAACACTTACATGTCAGACATTTCTTCTATAAACTTGAGAGCAATTTGAGTCTTTCCAATCCCTCCCATTCCCCAAAGGAGACAAGAGGGCCTTGACTGTCTGCTCTTAACGAAAATATTGCCAAGTTTGTCGAGTACATCTTTCCGTCCAGTAAACAATGGACTGGAGTTTGGCTTCTGAGGTATAGGGATCTCTGTCTGCCCTTCGCCAGTCTTAGCAGGGATGTAGTTAACCTACCTACAGTTATTGCTAAATCATTTATATAGCCTACGAGAAAGACTCACAAAGGTACTGTTAGTGATGAATACATTCTTGGCATTCGGAAAGTGACCCAAGCCAGACTGCTGAGTCCGCTGATCATTAACAAAAGCTGAAAACCCAGGGCGTGAGCAACTCACCGAAGGATTTCGTCCTGATTCCGTGGATCCCGTGGATCCTAAGTTGGTTTGCATTATGGCGTCACGCGGAGGCGAGTTGTTATAGTTTTGATCCCCATAGACTACAGGAACATCATCGGTCGACGAGAGGGAAATAGACGCCGAGAGTCGGCGCTCATGGGACTGATTGACGACGATGAGTAATTATGCTACTATTGTTGACGTGATGGGCCAAGTTGAACACTCACAGTAACGCCAGCGGCTTGAATGATTTGATTGCTTTCAGTCGCAGCGCTGACGGGGACGGATGGCATGGGATAACCGGCGCTTGTCATGATTTCCGATCTCGCAATTCCTGGTTCAGGGCTTGAACCAAGAGCAGAGTCGGTGATGGACAGAGATGGACTGTTTGGTTTCTTGAACTTGGTAAGTTTCTTGAAAAAAGGCTTCATATTGTTGAACAGTGGGCTGTGGTGCTCGATGTGCTGTGATGAGAGGCGGAAGAAAGATGTACTCAATTACATAAGCACGGGCGCTTTCGCAAATTCAATTCGGCGGTTGGGACGAATTTTTATTTTCAGCCAAAATTTGGTCCAAAACGGGTGCGCAACCTGTACATGCACCGATTTCGGCCAGGACCTCATTATAAGAACGTTCCAACAAAATCAATGCCAGTGTATAGCATAGAAGAATGGAGTAAAAATATCCGTAGCCCAGAGCTTGACGCCGGGCGTTTTGTGAATTATTCGAGTTGCTTTTTCTTCATAATTTCACTTGCGAACAACTTGTGGGTATTATCCAGAGGAATATTCCACCCCCAACCTGTCGGTCGGTAGGCTACTAACGGTTACCGAGCACAAGTGGACTTTTACGCGACGGTTCGATTAAGAGGCCAGAAGTACTTGATGCCAGGGAGGATATTATGTTTACATGCATGGTAGTAGTGAAACGTATGTGCAGAAAGAGATTACGATAATTAGTAGAAGATAGGGACATATTGTTGTTGAAAGAAAGGGGGTGCGCCGTTGTTGTAGTAAAAAATATTGTATGCATCCTTCCAGGAATGAAAAAGTGAAAAAAGGTCCACCCACATCATTCACGCGAATAAATAAGCTGAGAAGGGATGAAACCCAGGAAAGAAGTTTCCCGGTCTGAGAAGCAGAAAAAAAAGGCAAGCCGTACCCTACTTGGTTGGCCACTGCTTCTGTTTTTTCTTCGGATTATCATCATCTCGAGAAAAAGTCTTCGAATCCTCATGTAGACGTTTCCCAGTCGCACTCCGACGCTTCTTACTATTCCGGGGTGGACTGCTCGGCGCGAAGGAAGGTGGCACAGTTGTGAAACTATTGTTTGAGAAAGGCGTAGTAGTGGCAGACAACGGCGCGCTTGAGAAAGTGAAACTACTGTTGCGTGAATGGCCATCCGCTTTAGGCGTGGAAGGAGCCTCTGTCTCTGTTGAAGGAGGAGTAGGTGCCATAGGGTCGGGGATCGCTGAGGTCTCAGGACGCGTCAAGTCGAATTCGTTGGGCATGGTAGCCAACACGGCACGGTAACCTGCTTGAACTAAGCCGAAAAATTGAGGTTTTTTGGTGTAAACCCGAAGGAGGTCTTCCCCGAACCACTGTGGGGTCATCCCCGAGTAATCGCCTCGTTGAGCTTTGTAGCTCCCTATAATCAAAAGGCATTTGCAATTAAAAACAGGTAGTTAAAAAGAAGAAAAAGAGGAAGAGCCTTACGAGTATAATCCTGTTTCGAATAAAACCTAATAAAATCCAACGGGTTCTTTTCCTTCATACCAAAATGCATCAGGACAAAGCTAACGATCACATCAGATTCTTGGAGAGAAGTCGTGGACAAAGAACCCCCATCCTCAGTCGTTGTTGGTGTTGGCAGTGCTCTGCAAGCTTCCACGATACGGGCGGCTGTTATGTGTTTCTGAAATAGAGATCGCATGGGCCAATCGATTACTTTGAAATCAACACATTTATAGAGATCGCGAGTGCGGATCCGATCAAATATGGCACGAGCTTGTGCAAGTTCCTGAGTGGAAAAATAAGCAAGTTAAAACATACAAGAACCGTAGATAGATGAAAAGATTGTTTTACAGGTTCGGTGGTTGCCTCGATGAGGGGCATGATAGTGTCGGTCAAATGTAAGTATCGTTCGGGCTCGAAAACCCGGTTGGCAATATTCAGATGAGGATCTGCACTCAGGAGTGCGTCGATGATCATGTATTCAATTGAAACGGCTATATACCCAACTTTCAATGAGATCACGCTGACTACTAGGCATTGAAATGAAAAGGAACACACGTACCTGCTTTATGATTATAGCATATTTTGTGCATTTTGAAGCGTGCGTAACAAATATCGTAGATGTGGTTTGCGTCCTTGATGTGGTAACAAATTTGGTTGTCAAGGACGCGTGCGGAATTGACGAGGCTAATCTGTAGCTTCAGCCCACAATGCATAATCTTTCATTTTACCAAATGACTTACCGAACAGGCGACAAGTGAATAGGATCACCCAACATATGCGAATCACGATGAATGTAGTCAATTCTAAGATTGGTTTAGCGAAGAATTATAAAGATATCATGAAGAAAGGACAAAGTACTTGTCTACATCAAGCCCATTCCTTTTGTTTGCTACGATGTCGAAAAGGAATGACTTTTCATCAGGGCTATCAAACAAAACAAAACAAAAAAAAGAAGTTTTTCAGAAAAGAAAGCTTATGTGCATAAAAAAAGGAACTTACGTGCGGGAGGATTGGCCAGCAATAAGCGCTTTAATGAATTGTTGATCTTTCATCGGTATTGGGATGTTGTTATCTCGCACAAGGTAATCAAACATGATTTCAGACCCGTCCTCATGACTCCATTGCTTGTCTTTCCTATCATGTATTACAAAAAGAAAAGTGAGAAATGGCGAAAGGAGAGAGAACGGTAGGAAGAACGCATATATATGGGGGAAAAAAAAAAGTGAACGAGGCATAGCTGTCTTATGGGTTCCTGAATCACCACAGCGTGAAGCCGAGCAGTGAACTTTATGCTAGTGGTCAACGCACATAACGCTGACATGAATTTCCCGGATGACCATGCAAACCAGCCCCTCGCAAGAAGGAACCTGTTTATTGAAAGAGAACAAAGCCTTTGGCTATCTTTTTTGAAGCATAGAAATGTACAATTCCGAGGAAGAAAACCCCAAGGTGAAAAATTGGTGCTTACAATGCAGCTGGAATGAAAAGATTGTCCCAGACGTGGCTCCAGGGGCCGTGACCAAGATCATGGCAGAGTCCTGCAAGCTCGATACAACCAACATCACGGTCCGTAATCTCAAGTTCTTTTTGACTTTGTATATGCGTGGCCATCATGCGAGCGAGATATGCAACACCTAAATTTGGAAATGGGCCACGTTTGGATAACAGCCAGTAGGTAAGTCATACCCAAAGAGTGTTCGAACCGAGTATGAGAGGCACCCGGCCAAACATATGAAGTCGTCCCAAGTTGCTTGATATTCCGCAATCTCTGGAATTGCTTCCTAAAATAACGTCATCAGTACTCTTTTAGTTAGACATATATCAATGCTTAAGTACGTATCAATAAACCGCGAGAGTGTCGGAGATATTGGGACTAAAGCAGACGTCAATCTCCGTAAAGGGGATAAGGGATGCACTAAACCTTACTTTGATCATAGATGGTATCCTTAATTTGGCGTACAGGAGCTTTGGGGTAGTGGATAAACATTTCATCCTCGTCCATGGTGGAAGTCTGCAAAGAAAGAGGGTATACTTAATGACAGGAAACGTCGTTTAAGCATATGCATGTGTCAGGACTGTCAAAGCTTATATCAATGTGACGGCGTGACATTTTTTCTGTCATAAGAACAATGCCCACACCCAAATTCAAGGGCATTTCGGAATTGCGATCTGCTTTGCGTTCTCAGATCCCTGAAGTCTTAACGGAGGGTCAGTATTTTTGGTTTTATTGCACTGTTGTTTTCCAAATAATTTCTAGCTCTTACAAGTATCCGCAATCAGTTGACTGTACAACCACAAGACACGGCAATCCCGCCCCAGGACGATAGACTCATATTTCTGAAGCAATGGTTGGAGAGCTCACCGGGCGCGCAGGATTTATTTGGCATATGGGATAAGGCGAACCCAGTGCGTCTCGTTGTCCTCTTGATAAGAAGTCGATCTAATATCCTGTTCAGCGTCAACCTTCGTTTCTAGCTCTCGTTGTATCGCTCACGTCCTCCATCATGGCATTGTTGTCCTTCCATTACACTGACTACTCGTTGGGTCAACCAATCATGAAGACACTTTTGAACCCCTCCAACATTCGTCGACTACAGTCTTATATCGGAAGTTCACACAACGAACTTATCATCGTGACGTTGAAGTTATTCAATGTGATGTCGAAGTTTGCCGGTGGACAATATCGAAAATTTGTCCTTGAAAGTTTTCCTTGGGAACTCAAAGTATGTTGATAACCTTTGCAGCTGACAAGCTGCTCACATATCTTGTTACAGTCCCTGCCCAAATTGTTGAACATGCGACGTAAATCCCAGGGTACACTAGACCGAGTTGACCCACTTACAAGACCAGGTCCATTTCATCCCTATACCATTCTCCTTCCTTTAACTAAGTCCAGGGTTCATAAGACATCCGAACGCTCTACGTTCTGCTCCTCCTCTCTTTTGTGGATTCCGATAACACAACACAAACAAAAACCACCTTTATAGAGCAACATCGTGAACCGTTTCTCGCAATATTCAAGGGTATCAGTCAAGATCATTATTCGCTAGTAAGAAGGGTATTGGAAGTGTGCTGGGCTGGCATTTGGTCAGACGCCAAATTGAAGCGAACCTTGAAAATTGGTCTATTTAACGAAATGATTATAGGACACGTATGCTTATTATGTTTTTCGCAAGTTGTTTTGTTACTAATTGCTGTGTGCACAGCTGATCAAGCTATATGACCGTCACTTATCCGACGACGAGGACGACGATCATGTTCCTGCCAACCTAGTCCACCACTTTTTACTGGCAACTTGCACCCGACCAGGTACTGGTATATGCTTCAAGGATCGGGGATGGTACCCAAGAGATTCGGATCCCGACGATATCTACACAAATGACAACGAAGAGTCCAAACGCAAAACCAGTCGGATTTATAACAAAATTCTCGCCAACGTTCTTAAAACTCTCAAAGTAAATGAAGATTCAAGGCAACAAGAACTAGCAACAAAAATCATGATGGCCTGTCCTGAACTCGTCGCTGGGTGAGTCATTCGTTTGCGCGAACCTTGGAACTGAGGTTAAATTTTGACTAGCTTTTGGTCTTCAGCGGCTTTGACTTTGGAACCTCGCCTGTCGTCGAAATGGATTACGAATATAGGCTTCTTTGGCTGTATTATCTCGCTTCCTGTCCCTTCCGCCTCTTTTTACCTACCCAGTTCCCAGTTTTATCAGCCAACTCCACCGTCTCTATCCACATTGATTGAGAACATCCTGCCATCAGTACAGACCAAAATTCATTTCTCCAAAGGTCTTTTATCTTCATCTGGTTTAGTCCAGCATTGCACAGCTCTAGCCTTAACAAAATGTCTCGTTAAATACCAAGTCGTAGATGCACATCTTCGGAAGGTTGCGCACGCTCTGGAGGAAGATGACGAAGATGGACAGTGGCGTAAAAGACGAAGAGAACTGGAACGAGAAGTTCGACGTCGTGTACCTGATTTCCAGGTTGTGGTCGCCTTTTCCCACCAGAAACACCCGGACGTTCCTGGTGGACCTATACCGCAGCCAAATCCAACAAAAAAAGCACTGCTAGCCGAGAGTGCGCAGAGATTGCTCTGGTTGTATCATTGCTCATTACCCTCGATGGTGGCAGAGGCTCACTTTGAACTCGGGAAACTACTTCAAACATTTACAACCGAAGGAGGTTCATTGGACCAGGAGGCCACTGATGCGGCTTCGAGACTATACAGGGTTCAACAACTTCATATACTAAAGCTTCTGAATGACAGTGATCAATTTGTATGGACGAGCAAAATAGGTACCGTTCAAATAGTCTTTACATTCAAAAAAAGCTCGAACTTATGCTTACATTACAGGATCATTGACGCATAGTCCTTTCTGTATTCTACTGCGTGCACTGGCATCAGCTACCATACCTGCAATTCGAAGCAAACTTTCTTCTCTTCTTCGACATGTCCTGTCACAAAGTATCTTATTTCAGGAAGATCCTCATGAATCCGACCTTTGGTTGAAAGCCCTTCCGACGATGCGACCTTCGAATGGCGAAGGGGAAGTAGCTGATGGTGGACCTCTGTTGGATGAAGCCGATGCAGTTATCATGTTCCTTGATGATTGCGTTCAACGATGCCTCAAAACACCTTACCGATATCTTGAAGACGTTCGTTCACTTGCCCAGACTTTAACCTCAAATGCAGAATCCGAACCCAATTACTCATTCGACATATATCCCAGTTCATTGCTTATGACGATCGTCGAACAACTCGATGCGAAAGTGGCTAATAAACTGCTCATCCCTTCGCACATACTCGGCATCACCTCTTTTATTCGCAAACTCTTGTTTTATCTATCAAGCAAGCAATCAGATCTACAATTCTTACATGCGGTTGCAGCAAAAATTGACGAGATCTTTTCACGCCCGGAACGCTTGTTTGAAGGATTTCCTATCTTTTCAGGTTCTATTCGACGTGAGGTTGGCATGCTCCGTGACAGCCTAACGTTTCGCCACCGTCCTTTGTCGGATAGTTCCGCTATCAGCAGTAGCACAGAAGTTCAGGCCTATCTCGACAGAGCTGAGCAGGTACCTCTTCGTAAGTTAATGATTTGTCTCTCCCTGCGATATATATGTCATGCTGATATAATTCTGTCAGCTGTATCCAAACAACTTCGAGCCTTTGCTGCGCTTGAGCTTGTCGACTGGATGAGAACTGTTCCCCACCCGTTAGGTACCCGTGATCTGAAACGACTAATCGATCTTGTCATTAAAGTCCATTTACCAACCATCCATGTCATCCAGGAATATTGGACATTTGAACGCACTGATCTCTGGGAGGCGCTAGATGTCTTGTCAAGGTTTTCTGACCTCCGTCCCTAGTAAGTTCTTTCCACCAGATCCTTGCTATAGAGTTGATGAATGTGTCTGGTAGTCTCAATTTTGAATGGCTTTTCCTTCACGCGGCTGAACAGCAGATTATGGACAAGAAACATCAGACGATTCTCTCAGATGCGGTTTTCACGCATATGCCGACACTTGTAGAGTTGACGCAGGTTCTACATCTTGTCATGCACGCTATCGCGGCTTCTCGACCACGGGATGAAATTGTCAGGGCTCAGCTGTCTATCATTGCTTCTATCTTCCAACAATCGAAAAATGTCCTACCCGTTGTATCCCTTGATTCATTGAAAGAGTTTGTTTTCGTTCGTCCTGGAATTTTAAAGGATGTCATGATGACGATATCGTCTACCGAGATTCTTCTTCAAGGTTAATCTCAGTTTAATTGTTTGTCCTACCTCTTTTTCTCAGAGTATTTTCAGGTGTACAATCTTTATCAGAGGCAGTTCTTAACCCTGCTTCAGAAAATGATAGGAAGCTAGCTTCCGATATCAGTTATCACTGGCTCACGGCAGTAAAAGGTGGTCTTGATGGCAAAAATAAATATTCAGTCAGTTCTGAAAATTTTATGGCCTTTTCCTATCGATGAACAACTTTTTTCTAGGTATTGTCTGCCTGTATGTGGATCAGATATCTGGAGTCACCATCTCTCTTGGACCTCCTTGATGTTTTGGAAGGAAGAGTCCACCATATGCCAACTCTCCCAACTTTGCAAGTTACCAAGACCGTGTTGGAAGCCCTCAAGTCGCGTAGTGAATCTGAATTGACTCTTAAACAGCGACTACCTCAGCTTTTGTCTTTACGATCCGTATTACCGGACTTTTTGCTCCTCGAAGATTTGATTGCCATTGCAATTGAAGCTTCATTACCGATCGGTTTGGATGGATCTCCTTTGTTTACTACTACCTCCAATGAGGTTGATTTTGTGACAGTCATCAACCGTGCAAATACTCGTTGGTCTCATCGAACCCACACTCTGGCAGCTGAACTTGATATACGTCAATTTCTCAATCAAGACAAGTGGTCTGATTCTACTGTCCGCATCATCTCTGCGTTGGTCTATCGTCAGTGCGAAAGTGTTGTTGAATGGCTAGGCACGGAGAGCTGTTCGCGACGACAGATCTACCATTTACTGCCCATTTTCCATGCTGTCCTCGACTCTTCACTCTCCCAAGTGACCTCATCCATAAAGAGTAGCGTGTGGCTTCCTTATATCTCCCCAATCGTCAGCGTATTAGCAGATCAAAACATTTCTGTTGTGTTACGAAAGCTCGGCCGATCGTGTATTATCAATATCCTCTCAAACGCTGGCGGAGATCTCTCCGCCCTCCTGGCTGTCTTTACGGAAGAAGTCAACGCCATGACAGAAAAAACGGTTTCGCTCGAAATCGTTTCACTAGGCGTCGCCCTCGCTTCTAGACTCGGTAAAGCTGTGAGCTGCGTAATATCTATCTTGGTAGACCGCGGAATGCAATGGCTGATTGATCAATACCAACTCGTTGGGGATCACGAAACAATGGTAGATAAGCAATTGGCGGATGAGTTAGGTATGTAATCAATTATATTCCGTGTGTTCCGTCATGTTGGGTATTGAACCGGTGCCAGGTTCCTTGATTAAACTATCCTCTGTTTCAAAACCGCATTTGGTGGAAACACTTTTGACAGTTATTATTCAAGGCCGATTCAGCAATGTTTCAGCGCTCAAACTTGCAGTCATTTGTCTTTCGAGTACTCAACTCAAAGTATGTATTTCTCTGTGTAAAATACAACGTTTTGTGTTTATTGATCTATTATTATCTAGCCTCTCATTGTCAATCGTCATTTGCAAAATATCATCCAGCACCCACATTTCTACAAACTTTGCACCAACGTCTCTCCCGAAGTATCATCAATCCGGGATGCTATCATTGAACTTCTACACTCCTTATTTCATCTACATCCGACGAACACATGTCAAATCACACATATTGAACCCATTGTTCCTACTTATCGCGGCACATTGTCGCTATCAGACCTCCGCATTTTGTCCATTTTACAGCTTTTTGAGAACCAACGAAAGTTATCGATTACATCCCTTCTCAGCCGTTGGTCATCCACGTCTAATGCATCCTCTCAAAGTGCGTTGGAGGCCCTTCAATCCCTGGACCCAATACTGGTGCTCCGGACGTGTTTGAACCTCCCACGATGGCGGTGTGTTGAGGACCAATCCGCTTTGTTGACAAACAACACCCAAGATGCACATCTATATGACCCTGTGTTTGTCATGCTCCTTTTCGGCCAGATGCTCGCAGACCAGCCTCCATCCTCAGCGTTTGCGTGGCTAGAACTTTTTAGGTCCAATGTTGTTTCCTTGTTCATCCGAGTCTTATCATCAAAAGATGGCCAGATGCGTGAGCTCGCCTTGTGTCAGGTTGTTGCGTTATGGAAACAGATGGAGGTAAGCAAAATGTTCTTCACGCGTTTCCGAGACACCTAATTCATATCTTTCTAGCACGCCGACTTCCAGGAGAAGCCTCACGTGTTATATATTCTTAACATGTTGAAAGACACTATCCGAACCCATTCTAATGAACCTCCTAATCGACTCCCATCGTACACCACTCTCATCCTAATGCACGCTTTGAGGGGCATTTTTTATCCTTCCAACTTTATATATCCTCTTACTGCTCGTTTTCTTCTCCAACGTCCAGAGCTCGACACGACGGATGTGCCCATGCTCTATGGAATGCTTTACAGTAGCTCCGATGATTGGAGGAAGGAACGTGGATGGATCATTCGATTTCTATCTGATGGGATGATGAGCACGGAAGACTGGCGAGTGCTGAAACGCAGGCATACATGGGAGTTGTTGGCAAGTCTGTACCAGAGCTCAGAAAGTGATATCATCCTTCGACAGAGCATCTTGGAGGTTGGTCCTCATTGCGATTTTTTTACCGCCTCCTCTTATCTAAACTTACCCTTTACCATCAAGGTTCTTGCAAACCTGACTTGCAATGCTCAAGCAACGAATTCTCTCGTCCTCAAATTCGCACTTCTCTCCTGGATCGAGATTCAAATACTACATTCTACCCTTGGGAGTATTGCGTGGATTAAAATCCTTGAAAACATTCTTATCGTAGTAGACTCGAATAAGATTGAAGCGTCTACGAATGGTGAATGGCGTTCCGCGATTGGTAGATGCATTGAGTACTTGGTAGACGAAAAAAGTTGTCGTACGTTCTTCGTTCGTGGATTGATAAATGATCAAGGATTAACCTTTTTTTGTCAGCTACTGCTCTGGAGAACCTGACATACGCCGCCCCTGTCATCCTACGGCTTTCGTTATTGCCAGGATCTCCGCTCGATAACTTGTCAACTCTTCTCGATCATGCCTTGCATTGCTTGGACAAGTTCGAAAAGAAGGTCGACATTAGCTCAAAGGTCTCTCCGACGCTACCAACTAGCTCCCTCGCCTCACTACACCGTTCTTCCGGACTTCATCAACCATCCTTGATCAAAGATCCTCTGCTTCTTTGGGGATCGATGGTGGAAATGCTTTGGCGCTCTGCAATGACTCAAGAGCAGAAATGTCCTGCGTGGGACTTGTTGACTCCAAAATTATTAGTCTGGAGAACGATTGTAGATGGAGAAGGAAGTCAGGTTGGAGAATGGGCACGAACAGAGGTTTTGAGAATCGTAGCATTTCGAAATACTTTCTAGGTGCTTCCAAAGTTATACAAATTACGACGCATTGTGTTGACTTGCAACAACTTTTACGCCTATCAGCATTCGCCGCTTCCCCATACTGCTAATAAGGACGTTCTTCCTTTGTAAAAACATTGGACTGCCTTGGCAGGCTCGAAATAAACGGCCAGAGACTATTCCAGGAGTCTGGAGGCGAGTTCTACCAAGTAAAGCATACTGAACACAATTGTAACAACAATCAGATATTAAAGGAGTAATAACACAGATAAATGGAGCCCGAGGCTAGATAAAGCGTTACCGCTGAGAAGTTGCATGCTCAATCTGTTGTTGGCAAAAACGTTCTCCGAGACTTCATTTTTCAATTGGTAAAGATTCAATTTTTTTGAGAGATCAACTAATTCGTTCGGATTCACTCCCTCTCTGAAGATGTGCATCGAAGCTAATATTCGGAGAACTCTTCCAGCCTTCCGCGCTTATTAGATACCAGACTTCTGACCGATTTCTGAGATATGCACCCTAGCTGGCTTTTCTTGAAGAATATCAAAGAACCTTGTATGTAAGCGCCGACGTTCAAACAGCTCTTTTCAACAATATAATAATTGGCATTACATGAATCGCTGAGAATATATTTAGAAAAATGGGTGATGGTGATGAATATTGACACAAATGCTCACGTTGACCAATGTATGGCTAGGTCGCGCGACGGTGGTTCAAAGTTGAAGGCAAGCGCTTTTTATCTGGATCACGGTTACCTAGATTTTTTTCGTATATCTCATTGTCCAGAGGGTGAGATTCAGTATCGTCGAGGGAGGGGACGACGGAGCTTGCTGATTTGCTCTACAATCTTGCTGGCATCTGTGATGAGAGCAACCAGGGCTGATATTTGACATGATTAGGAGCCATGTCCAATGCGATCTTGTTTGGTGCATTGACTGAGAAATCCTATCTATCAGCGCCATATAGCACTTCCAAAAATACATAACCTGAGGGCCATTGCCTTGCATGGCATTTACCAGTCCCTCCATAACTGACTTAGATGAAGTCAAGCTGCGAACCGCAGTCCCAAAAAGGGGGGGCTGAGCATGTGACGAGCACAAAGTGAGCCAGCCGGGATGCCACCTGCTCTCCCTCGCTCTCTTCGCGGGCCCAACTCGGGGGTCCGTCGACGCCCTGCACCCTTCCCATCTGAACCGCCTGCAGGACCCTGCAAGCAACCCACGAGCCAGCACCTACCTATACGAGCCACCCAGGACTCGGATCCGAACAACGCCAACCCGCCACTAGTATCAAACACTGCATTATCGGAAACATGGGTGCTGGCACGCAATCTGTTCAGCATTCCCAGCCCCTCGCATGCCCAGCCCCTCGCGGATTTCAACTAGACGAAAAGCTGAATTGAACAAACTCACCCAGGCAGCGGCGCCAGCCTCGATATTGCTTGGCTTCCTTCTTTAGTAGTGGAAGAGCTTGTGCCGATGCACAAGTAACACCCTGGTGAGTCCCACTTGCCCTGATTGATTGGATCATGGATGACCTGAGGTAGGACACCACAGCCGAACAGCACAGGCATAGGTTGTTCAACATTTGAACTTGGGGAGAGATAGACAAAGACTGAGAGGAAGGGGAAGGAACAAAGATAGTGGCTGGAAAATTGGTCTGTTTCTTATTTTATTCAGTTGATGAAGGCTCTTGCTTAATCTCTCTCAATTTATTGTTCTTTTTTGACAGGGATCAATTATCTCGTATTCGGGCGAGTTTTACATCTACACACCACAGGTTGCGGTGCGAACAAATTCATTATTAAATGAGCCAGGTAAGCATGTAACCCATCCGCATGCAGATCTGGACTGAGGACGGTCCCATGCCTTTGGATACAGGGTATGCCATCAAACTGCGAAGCCAGAGTGAGGTTGCAAACTGACAGTCGCAAGGTGATTTCTTTCACGACCTGACTGTTTTTTTACTGATAATAAACAGTCTTTTCTGTGATAAGGGACGGTCCTCCTTTATCAGCAACAGTTGTCCAAGATCATCAACCATTCTCACAGACCAGCCCACATCCCAGACCCTTACGTCTTGTCTCATAAACGCAAGTGGCACCTCACCCTTTCTTTCTCAACCCACCCCCACCACCCCTCCTTCAATACTGGTGCTCCAAAGCTGCACTCACAGACCAGACCCATCCCATGCCCTTACGTCTCATCTCGTAAACATGTGTGGCAACTTGGCCTTTCTTTCTTGGCAATTCCACCACCGCCACTACCTGTCCCTCCTTTGGTACTGGTGCCCCGAAGCGACTGCCCCATGCCTCCCACTATGCTAGTTTACGGTGTGTAAATTGCGTAGCACCATTTCTAGGTAAGTCTTTACATATTCTTCTGGTATGTGCAAGGTAGCTGACAGGAACTTTTTAGCATATAAGCTTCCCTGTCATCTCCAGCCACCGCTATCACCAAACAGGAACAGTTCCTTTCATGCACGCCACTGCCCTCTTTGGATGAAATGATGACTGCTTGGATTATGGACTCGTAAGTTCTTCTTTCTTGTACTCAAAGTTTAACCTCATCCCTTTCACAGCTGTGACACGATCAGCCTCAATGGAAAACCACCCACCACCCCCTGCAGCTCCTACACCCATGCTCAGAAAATGCATGCAGGCATGACCCATGTATTCGGGCATGTCCTTGGCATTGGATCCCAGCCATGGAAGCAAATATGTCCTCATCAGATGGTGAAGTGCGTGTAGAAGGGAACCCATCAATATCCAAGAAGGTATCAACTTACATGGTTAGCCTCCGCTGTCGCAAGGTGAGTACAATAATTTTATTTAGGAGGATCTTTTGCTTATATCCATCATGACACTAAAAAAGATCTTTGATGTCTTTGATGAGATGCCTGGTAATCTTTCCAAGCAGCTCAGTAGCAAGGGGGCACCAGGATCAAAAAAAAATACCTGGGGTCGATTTATTTTTTAAGCCAACTTTGGGTGGACTAACTAACTTATGTAATCAGGAACACATCTATATATGGCAATATGACATCATCCTATCCTCACCTCCATGCTCGCTTGCCTCCCCTTGCCTCAGAAGACACCTCGCAAGCAGTGCAAACCTAATTCTGGGCTCCAACTCTAGGTATTAGAGGTGATACTAACATCTCAGGTAAGTAATGCAGCACAATCCTACTTGATAATGTGGTACTTACCCATTGAGTTTCACAGCCAGACTGATTACATTTGATTGTGCCACCTGATCAACCATCAAGTACCTGGGTGAAGGGATTTTCAGTGCATTTCAAATTGCCTATAGATACTGGTTGTAAATAGTGTGATCACCCATAAAATATGAATATTACAGTCTTATCTACCTACACCAGACCTATGCTACTAGAGAAACTCATTTCTGCACATCTTATGCATGTAGTAAGGCCTTAATAGCTTCAAATTGATGTTTTAAACCCTTGTTCTGGTGAAGTCCTTTTTTTTTTAGGGCCTCCGGCTGGACTAACTAACCAGGTACCGGTCCGGAATTTCGATCCCGGTGCCCCCTTGCTCAGTAGGGATAAAGGCATCCCTGAAAGATGGAGGCATGCTTCCAGGATAAGGTACACTGCTCGCGAAAGCTGTTTGGTCTTTAAGTCTCTACCATCTTTCAAGTCTTTGTAAAGATGCCAAAGATGCAAAAGATGGACTGGCCATTTTCATGATGCCTGCTGGGGTTTCTTATCCTCCAACCCCTCAGAAACCCTTACCCTTACCCTCCAAAACCCTTACCCTTAGGTGAGGGTAAGGGTTTTGGAAGGTAAGGGTAAGGGTTTTGGAAGGTAAGGGTAAGGGTTTTGGAAGGTAAGGGTAAGGGTCAGCCTAATTCCACCCTGGGGTTACCCCTGCCCATCACTAATTAGGAGTTGGGCGGCACAGCACATACACTGAGGCCAAAGTCCTTTCTGTTACAGTCCAGTTCCATTCCTGGCATTCCATCCATTCCAGATTCACTCTGACATTTTCCCTTCTTGAACTTAACAGGGGTCTACAATGTAGGACATGAACAAATGCAGGAGAAGTACTTACTTTGGGACATATTTCCAAGTTCAAACATTATGGTGGCCACTGAAATTGAATTTTGGAAAGAATATTTCTCGGGTTCTAATTAGCTAATTGAAAGCCATTGAAAATTTGATATACCATCTTCATCCTAATCAAAAAAAGTTATTGCCATTAATATTCAAGTTAGGGTATCAAGAAGAAATAAAACTATCAAGTCTAATTAAAATTCCATTATGTAAAAAGTCCAATGAAGGTGGTGATGATACAGATGCATAATGTTTTGCTTGACACCATCGGCGAGTCGCGACCCAGAGATGAAAAGGGAATCAACCTCCAAAAATTCTAAATGAGCGCCTGGCTTCCATAGAACTCCCTTGCTGCCACCAACAACCTGTCCTGTTCCTCTAGCCACTGAGCCTGCAACAACACTTTTGAATTTTCTCTCGCTTCATAATCAAAACTTTTCACCATAACAGAAAATGCCACAGAAATAGGTTGATGATCAGACATGTTCGCCTTGTGCCGTTTGTAATGTAATTGCTGAACACAATTGGCCACTCTAGAACGCCATAGAATATGATCGCACCATGCAGGGGCATGGTGCTTTAGTGATGAATTGTACTCGTCAGAACGAGGATCGTATTTGTAGGTTGGATTGAATGTGAAAAGACCTTTGGAGAATCCACGCAACTGACATCCACAATTTAACTTGATCTCTTGGAGGAGTTGGTCATGAGGAGGAGGCTGGCGAGGTCTCCAGCATGGATAGTGGTGATTATAGCATCTTGGCGATGATCTATCCGATAATTCATGTCACCTTCCAACTAGATCCAAGTCAGTTACCAAAGCATCAAAGTGGGCAGAGACAAAGGGCTCACGAAAACAAATTCATGGTCAAGGACCATTGTACCATTGCCACCACGGATATAGGCCATAGGATGATCTGTTAGTGAAAACACAGCTTTTTCCTCCAGCATTCCCACAATGTCTGCATTCCGATGTTGAACTGCATTCTAACCAGCGGCGAGATGACAGTTAATGAAACATATCAATGAATTACCAACCACAAAGCGTGCAACGATTCCACCCTATCGTGGTAAAAGATATGAATAATTGTGTTATAAGGATGAAAAGTTCCACACCTTGTTGCCATACTGACCCCCCATACCTCGTTTGATGGTAGTTACAGATACATCATTGAATAAAGGCCTCTCTGTGTTCTTAACGAAGATACAACTGAACAACACAATGAGACTCTCAGTATGAGCCACGCAATAGGCAACATCCTTCAGCATCGCTGCCCGTACAGCAAGGACTAGCCGATCATGCCACCTTTTATACATGCCCGTAACCTTTTCAGAAAGCCCATCATCTGTTTTCTTCTTACCACCAAGGAAGACATTCTTTGCTACCATCTTCCGACTCTCTAAATCGATGACTTCTTGGAACCCAAAGACGATGATGTCAGGAGGGCTATCGACACTATGAAGAGCATTGTTTAGTAAGTTGTAGTTTTGAGGATCGCCATTGAGAGCATCAGGACAAGCAGAGTCACAGTTCCATGAAACCACCATAACCGTCAAGTCGAGGAAGGAACTGAAAGAAGTTTCTGATTTCACTAGTTCCTTGTCTATCCCCAAAGGTAAGGTAGGGATGGAAATGAGTACACCAATTACCAACCAAATGAGACAAAAGACAGAAACTCACCGACCTAATCCCATCCCAGAAGCCCATCCCAAAGTCTCAACTGCTTGTCCCTCCCAATACTAGCAACACACAGCCTTCCCACCTTCATAATTGCATAATGGTTAACCACCAACTTCATTACTGGTACCCCAGGATGTGCATTCCAACAATTTGTCACCAACCAAGGCTTTTGAGACACCGTCATAAGCCGAGATCATCCCATTCCTACTCCCAGCCTAAAGACGGTTGCTGACCCCTTCCAAACTCAACACATCTGATACTGCTACTTTCATGATTTCCACACAGCAAGGATACCCGTCTTCGGTGTCGAGCTCCCACATAGAGATAAACCCTTCTTCATGTCCAACATAAACCATCCCTGGCTAGGAAGGAAGTATTGTAGCGGAGGTGATGAGCCCAACATGTTCGGTCGGTAATAGTGACCTCCCAGTACTGGCAGGATAAGATAACTGTCGCGTCTTGGACAGATGAGAAATGAAATAGATGTTTATTACAGTAGGAAATGATGGGCAAGAGATTTGTAGATGTGAATTTCTTGTTTGTGCCTAGGGCTTGCCCAGGCTCCTCGAATTTTGGATCTCAGAAGGTGAAAGGGATCAACCTCCATGTGGTCCCATTCGCGCCAAAAGATTTTGCCACAGTCTGAGCTGGGCGTGGTCTTTCGGGAGAGATTAGATTGGCCAGAGATAGCGGCCCAATCATTTGATCCAAAAATTTCAGAAATGATCTGAACTTCATTCTGAAGAGGAGTCCGAGCAAGACCTGAGCACCTGGTGATCTCGATTGTGGCGAACAAGTGCCAAAATCAACCAGCTGTACCAACCAGAGCGAAAGCTCCTGTCGGCAGGTTGGTGAGGCACTTGGGTGAGCCAAGCTGTCTACCCAATCAAGCATCACTCTGAGGTTGTGCATGCCCGGTTGGCACTGTCCAGAAGAATGTCAGCCTCAGGTGTCAACACAAGTGTCCCAAGTCATGTTCGATCCTCTGAGGCAGCAATCTGTCAGGTGAGCATGATGATATTCTTTATCTAATAACACAAATGGTGGGCAAAGCAGTAAGAGGCAAGTTGATATCGTGATAATGCCAAATATAATGAGTTATGTACGATGAGTACCCAGGCAATTCTACAAATGGAGTGCGTGAAGCAGGAGTCGTACATGGTACAAATGATGATGCGAATGTAATCTGAGATTGTCCGAGGCGGCGATAGACTTGTTTGTATTCTACAGAAATGAAAAGGGTGCAGATGAGGCATGAAATCATAAGTGCTAAATAGAAAGTGAGCCGTCTGAGGCATTGATAAGTGCGGAAGAAATATTATTCTTGATACAGAATTGTTCGAAAATGCTGGTGAGATTATCGATATGAACCTTGTTGTAGGTGCTCATAGGGAGGATTTCCTCCATATGGCGCCAGTAGAGAAGAAAGGCGAGGGATGTCCAGCCACCAGTAGCTGCAACCACCTCAGGAGGTACCCCCGCGAGAAGTAGCTTGACAGCACCCCCAATGCGGAAACTATGCCCGAGAACATGTGCAAGTTTGGCAGAGGACCATACCCCTGTAACAAACCGGAGGAAATCATGTTTGAGCAGATATCTTGATTGACCTGATGGTGTTGTATATGTAAAGAGAGCGGAAGAGGGGGAAATGGATGAATTAACAGCTATGTGGTTCTCAAGAGCTGAGACAGGACATAGTAGCGAGCCCGGGCTGTGCTGTGAGGATCACTGATGCACTGACTTCCTTGGTGGTCTTCATCCAAGGTGATAATGACAGAGTGAAGTACATGGTATTTCTTATTGAAAGCTGCTGCAGTGGTGACAATGATTTCACCAAGACGGCGACAGCCCCAGAAGGTGCATAGAGCTGCTGCCCATACAGCTGCGTGAAATGAGTTCGCTAGATTGATGGAATGATGGAGAGCCATCAAGTGCTCGATGGATACAGGTGCCCTCAAAGCCATCTTGTGACTGGTGCCCTCCTTGTTAGCTGAAACGCGAGCAAGCTTGACCCAGTCATTGTCACCATGCCATGGTGCGTGATGTACATATGCCAACTGCATAGGCCCAACATCCAGGAGCGAATAGTGTTACCAGTTACCAGGCCTTTGTGTGCACCGATGAAGGCACAAAGAAGGGGGTATTGCACTGGCATGCGGTCTTCTTTGGCGATATGCCATTTGTCACAGAACTGCGTGAAACACGTCAAACCAGCTGCATATGTGGACCTAGTATTTAGGGCGTAGCCACCTCTGATAGCCATGAGAGCCAATTCAACAAGAGGAAGGGGAAGGGGAAGGGTAATCTCCTCCCTGTGGCGAGCTCCAAAAGGAGTGTCCCACGAGAAGATGCGATCGGCAGCTGCAATGTGAGGACGGAGAAGGCTGGGTATAACAAATCAATTGTGGTGTGGTTTGCGAGGCTGTATTAGGCAAGAAGCGTTTGTGGGGGTGGATGAGGATAGATATGGAATATTTGCTTTGGGAAGTAAATCAGATGGAATTAAAGCTGGGAGAGGCAATGCGATGGGAATGCTGGACTCGAATGGTGATACAGAGTGATTCTTATAAGGATGAAAAGAACTTTGAGGACATGTGGGGTGTGGTGAGATAGGAGCAAAGACTCTTTTCTCACCCACTGACCTCTCAATGACACAGCTTGCCGATGGGAAGCTTCAGTCGAGGCTAGACATCAATAAAGCAATGAATAAGCTCCTCTGGGAGTGTGAACTTGGGAAAAACTTGCTTCCCAGCTGGCTCTGGATCTCTGCACGAGATGGGGTCTGCTGGGTTGGCTTCAGACTCAATGTAGTTGAAATTAGGGGTGATGAATAAGTCCATGAGGACAATGTATATGCGATGAACCGCAAGATTGATGTGTGAATTTGAACTGCAGCCCTTAGCCATGGCGCCAATTGTTCCTTGGTTATCCAAATGAATAAGAAGACGGCAATCATGAAGCCCATTCTGCTCGAGGAAGTAAATAAGAAGCTCAACCGCAATGGACTCCAGCCAGCAAATGTCACTGCCAGGAATCTTCCATGTAGGTGACAGGCAAAATGAAGCCCAGGAATCTCCCATGACAATTCCGATACCCCACGATGTAGAGGCATCAACGTAGAGCCCCAGATCCTGTAGAGGCCCCCGAGGACATAGCTGGCGAGCGATGCTGGGCATGGAGAGCTCTTGAAGCCACCATTCAAGGTCTCTAATCATGGTTCGAGGTGGATACCGAGTCATGAAGTTTCTGTCTTTGTTTTGAAAGGATGCTGCGAAATTCGAAAGAGAAGGAAGATGCAAGCAACTGTTGGTGTAGATGAAAGCAACATGGCATAGCGATCCATGAATTCTCTTGACATCAATGAGATGACATGGGTGATTGTATATTGAGAAATTATTGAGGAAAATGCGAACGCGCTCATGAAATTTGAGTTGTTTCTCTTCTGGCAAGCTGACTAGCTTTCGGGGAATGTCCCAAAGAAAGCCAATAAAGGTTGTTATAAATTTAAAGGAGTCATCCCCTTTCTTCTTGTGCCATGGGACACCTAAGGGTTCAATGCAACGTAGCATCTCAGGACAATCATAGTTATAATGGAAGTCACCGTCTCTGAAAGAGCCTGTGGCAGATGGAATGTGGAAACTTTTAAGGTTGTCTTCATATTTCAAAACAGGGAGGACTTCCTCAGCCTCCCAGATGTCAACAACTGTGTTAGCAATCATCCCCGCATTGCTACTAGCGCTTGCGCAGCCAAAAGGATGGGCATGATTGATGAAGAAGGCACCCGGCTTTCCTTGGGCGACCAGCCAGGGCTTGTGAGATGGGAGAACGGGGCATGTACAATGGAAGAGTACCTGGGGGTGCAAGTGCTATCTGTGATGTCTGTATGAATATTTACGCCCAACTGATAATGATAGATGATGATGATGGTGTAAGATGAGGACATGAGGTCCAACCAGCTCTCAGCGAGCTGGTCACAAGTACTATGTGTACTTTTTGATGATGGATGAGGACATGGCATCCAAGGTAACACACCCAATGTGCCAATACCTCATGCTGTAGGGATGTGAAGAAACAACCTCTCATGTAAACATGGAGGATGTATATCACATAAATGTGGATAGATGTGTCTCAATGAACGAGCATGGATGGGAGGAAGGAAAGGAGGAAATTGAGAGAAAGAAAGAAACTCACCATGTCTGCAATTTTTGATGCCATATCAAATCTTGTTGGAAAGTCTTCTTTCTTTGTGAATGTATGAGTTAATGGATGAATGAAGTCTGGTTGCTTTTGACAAATGTTGACAAATCCGATGATACACTGTCAGTACGCTAGGTGCTGTACTAACTGAGATGTGATGCGGCTCGGGGCTTCGGTGGCCTAAACACTGAGTCAAGTATATGCAGAAAGGTTCCAACTAAGGTAGGGCGACGAGATATGAGACGAGCGAAACGAGGAGCAATGTAATGACGAAAGGGCGACGAAGGAACGAAGTGGCGACGCAGTGATGAAGGGGAGATGCAGTGACGAAGGGGAGATGCAGTGACGAAGGGGCGACGCAGTGACGAAGGGACGACGCAGTGACGAAGGGGAGACGCAGTGACGAAGGGGCGACGCAATGACGAAGGGGCGACGCAGTGACGAAGGGGCGACGCAGTGACGAAGGGGCGACGCAGTGACGAAGTATAGTCGCTGTATGGGCGACTCGCAGTAAAACGCAATGAAACGAAGGCGAACGACGAGAGAGACAATGACAAGACTTAATTCTATACTCTGGGGAGAGAGGTGAATACTTTCTTATTGTCCTTTGTAACTAAATTACAGGATGTTTTTATAGTGGGTAGGGGAGATCACATGGCTAAGTTGCACATGGGTAGCTATAAAACAAATCAAAATGATGAAACAGGAGTCCAAGAAGGACTAGGCAAAATGGGGAGACAAAACATCAGGGATAGTGGGCAATAAATGAAAGAGGACCGGTCGTCGCTCCGAGGACCGGCAGGAGACATGTGGTATAGGGAGGCGATCAAGGAGCGATGGCAAATGTATCAAAAATAAAGAAAACAACACGTTTGAGGTAACCGAAGAGAGATAAAAGAATATAAATGATCAGCGACCCAAAATGCCCAATGGTGTTAAGGAACTTCTCGATCTGGTGATTGTCGCTGGATAGGAGCGACTGGTAGGGTAGCTACGACGATTTGACACCAAACGATTTGGTGTAGCGTAAGGGGACGTCGGTCTGGGCAGTGGACATGCCTACGACTCTTAGACGAGTGAGCATTACCAAATATGGAAAAAGCATGACTATACACGTGACCGCTGGTGAAAGGGAGCGAAAGGGAGGCAGAACGCCTAATGTCATCCGGTTACTGCCGGAAAAGGGGGCGATCGTACGAGCAAAATATAGCCAAGGCATTTAGGAAGCTTCTGGGACAGTAGAGGCGACGACCGAATAGCCAGAGACTTATCTATGCAATAAAACAGCAAATAGTCGGTGTAAGAGGCGACGTAGAGCGACGTCGCTGCCAAAAATGCGAAAAATGAAGGCAGGGAACCAGCATGTTCATCACCGAATCTTGTCAGGAGTACCACATTGTTGGGGTTGAACAGATACAATGAATGGGGAGGATTGAAATGGCCCCCGCAAGATTGTTTCAACCTCCTCGTGGGAGAAAGGCCCTGACATCCTGCTGGATGAAACCTCCTTAGATAGGTACTCTTCAACCGCCTTGGCATAGTTGGCGACAGATGGGTTGTTGGGTAAAATAACTGTGTGTAAAAGGGGAGGCATGTGCCCAAGGGGAAAGCCATGTCGTAGATTAAACAGAAGCAGAGGATAATCAGCCAGGAGATTATGCTTTAAAAGGAATGCCTCAAAGGCATCGGCATTATATGGGTGAGGTATGTAGTCAAAAATTGAGGAATGATGATTTAAAGAGTGTGGCAAAGGTGGGTGCAAAATGATGGAAGCTGAAAAGTCTGTATATGAGAGACGAGGGGAATGTGCTGCTAAGAAAAATGATTCAAGTGGATGAGGGAACATGGCAAGTCCAGGAGAGAGCATGGTGCTCCTTACTGCCACAGAATGAGCATAGGTGGGCTCATTCATCTTTGGGGTGGGAGCAGCTGCTGCAAGCGCCTCGCAGGTTCCAGGCAATGCAGAGAGGTGAATTATCAGGAGTGACAAGGCCCCGACCAGTACATTTTGACCAAGTCGGTTTTCCGTTGAGGAATTTGACAGGCATGGGCAAGTCTTGGTGGAAAAACACGGTGTGACCTCTCTCTGCGCAGATGAGGCAGGTGGAGTTAGAGAGTGACGGTCTCCCACTGCCTTGAAAAAAGGGCTGTGAGTTGGGCTGGGGGCGAAAAGGGTTTTTGGAAGAGGAAGGATGCCTGGTGTGGTTGCCTGGACCACGGTTGTTATTCGGTGGGAATTTGGGTGCCTGGCAATTAGCGAGAAGACCCTGGAATTCCAATCTGAGTTTATGACTAGAAGCAGCTTCTCTGAAGGCGAAATCATGGTCTCCTGGGTTGAATACTGTTTTGTGGCTTCAATGTTCCTTGCGAAGTTGCAATTTGATACTCTTCCAAGCATCATATAGCTCATCTCTGTCCCTATGTACATTGAAAAAATTGGAGTGCTCGTCAAACCAAGCGGCATGTTGACCATCATCACCCTTCTTGTCGCGCGCCTGTTGGAATTTGTACATATTGAAAGCAGCCTCCGACCACTGACTGCATGTGATGGAAAGTTCTTTTCCGAACCGACTGGCCAGCTTCTCGATATCTAAAATATGGATACCTTTCGACTCGCCTGGTAATGGGTTAGACTTTATAGTTGGAAGAGTAGAAGCCTCATCAACCAAAATTTGTAAGTTCTTGTTTAAGAAAAATGGGAGAGGTACCGCCACATGAAGCTCGGTGTCGAAAAGGCTCTGTGCAAATTCTAAGGGAGTGAAGGCTCCAATGATTCTTTCTACCTGACTGCTGCCGTCCATACAGCACCTCTTTGCACGGAGGATGTCCTCGGTTGTCTGTATGTCAGCGGAATCAGAAGCCACCTTTTGTTCAAGCTTTTCCTCCTTGTCCTTGAGTTCTTCATCTGCCAGAAAATTAGCTAAGCTAGGGTAGATCCATTCACGGAATGAGCTGTAAAAGGATGCAACTTTTAAGCGAGCCAAGTTTTCGGCCTCGATAGTAATTAAAGAAGCCGTCTCCGATCCAGGTTGCAGATGAGAAACAGGGTCCTCTTCATGAGCTAATGTCTTCAAGGACCTAGCATCATTTTCAGCCTTGATCTTCTTGTTCTTTTGTAAAATAGAAGCTAATGAAAGTTTTTTCAGCATCTGAATGACGGTTGGTGAAGAATGTGTCCGGTGAAGTCAAGGAAGGGGGGGGTGAAGGGCAGCTTGGGGAGGAAGGATAATTTGGGCGGGTGGAAGGGGGATGATGTCAATTTCATTGCCTTGGACCATTTTCACGAGGAAAAGACAGGAAAAAGGAGGAGCATGTGTGTTAATAAAATAATAAAGTTATTCTGAGCTTTAGAACTCGAAAAAATTCTAATGAGGACAAATACGGTTGGCGAGCAGGGTCAGGTCTGTTTGAAGTCTGATAGAGCCTGATCCGACAAGTTTTGACAGGACTTTGGGGTCCTTGTCACCACTTCCAAAGTATTTATAAATAATGTGACACAGTCCGCAAGTGTTAAACCGTATGAACATCAAGTACCAAGTCAAAGTAATATGTAGCTGGCAACATATCCAGCTGGATTTACTAATGTAATTGAAAGTCACACCACACTGTACCTGGGTTGCAGTTCATCCATATTATCTAAACTGTTTGAACAAAGGGACTAGAGAGGAAGCGACGAACATACCATCTGACATTTCACATCTGCAAATGGTGTGTCTTGTAAAGATATAATTTCCCTTTGCTATTTGCCCATCCTTTTTGAGTCCAGGATGGTACATACTTCAAAATTGGGAGTGAACCAACAAGAAAGGTTCCTGGGATGGGCGCTTTGACGGCGGCTTCGGCCCTGCTTGGAATCGGTTGGAGGGTCAATGGCACTCAAGTTAATGATTTGTCATAGAAGAAGTGTTGAGAAACGCCGTGGGCAAACACGCACGTGCAGTCATATTAGTGAGTCCTCTTCAAGGTCTTGCCTATCCGCACATGCGGAAGATTGTGATATTAAATTTTTAAATCATCTTATTTCACGGGAAGGGCTTGTCAAATTGTGTAACTTGGGTGTTTCTGGAGGGCTTGTACATTCTAAAGTTGGGTACCTTCTGGTGGTGAGTAATTTATATGTTCATTATCTTTTCGAATTTTGACTTTTTTTTTCTAGCTAGAACAGATTTTAGGCGAAGGGTGCACCATCCGGTCAGATGTCTATACTTGACCTGTCCAACCGGAACTGATTCCTGTCCCCTAACAATTTCCCTCCCATTTGATCTTACGTATCACTACTGGCAAAGTGAGTTCTCAAATTGAAGCCTTCAAGTTGTAGTTCATGCTGACTATCTTTACATAGTCTCAGAAGTTCTGAAGTTGGAGGATGATCTCGTTGGATTCGCCGAGTTTGGGGATGCCAAAGCTGAAGGGATCAAAAGACAAGTATGTTTACACTATCATCCGCCCCATGTTATCCTTCTGGTGCATTCATTAGAAGATATTCTAGCTTTCTCAATGCGGAAGGTGCGTTTTGTGCTAGTCCAGACTCAACCAGGTGTATAAAATCTGTGAGTTTCATATGCTATCCCCTGATTTTTCCCTGCTCTCGGAAACTGATCTGCTACAGTGCTACTTTCTCAGTGGACTGGAGTATCTTAATACTAGGGCTGCACAGCGCCCGTATTACAGGTACGGCCGTCATTTTTACAGGCTGTAATGCTGCCAGGTCTCGACGGCCGTCCCGTATTTTGCTCATCCTAAATCCTCAACGGTACGGTACGGGTCAAAAACGGCCATATACGGCCATAGACGGCTGTTTTCCTACTCATCTGATTCTGCCTCAGATTATATATAATTCTAGATATATGAATAGAAGACAGCAAGATAACAAGAACATTAGAGCCATACGAATGGAAAGTGACAAGAAAATAAGAAAATAAGAGCTAATGACAGGGTCTTGCTTGGCGTTTAAGAAGTAGTCTACGTTTTACTAACATGAGAACCCTAATGGTCTCTGGTTTAAGACTAGCGCGACGAAGGGAAATAGTATCCCGACCACCTGAGAAAATGCGCTCTACTGCGACAGCAGATCCTATCAATAAATAATGTACTGTCAATGGATTGATCAGAAAGGAGAAGTTAGAATACATACCTGGAATAGTAAAAATATCACGGGCGAGACGGTAGAGGTTTGGGAATTGTGCACGCCACCCATACCACCACTGGACCGGGTCACATTGCTGGAAGTCCTCTTGTGACAGGCTCCAGAACTCTGACAATTCGTTGATAGGGGCACGCTTACGCTGGAACCTTGCCATGAAATTTTTTTGAGGTGAACCGTTGGACTGAAGTACACTGCTTGTTGAGTCAGAGGTCACTGAAAGTGTTGAAGAGGATGGAGTAGATGAAAGAGGAGTAGATTGTGATGTTTTCTGAGATGAGCTGTATTTGGCATTGTAGTGTGAATGTAGATCGAGTTTTGCAGCCTCTAATTGATCCAAGAGAGTCATATCGCCAGAGAACTCATCTTTCAAAGCTTCATAAGATATACGTGGATCCAAGACTAAAATATTTGTGAGTATACAATAGCAATAATAAATCTAAGACTTACGTGATGACCAGAGATAGTAGGGAGACTCGTCAATCTTGTAATAATAGTCACTTAGTTTAAGGTGTGCATCTAAAAGCCCTTTCTTCAGGGAGGGAGAGATGGTGTCTGGAAGAGCCTGGAGAATGTCCTGCAGATCTTCCTGGAGGCCTCGAAAAATAGCGTGCGTTGTAGAAAGCATGGAAGTACGAGTTGCTGACATTTGAGTTGTAGCCGCTTGGAATGACTTCAACCATGTTGTAATTAATTCAATTGCTTCCCATTCTTCACTTGACAGGGAATAAGGCCAGAGATCCCGATGAACATGAGAGAAAGTGTCAACGACCATACGATAGTCAAGGGCACGACCTAGTGGATATTAGAAACTATAAGTAAACACATCATGCAGTGAACAGACATACAAAGCATTTGGTGGGTTGATGACCAGCGTGTTTTGACGTCAAGGATGAGGATGAGGTTTGGTAGTGATATACTATTCTGCGCATTTATGGTCTGGATCTCTCTTGCCCAACTCTCTCGACGCTGAGGGGTTGAGCGCACTGAACGAACAATTTTTCGCAGCTAAAACAACAATTATGATAAGAAATAAACAACAATTATCGTGGAATGAAAAACCTTCTGAACTGCCACCTTAACACGATCAGCAACTTCAATAGCCACATCTTCATCGGCCACTTCGTCATCAGGAACTGTAGCATTGAGATCATGCTCACGATCAAGATTTGCATTAACATCATCTTGATAATTGAGGTTTACGCTGGCTTGTGCAGCATCAGATTTCGACATTATACCTATACCTTCCAGGAGCTGGACTTATATTAGATTACGAATAAGGAAGACATGAAGTAAAAATATACCTTTATGGCCGCAAGATGGATAGTATGGGGCATGCATCGCATACGTGCAACAGAGGCTGAAAATTCAATACCTGCATTGCAACACCGTAATTCCAAAGCCTCCATTAATGTATCATTGTTGCTTGCATTATCCATCATTATAGCGATGATCTAATGACGATATATCAGTTGATTGAGAAGACATTCACTTAAATCTTGACAGACCTTGCTCTGGATATTGTAAGTCTCCAGCGTTGACCAGACGGCAGCCGCCATATTTTCTCCGGAATGCTGTCCAATTAACTCCTGGAAGTCAATGAGTAGTTCCTCTGAAGAAAATATGAGATGTAGACGTATAAATAGTTATTAAAAAACTCACCACATTGCCCCTCGTTCGTAATATAATGGGCCACAATGGCCAGAAACGCATAGCAATTACTAGATGTCCAGGCATCAAGAGAAAGACTTATTTTTCCCTCCAAAGCCTGCCAGGGAAAACATAAGGAAATGCTGTAACTCATGTCAGGATCAAGATATCTTACCGCAAACAGAGCCGTTATCTCCTGTACAGTCTCATCCCCAAGCTTCATGACCCGCCTTCGAACACCGTCTCTTTTTGGGAGAGTAAATTTTGATGTCAATCGTCCATAGCTCATAGCGGCAATGAACTCAGGCTTTTCCACCTCATCGAAGGGTTGATCACAAGTGATCATCCACTCGATTAGAAGCCGCTCAAAATTTCCTTGATTCCAGGGTTCCTGGTCGTAGAAAGAAATTTAAGATCCATTTCACGGAGAGAAAAGAATGGAACATACCGTGGTCTGAGCTAGCTGCTTTGCAAATGCCTCTTTGATACCAGTGGCTTGCGCTTCAATGATCTTGGAGTACTCTGTATGACGCAGACCGTCAAGAACTTTCTTCCCAGAGGCCATAAGAATTTCATCATCAGTTGGAGTGTCGCGAATTTTCATAACAAGAAAGAGATCGTGCATAGGCTTGAAGTGTGAGCGGATATGCCCAACCATCCCTGGTAGAATTTAGCATGGATAACATGGCAAATCATAAAACTCACTGTGTAGACTATAATTCATCGCCTTTGAAACAGTGAAAATCTTGTGGTTTCCATGATAGCACCTGTAGTGTTTGTCGCCTGGATTTCCCAGATTTCCATCATTATTTACATCCCATTCTTCATAGAAGTGGTAAATCGGGTTGCGTTTGATACTGGCCTGAACAATAGATGAGCTCTTTAGTTGAATAGATGGCAAAGATGTTACCTTTTTTGATGTGGAAGCTTGTGAAGTCGATGCGACTGATGGAGCTATGGGGACATTACTCTCTGCATCATCCACAACCTTTCGCTGACGTTTTTTAGGCCGTTTAGGTCTCTTCCCATCTGCCTTTGATGATCGCCTCTGGCCAGCAGGAATAGTTTTTGACGGAAGTGATTCTGCGAGCTGTAAAGAGGTAAGACAGTTGTACAAAGTATGAACGGTCAGGATCACCTCTTTGTTTGAAATTTCAACCACATTGCTCTCATCACCCTCATCTGATGAACTACCACTCTCACTTGATGAATTAGCATATTCGGTATCGCCTTCCAAGTCAATAACCATTTCTTTAGCTTTGCTCTTCCGTTTACGTCGCTTTTTCTTGTTTTCAATATCAGATGTTTGAGCCTCTGCTTTGAGGATTTCAGTCATGCGTGTAGTATTCCGAGCTCTTCCTGAAGTAGTACCTGGCGTTCAGAGAAATAAGAAGAGATTCATTGTAATAATAAAAATTTGAACATACGGGGAGGTTTGCTTCCAGAAGCAATTGGGACTGCGTCATCTACATCATGATACCACACTATATCCTTCGCATCCTTCAAACTTCCGTTTTTATCCAATGCTTCTCCGGCCCCTGGGATTTTATTATAAGTATGTATCAATGTATTGTGGAAAGGGTTCAGATATTATACCTGATCCACCAAGCATCATACAGCGAATGAAAAAATGCGTCAAAGGACCAGCAAGAATGTCCTTCATTGTATCCGAATTTTTGAGCCGAGCTGGATTCAGACCATTCATTTGAATGTATGAAAAGGATTGGTGGGATCGTGGAAAGACTTGATGATTCATCAAGGCAAGCTTGATATCGTTGATAGTAGTATTGTCAGAAACAACTGTGAAAGATCATGATATAAGAAAAAATTTCAGATATAATTAGAATACTTACGAAGAGAAATTGTTGGACCAGAGGCTGGAGCAACAAAAATGGTGAAGACACATTGATTTTTGATAAGGCGCCTCATGCGATCGAGCCGCATGTGTGATATATGGCTTCGATGGTATCGAAAGCGATGGAAAAGAATGCGGTATAATGGTAGGACATTGGGAAACAAGAAGGCAACTGCCTAAGATGTCAGTAGAGAAATTTCCCTAAAGATAAGACACACACCCCATATGACCAAAACAGCTATAAAATAGCCTGCAATCATAGTTGCGCCAAGCGGTGAGGTCTTTAGCAATGTAACACATCCCTCTAAAAGCCTGCGATTGAAGAATGCAGCGTATACGGTGACCAGAGCGATTGGTAAGGCGACAAAAATTGGAATAATAGCGAAAACCCATGCCAAAGCATGCGACGCAATGGTTTTTGTTGTTGATGGGAATAATGTCGGCCGGTCAGGTCGACGCAATGCCTTTGGAGTAGCAAAAACATCTAAAGAATGAGTGTCAGCACGTTCATAAGATCAGAGTTAAAGAAAAGAAAGGTTACCCATTGAATAAGAACAAACTTCAAGTTTGGCCCCTTGAGATGTATTTGAACTTCAGCGTCTGTGAGGAGGTAAGAAATTGTCGTGACTGCAAAAAGAAAAGGGCACCTTTATGCTGTCCATTCTGAGATTTATTGCTCAACGACATGTGAGGAGGCTCTGTGGACAGAGGAAGCAGGACAGGTAAACAGAGGCAGCAATGGTGGACAGAGGAAGTGGGACGAGACAGCGAAGGAAGCAATGATGGGACGATTCGCATCGATAAGCCCATGATGTGTCTAAAGGAGGAAGTAACCATTAGTAAAATTTCCCAGACAACGGCCGTCGTACGGCCGTCGACGGTGTTTCACTCACGGTTTGAACGGTATACACCCGTAAATGTGCCGGCCCGTTATTGGGAAGGAAAAGGCCCCAACGGTACGGGTAATTACCCGTCGAGCCCGCCCGTAAACCCGTAAGTTTACGGTGACGGTGCGCAGCCCTACTTAATACCCTACGTTTTCCTTGCGCCACCGATATTGAGCACCATCAACTGTGACAACCACTATTCTGTATGTCTCACATCCGCAATCCCATGGCAACAACCAATATGCCAGAGTTCGTAAGTCCTTGAGCATTCACTGCAGCCTTTAGGCAGATTTCTCAATGTACTCACTCTAATTTAGCATCTGCTGAGGACCCGGAACTAGTGGTTTTCCACGACACACCCGAGACACACCATGACTTATGGATTACCAGAGTGGATTAATAATAATAAGTAATACTGGGTAATGAGAATGAATTGTGACTTGAAGGTCACGACTTTCAGAAGAGGACCCCAGAGATAAAAATACACCTCCCGGAGCTCGGCACAGACCTGACCCTGCTCGCCAACCGTAGACGAATAAACACTTTTTTCCGCGTCAGAACCAGGTCCAATACGATGGAGAGAAGTGCTCCCCAATTGTGAGCAATTCTATTCCTATTTGTATATGTGATTTACAGGGGAAGAAGCTATAGACCTGGTTCTGACGCTGGGCGTTGTCTTATCCTATAATGAGCTAGCCCTCGTACCTCGGGCTCGCTCATCGCGGAATTAAAGAGGTCGAATACTCGAATGATTGGTAACTTCTGCGTCAGATGACCATGATGCTCCGCCCTGGCTGACGTCCAGAGTTTCCCATCCAACATCTTCACGAAATCCTGCTTCTCCGTAGTCCTGACTACACGAGGGAGAGTAAGCGCCAAGGAGATATCTTCTTGGTTGGAAACATCAGGAGAAAAGACAAGTGCTTTGCCTGATTCGTCAAGAGTAACCATTGACCGTGAATGTCGAAATATGTGAACTATATGATGAAGATGTGCAGCGTGCTTGATACCGCGGATGATCCCAGTCCTGATATCCAGCTCGAAGATATGACCTTCTTTCGTACCAACCCATAACAGATACCCTCTGTCTGCATGGGACGCTGTCGGTCGGAACTCCAAACTTGTCACCTTGGAATCCTTAGCACCGATATCCTTCGTGTCTAGATTCAATAATGGTACCTCCGACTTGGCCAAGTCGAAGATTTTGATATGGTGCCCATGCCCCACAACAACGTATGTACCAGAGAGCGCTACACAGCCCGTCTGTGGATGGACATGGATCCGGGATTCTGAAAAACCATCATGGAAAGCTAGCTGTGGAGGTCGTCTTGATGAGGTGCTGCTGTCGGGCATGAGGTCCACAGCATTAGCCCGTGCTTCTTCTTCTTCTCCTGACTCTTCATCAGAGGAAGGTGTCGTGGGCCGTCGTGGGGGTGGAAGTTTGTCTCCCAGGGCGATTGTATGTGTAGGAGGCGGCGGAAGTTTACTTGCACCCAATGGCTTTCGCTCACTATCGCCAGTAGATGGTAAAACGAGCTGGGAACGACTTGGAAAGGGAGGCGGCATGGATCCAGGTGGAAGTTCCTCTGGAGAAACATTGATTCCACGACGAACAGGGAGTGAAGGAGGTGACGCAGATACATTAGGATTTGGGGATATTAAAGCAGTCTCCAGCCGGCCCGGAGATATAGGTTGGTGATTGCGCGGTGGCGGTCGTGGCGGAGGAATGGTGCAGCGTGCCGAATGAGCCAAAGTGGGATTCTGACTGGGATCAATAGAGTAGGCAATTATATTATTAACGTTGTTATTATTAGGTTGACGCCTCGCTGGGATTGGTGGGATGAAGGTGGATGATGCTTCCGAATTATCGTCAGAGAGCCGTGTGTCGTATTGTGAATCGTCGTCATTGGTATCGTCGAAGCGTGAAATCGTATTGTTGACATTCTCAAGAGGCCGACGTCGTGCTGGAATAGGAGGAGATGTTGAAGATGATGTTGGTAGATTGTCAGCAGCAAGAGACTTTTCGGTGTGAAATGCCAGAAGCCGTAGGTCGTGGTGGCACGGGTATGGTCCCTGACGAAGTGGAAAATGGCTTTCGAGGACTTGCTATCCTGATAGGCGACACTGGCGGAGTGCGAGTACTAAAGGAAATATTAAAGGTCAAGAATCTATATTAACCAAAGAATCACTCACTATCTATTTTGAGCTGAAGTAGTACTTGCTTCTAAACCATTATCCTTCAGTTCTGCTTTCGAGATGGAATGGGAAGAACTAAACGTGATAACAAAAACGGTGATGGAGAACGAGCAGGTGATGTATCAACTGGAATATTCCAATTGCGAGGTTGTGGCTGTTCTCTAGGGTCTGCTTTCGCTATGAGTGGCACTGGAACAGGGCGAAGCAGTGGTGATGAGGCTGGAGAAGAGGAAGGCGATGCATTGTTTAAGAGTTTCGATGCTCGAGGGGGAGGGGGGAGGTGGCGGGGGTCGTTTGGCGGGTAGTTTCAGATCTGAAGAAGACGAGGATGCACGAAGCTGGATCCCATCTGGGTATTGGAAGTTGCCCGGGGACGAGGACTGAAGGATACAGTGACTGTCAACGGATCTGGTTTCTGAGAAGACGCGTCCTGCGCTAGTTTCTCAAACTTGGACCTCAAGCTCTTCACCGCTTGCAGGGAGTCGGAGTCAATGTCCGAAGATTCCATTCCTCGACAAACGGTTATAGATATGTGTTCGGTGGTATTGTAGTTCTGAGAATTTCCCTTGAAAATCGCGCCAACGACAATTAACAGCCTTAGAAAGAACTCGCCTCGTTATCGCTTTGGGCTATTTTGCAATGATTTTGACTCGGAAAAGTGAAGTGCACTACGGCCTTTGTTCGTGTTTAACCTAGCCCAAAAATTCACCACTTCGTTTAGGTAGGTAAATTGGGTTCATCGTCGGCTTCTTATCCCTAATACCAGAGAATTTGGATGGGAGGTAGTTGACTGACAGTGAGAGGTTGTTAATTGATCGTGGAGGTAGATGAATAAGGAACGGTTGAAATGTACCGATGTTTTGCGCAGTGGAAATTTTGCAGCATTGGGATCATGTGATCCCTCGCTCCTTTCTTTCATCCATCATCATCAGACGCTGTATTTTATTCGCAATTAGCAGTAAATTATTCTCTTCGTTCTTCCTTACGTTCTCTTTCGCTCTCTTTCGCTCTCTCGCTTCATCGTTTTTCCAACACTTTCCTCAGACACTCTCTTTGATACGCTTTTTCTGTCGTTATCGCACTCTCTTCACTCAGTAATTTACCATGCGTAGGATCAGATCTCAGCACCCTGTTCCCGTCGCATCTCCAGCTGATGGTACCGATAGCGGCCGGGGTTCTGGTCCTCTGTCCGATGCCTTCATCGCTGAGATGGAACCTCACCCTTTGTCTGGGGGGAATCGACGTATTGAAGCTCCCTCGAATATATCCCGCTTGGAAGTGCGTAGGTCCTCGCGTGTGGCATCTAGGGGACAGTCAGTCCAGCCAGCAACTATTCCGACCACGTTTGTTGCAGCTCCTCCTGGTACTCGTCGTACCGTTGGTTATGTGTATGAAGTTCTCCCCTCCATCGCCGATCCCAGTCCTTCTGTCCATGCGCGTACTGGAGGCCCTTCAGACCAACCTGGGAATGGGGATGACTCTCGGGGCATCCCCATACCCCAGTCAAGTCTGGAACCTACGGAGGCCAACTTCACCGGTCGCAAACGTTCTGCTACGAACGAGGCACCGGGTTCTCCACGTCTCACCCGTCGTCCTACTCAGCCCAACCCCTCCACACCTGCGCGTTCCGGTCACGCTCATTTATCTGGGGCTCCCATCTCGAGCCCTATCAATTCCAACCCCCTCCTTCATCATCCTCCGGATGCACACATGCACACACCTTCGCCTGGCAGGAAAACTACCTCCCTCCGCACGCGGGATGCAAATGCTGCATGGGCTGCTGCTGAAGGTCTGCTGCCCATTTCTGAGGCATTTCGCACGCCAGGCTATGTGCCCGCTCACATCGTAGGAGGCATTACCTACGATGTTCGTTCTTCACAGCCTGAGCATCCCGGGCCTGCTAGCCCCACATTTGCCAGACAATTGTTTGCAGAACATCCTGGATCAACGTGATTTGTTCCAAATGGCCCGCAGCGCCACCCGTCTGAACGCAGTCAAAGGGAGAGCCGCGTCGCTCCAGCAAGTGCATCCTCACAGCCTCGCAGGCTCGCATCAGGGGTTTGTGTTCATATTAATGCTCATTTCCGGATATTGACTCGCATATAGTCACATTTCCGCAACCCTTGGGACGTACCAACCAGTGGTGAGGCTCACCAAGCTCGAGCACCAGAAAGCCACCCGCATGGTGTGCGTATATAATTTCATTGCCAAATCCTCTATTAATGCGCATATAGTCAGCTCCTCACCCGCCGATATCCACCCCAATTGCTGGAAATGGTGCGCGTATACCCAACCCTGCCAATCCCTTGACTGCTTCACATCTACAGGAGCTCACTCGTCAGCACCTGTCTCAGCATCGGGCAACTTCGCAGGCCAATCCCAATCTGTCACCTTCCACGCACCACCATGGGTCACCGAGACCTCAGCTCGATGTGAACGCAGACCTTCTTGCTGCTATATCTGCGGCATTGGGTTCCGCTATTCCAAATGTCTCTACGAATGTTGGCCCTTCTCAACCAGGCAGGAAGTTCTTCTCTCGCACAATCACCAACACAACGAGTGAATTGCCAATATCTGTGATTAAGGAATTGAAGAATGGTTTCAAGGCCTACATCCCGATGTCATTATGTACCCACAAGGCATGCTCCAATGCTATGCGTTCCACCGATGCTTTTGATACAGAGATTGGGATGAATGAGAGGGGCGAGATCCGTTTAAAGCAGAAGACTTTTACCGCTGCGAAAGACCATTCCATTACAACCGACGACTTCACAGAAATCCGCGAGAATTTCACCCGAGGTATGAGGAAGTACCTCATCCTTGGCGACGACATCCTCCCTGCTGGCGAACGCGCTCTGGATTGTGCGGACATGTTCCAAGAGTTTTTCAGCATCATAGCTGCGCGACTGGATTATACACAAGATTGGCCATCCTACCGGGGCTATATCATCGAATCATATACTTCGTGGATTGGGCGCCGCGATGATTCTTTTGGTCTGATTTTCGATGAGCATCTTTTCCACAAATACAAGATGAAGAATCTAATACCCTCGCTCCTTGAGCAATTACGGCCACCTGCCGCCATGTCCTCTACTTTCGGGAGCCATAGGATGCAGGGTGTAGCAGGATCTAGTGGCGGATCTGGCTTTCGGGGGCGACCAAAGTTCTCCCATGGGAGCTCATCCTTCAATCCCCACCGTGGAGGTTACTCGCAGCCCTTTCTCGGCCAACCCTCTACTTCAACCTTCAAATGTTATCTCTGTGGCGAACCGCACTCCCACAGAGAGCACCAGGGCAACGCGAAGCGCCTCATTACCAACGAACACGGCAAATGGGTCGACCGCCTCCTCGGCAACAAGATTGTTTGTATCGCCTTCAATGTTGCCACCTCTGGCTGTCGTCGAGGATCCTCTTGTTCCTATAGCCACTCATGCTCATTGTGCGGAGACCTCTCGCATGGCTCGGCAAGATGCCCGGCTTGAAAACCTTTTCCCAATTGTGACGAAACTCAAAGCTGACGCCTGGGAAGTCGCTTTACAGGAGGCTGGTGTCCTCCATGAGTTTCAGGATATCCCAGTAGGCCTCCGGCAAGGCTTTCTCTGTGGTCTGGAGCAGTTTTCATTATCTTGCACGTCCATTCCTCGCAATCATTACACATCGAAAGAAGATGAGGATTTTGTTTTTTCTAAATACGCCGAAGAGATTGAACTCGGCAGACTTTCACGCAGATACGACGAACATGAACTTTTCTCTCTTCTTGGACACTTCCGTACCTCCCCTCTTGCCGTTGTGACTCAACCATGCGGCAAGAGACGCGTTATTGTTAATCATTCATACCCTCAAAATAAACATTGCATTGACCTGACTACATTATCTCGTGATACCTCACAAAAAATTGTTATTGACCCCACCACAACTTCCATTAACACTGTCATAGACTCGAAGAATTTCCAGTGTCTATGGGGTTCTTTTTCCGAGTGTTACCTGCTAGTGGCAGACGCACCTGAGGGTTCCCAGTGCGCCATTTTTGATGTGGACTCAGCTTTCCGTAACATCCCCCTCCATCCTTCTGCCCGCCGCTTCCTGGCAATTACTATGAAAGGTCTCATCCACCTTGATCATGTTCTCAACTTCGGCGCGTCACCCTCTCCTGGAATATTTGGCAGAGTTGCCGATGCCTTAGTCCGGATATTGTTAACTCGGGGCGTGAACGCAGTCATCAAGTGGGTGGATGACTTTATTTTCTTCCGTTACCCTTTGGCGCGCAGATCAGATGGTTCTTATGAGTATTCTTATTCTTCCCAACTCATCTGGGACATTGCGGAGGAACTAGGCTGGCCATGGGCGCCAAGTAAATTCATGGACTTCGCCTCTCAATTCACGTACATTGGCTTCTCGTGGGACCTTTCCGCCAAGACCGTTCAGCTTCCACAGAAGAAGAAAATTAGATATCTGGAACGCATCTCGACTTGGTCTCTTTCCTCATACCATAGCGCTAAAGAGGCTGAAAAACTCATTGGCACGTTGAACCATGTTTGTTTGGTGGTTCCCGAAGGACGTTCGCATTTGGTCACCTTGTATAAATTCCGGGGTGGTTTTAAAGACACAAATTCAACCGAAGTGAAGCACCGGGTATCAGTTGGCATCTATGAAGACTTACAATGGTGGCACCAGCGCCTTCAGGACGACTTCGTTGGCACGAAGATTATTCGTCCTCCCAATCCGTCCAATAACCTTCTATTTGTCGACGCTTCCACCACTTGGGGACTTGGCCTGGTCCTCGACGGCAAGTGGCTGGCATGGCAGTTCAAGGAGGGCTGGCAAACAGATGGCCGAGAGATCGGTTGGGGGGAGATGGTTGCAGTCGAATTGGCCATCCGCACTCTGGCTTCCAGCAAATTCAAAAATTGCCATATCATTGTTCGTTCAGACAACCAAGGCGTTGTTGGTGCTCTGAAAGCTGGCCGTTCCAGGGGCACCCAACAGAATGCTATTCTACGGGAAATTGTTAAGCTGATTCAAGAGCACAACATCTGGATCTCCTGTCATTGGATCCCAACTTCAGACAATCCCGCAGATGGACCTTCCCGGGGTTTGTTCCCCAGCAAAAAATCTCTTTACGCTTTTCCTCCAAAGATTCCCTCTCATCTTTTACCTTACGTGCACAAATCGGTAGAATACCACAATCTCCATGTATAACGATCGAGCCTTCTATTTTAACACTGCCCATAGTCTGCATTGATTACACTTCACGTCTTTCAATCCCTTCCCACCACCTTAGAGCTTATATCATAACACAATGCCAGCAATACGACAAAATAAAATTTCTTCTCACTCTACCGAATTGCTCCGATTAGCCAACATTCATGGAGGCCACATGAAATATCAGCGATTTCGTCCACAGCCATATCCACCACAACCCCCTATATCATCAGGGAACCTTAGACATTCCACCCTCATTCTACCTTCCAACCTCGTTGAGAAAATCAACCAAGCCCAGGGCGCCGCTGTCAGCAAATCGACGCAGGATAAAGATGCGAGCAGACTTCGAGATTTTCTGGTCTTCTGCGAAGGCCTTGGTATTCAAAATAAACACGCGCTTCCAGCCAGAGAGGATCTTCTTATAGCCTGGGCTTCTTCTTATGCCGGCCGTCTCGCAGGGAAAACAGTGAGCGCTAAGATTTCGGCCGTTAAGAAGGAGCATGGTCGTAGAGGACTACCTTGGTATGGCAGTGAACGCTTACAACTCATCCTCAAAGGTGTTGAAGGTTTACGACCACCTTCCTCCTTCTTCGCTAAAAGAGCACCAGTCACCATCTCTATGCTTGAACATTAGTGATGCCAAAGTTCGGTTCCGAACTGGCGCAAGAACCGAGAACCGAAAGAACCGAACCGTCGGTTCAGGTTCAGTTCAGTTCAGTCCAAAGATTTTGGGCTGTCTGTTCGGTTCTCGGTTCTTAGTTTTCTAAGATTTTGAGAACCGGGTTCGAACCGGTTCGAACCGAACTTTCTGACCGTATTTTTTTCCTAAATTATCTGTGGAGAATGAATTTTATACTAATTATAATCTATAAGTGTTTAGGCGCCGGACCCTGAATCACCCGATCCTTTGGAAGTCGGAGTTCCAAAAATGTGATTACTCTCAACCACATAGTGACACTTAGTAGGGACGGCAACAACGCCAACGACTCCCAACAACGCCAACAACGTCAACAACTCCCCACTTGGGGAAGTTTCTTTTAGTAAGTTCCTTGTTTTAATACACTATTTGTGTATTATAATGACGCACCACCTCGCTACGTCACGATGACGAGCACGACGGCGATGGGCGCTACCCCCCTTGAATTTAGGAGGTGTGTTTTTAAGTTTAAATTTAATTCTAATGTAAACTACGACAGGCCAACAAACGAGGTCAAACGAATGACAACGAACGAACGGACGACAATGAACGAACAATAACTTCAAACGAATAATAACGACGAACAACTAATAACAATGAACGAACAATAAAGATGAACGAACAACAACAATAAAAGAACGACGACAAATGAACAATGAAGAATACGCATCCAACAACGCCAACAATAATGCCAACGATGCCAACGACTCCCCACTGGGGGAGTTATTTTTGGTAAGTTTTTATTTTAATACGCTACGATAACATTACTCTTTTATTGTTATTACAGTTTACAACGATAGCAGCAACGAGCCAATGGGCAGTACCCTCCCCCCCTTGAAGTTAGGAGGTGTGTTTTTAAGTTTAAGTTTATTTCTAATGTAAACTACAATAGACAAATGACGGCCAACAAACGATGTCAAACGAATGACAATGAATGACAACGAACGACGAACCTCTTCGGGAACCCTGCAATTTAACCCCCTCACGTTCGTTATACACCACGTCCTCATTCTCTATCTCATACTTCCTCACAGGGCGAATGAACGACAACAAATAAACAATGACAGTTATGACGAATGAACGACGAATGGGCGAACAATGTCATCGGAACAAATAACAAAGGAACAACGACTCGTACTGTCAGAAAGAGGCGCTGTGTTCGCCGGACGACGAACAACTAAACAAACAACAAACCCTGACGACCGCGCCTGTGCACCTTTACTTCTTTTACAACCACAACGTCGCTTGCTTTCTCAAGTGCTCCACGACTCTCTGAGTCATACTTCTCCACTTCTACACCTAGAAAGTCGTCACCGATTCCTACCGAGCCACCAATTGACAACCATTCTAAATAGTTAACAACGCCAACGACACCAACGATTACTGGGAGTTATTTTTAGTAAGTATTTTATTTCTATGATGATGAGTCGGATGACGACACCCCTTCCTTAGTCTACAACAACAGCGGCGATGAGCCACCCCATCTCACCACGTCACGATGACGAGCACTACCCCCTGGAGGTATGTTTTCTAAGGTATGTTTTCTAATTCTAACTTAATTCTAATTACAACAGACGAATGAACAAACGATGCCGAACGACCGAACGACCAACAAACGAACGGACGACTGACGGATGATGGATGGATGAACGAACGACGAGCGAACGACGATGAATGAATGGACGATGAACGAACGGATGACGACTTAGGGGTGTCATAAGCGACATCATGGGCCAAGGTACGCCAGCTGTGGTTCATAAAATACTTTATCATTCATTATCTTCAAGTTGACAGCTCTGTTATAGACAGCTATGATCGATGCATGACACGTATGACACCAGAACATCCCCACACCCCCTGTTTGACGCCCCTGTCCCCGTTTTAGGCGCGCACCGGTCGTTCTAGCAACCACCCCTCAACAGAGGGTTTTTTTCTATTTTTTTATTAACTATAGACAGCTATGATCGACGCACGACACATATGATGCCCAGGAACATGATCCCCATCACCTGCAACAACCTCCTGGGAGGTATTTTTTAAAATCTTAATTTATTTTTATTTTAGTCGGTATTACTATGTATATTAATGTAACAATAAATCAATAATGCATATTGCCAACCGAAAGGAAAAAAAATGAGGAAATTGAATGGATAAAACATGAATTTCAAGAGTTTCTATTGGTTCAACGGTTCGAACCGGTTCTAGAACCGAACAGAACCGACAGAACCGGTTCTTTCGGTTCTGGTTCCGGTTCTGGTTCAGTTCAGCCAGCAACCTTTCAGTTCGGTTCTCGGTTCTCCAAAAATAGTTGAAGAACCGAACTGAACCGAACTTTGGCATCACTATTGAACATCTGAACAACAACTTGAATCGATCGTCTGGGCTTGATAACTGCATACGCGCTATCTGCAACCTTGCATTCTTTTGCCAATTACGCATAGGCGAGATTCTACCTCCCACGAATGACGTCAAAAAATTTGATTCGACTCGCCATGCCACCTTTGCACACATCGCGGAATCCACTGCTACGAATGGTGCCTGTAATCTCCATCTGCCCTGGTCAAAAACTCAAAAAGCTCGAGGTGATGATGTCTGGATCCCCAGACAAGAAGCGCCTTTGGATCCAATCCATGCGCTCCATAAACATTTCTTAAAGAACAGGCTCCTTCTTTCCCACCCCATCGCTGCATACCGCGATACACATGGCAACGTCACCACACTCACCCGAGCAAAATTCATACATCGCATAAATCAAATCTTGCAATCATCTAGGCAGAGATTTCCTCGAATTACCGGCCACTGTTTTCGTATAGGAGGCACCACATTCTATCTCATATCAGGAGTCCCCCCAGATATGGTGAAAAAATTTGGACGGTGGAAATCTCAGGCGTTCCTTGAATATTGGCGTTGCTTAGACTACTTAGGAAAGATACACCTCGACATGCTCCCCCTCAACCTACGATCGCAAGCTTGACTTTGTAACTTCCCTAAGGCTAGACGTTCGTCTCCCGGGCTAATCTTCGTCCATGACTACAATGCGCCTTAGGCTAGTTCCAACATTTGGGTTATCCGTAGTCATTTCCTCCGTTCAACCCCGGTTTGACGAATGGAATTTATGGAGGCCGACTCGGAATCAAATTAATTCGGTTTTTAGATTCTATCACGTCGCTACCGCTCCCAGAACAATTAGTAGGTTTCATTTGGATCGGATTTGTACATTCTTAGCAATTGCAGCATAAATTATATTCTATAATCAAACTGGATTTACAAGGCTACTATTTCAACCATGAGCAAAACCAATAGCCCGTGAGAGATTCCCAGAATAATTAGATGAGAAACCTCGGATAAACATACTCGTCGTTGTTTCAGACGTTCAGAACTCAGGACTACTAGTGCTTGTCACCCTTCTTCTGGTGGCCGACAGACCTCTTTGTATTTATTCAGGCGAATGTCTCAGTCCCGCACACCGATGCCTTTGACGCCGTACAGGGTCAGCAAGGACCTCAAATTCATGCAGTGACCTGAGGAGAATCTTTCGCTGGATGTTGATGAACGCGGTGGCTTTTATCCGGCTAAGCTTGGTGAAGTTTTCGATGAAGGGAGGTTCGTGGTTACAAGGAAGCTAGGTTGGGGCAGGTTCGGGAATGTGTGGCCGCAAGTGCGTTTCAGTCAATTCTTGGTCAATTTTATATCGGTTAGTAACAATATTGATTCTTATTTCAGACATGTTGCATTGAAACTACTATCAGCGCATGCATCAAGAGAGGTTGATGCAGCGCGTCTCAGAGAACTTAGCATTCTACGAACGATAACAGCAGCAGCGTCACAACTACTTCCAATTGTTCTTATGCATATGCATCAACAAGGCGATTTTCAGGGAGTTATGGTTGCTGCTACTTGCACCAATAAGTTCGTCCTGGAGTTTTGTGTGTTTGAGTTGGAAAGCAAAGATTATGATTCAGCACGGCGTTCTTTGAGGTCTCGCATGAGTTTGGTGCAGTCTGCTCGTCGGGCTTCTAGAACGCGGAACTTATGCGCGTAATTTTGGAATTCTTGATCATCGCCTGCAGGCTGCGGGTTTACTAGGCGTCCTCAGTCAAGGATTAAAAATTCATTAATTTATGTACCACTTGGAGAGGTGAGGGACCCCCAGAGGGAGGTTTCGCACTCGGAGGGGCAAACTCAGCGGTGACTAGGTACCTCCGATGGTCAATGCATTCGACGGTGTATTGATTGGTGATTCCTAGCACGGGATATGGATGAGCAGGAAGAACCGGATAGAAGATTGACAAATAATGTTGTGCAGGTGGCGATGCTGATGTGAACTTGCTGTTTATGTAATTGAGAGCATCTTTCTTTCTGACGCTCATCAGGCTTATTGCTCACCACAACTCACTGTTCAAAGATATGAAGCGCATCTTTAAGAAAATCGTCAAGCCCAAGAAATCAAAATATTCACCTCTGACCACCAACGATGCTCTGGGTTCAAGCTCTGAACCAGCAACTTCGATATCGACCATCAAAACAAGCACCGCTGATCCCATGCTATCCGTTCCCGCTAATGCTGCGGCTGCAAGCGCACAAGTTATTCAAGTCGCTGGCGTGACTGTGAGCGTTCAACTTCGCCCATCGCATCCATATGTATTTAACCATCATCATCGATCAGACCGCCCACGACCTAGTCTCTACTTCGGTCTCTGCTTTGGCGAATGAGCAAGATGTAAGCATTCCAGTCACTAGCGTTACTATGAGCGTTCAACTTTGCCCATCGCATCCTTAAGCATTTAACCATCGTCATCGATCAGGCCGCCCATAACCTACTCTCCACTTCGGTTTCCACTTTGGCGATCGGTGATCTTGCTCCTGTAAGCATTCCAGCCGCTGGCGTTAGTGTAAGTGTTCAACTTAGTCTATCATATCCATCACTATTCAATCATCCTCGTCGATCAGAGTGCCCATGAACTCCAAGTCTCCGCTTCGGTTTCTGCTCTGGCTGTCACTCCTGTAGCGCATCCGGGAGGAAGTTCACCCTCCTCGTCTGATGCCATAATGCAAGCCAACTTGGGATCCACGGAATTGGAACAAAATCCCTCGGTAAATTGCTCTCACAACGTGTTCTCGGCTTTCGCTGATGATCAGCAGGCTCAACAATCTGTCTCGGGTTTCTTTGCGAATGCCCAGAATACCTTCATCACTGGCGGCACTTTCGTAAGTCTTTCTCGTAGGTCGTGTAAGGGATTTAGCAATAACTGTACATAGGTTAACTGCGAGAACTACAATTTTGTCCCTGCCAATACCGGTGCAGGGCAGACGAAGATCTCTGTAACTCAAAAACCCAACTCCAGTCCAATCTTTACTGGACGGAAAGATGTCCTCAATAAACTTAGGAAGATTTTTGTTCATCGTGGTACTAGTAGACTAACGTCAAGGCGCTCTTGTCTCCTCTGGGGATTGGGAGGGATTGGAAAGACCCAAATTTGTCTCAAGTTCATAGAAGCAATGTCTGACAGGTAAGGGTTCTTACTCTGCCATTCACAACACTGGATTCATTTCTTTGATAGATTTTCACATGTCTTCTGGGTTGATGCCTCCTCTCAGGAGAGCATGGAAATGTCTTTCAAGGGCATATTGAGCCTTCCTGTTGCCCAAGATTCCCATGTGGATGGCTCAGTTGAGTCTGTCCTCCAGTGGATATCTTCTCTCCAAGAAGAATGGTTGATTGTGTATGATAATGCTGATGATCCTCCTCCAGAGGTGGTGGAAAAGTTCATTCCCCCATGCAACAGAGGTAGCATTCTCATTACTAGCAGAAACAGATCCATGGGAAGGGTCATATCATTTGAGAACAGCATTGAGATCACTGAAATGGAGGAGCAAGATGCTATAGCTCTACTTCTCAAGGCTAGCTGTTTGGATGCATTGCCTGAGCATCTACAAGCTGCCAAAAAGATTGTGACTGAGCTGGGGTACATTCCTCTTGCTATTGATCATGCTGGAGCCTATATTGAGGCTGGGAAATGTGATATTGATCAGTATCTGAGGCAATTCTCAATGCATCGTGAGGTTCTTATGTCAGATGCTGCATTCACAGGGGCATCAAAGTATAATAAAACAGTGTATGGGACTTGGGATCTTTCTTTCAAAGAAATAGAGAAGAGAGCTTGTGGTCATTCCACTGCTGGAGATGCACAAGCAGCCCAGGCTGCAATCCTAATACTTCAAATATGTGCTTTCTATCATCATAGCAATATTTCTAAAGATATATTCCAATCTGCTGCTGAAGAGGCTATGGAATATGTTATTGGTAGAGACATAGCTGAAAAGTTACCTCAGGCAGTCACTTTACTGGATTATACTCTGCTTAGTTTGGACAATGATGGTCACTGGGATGAGTTCATATTTGGACAAGGAATTAGTGTCCTTCTCTCATTCTCATTGATGAAAAGAGGACAGTCATCTAAAATGATGTCTGTTCATCCTTTGGTGCACTACTGGAGTCAGGAAAGAATGTCAAAATCCAAGCAGCAAAGAATGTGTCAGATGGGAGGCATAGTCTTGTCCTGTGCAATTCCATGGAGATTTGAAAGTCAGGATTATGCACTGCGACGGTTGATTTTTCCACATATTAAGGCCAATGAGTTACATAGAAGGCAAATAGGACATATTGAGCAGTACTATGATGATAAATGGACCAAATTTTCACTAGTGATGGGGGAGAATGGAGACTGGAACAATGCAGAGAAGCTGGGGGTTGAAGTCATGGACATGAGGAAGAAGCTGCTTGGTGTGGAACATTCACACACCCTCACTAGTATGGAAAATCTAGCAAGCACATACAACAATCAGGGAAGGTGGAATGAGGCAGAGCAGCTGCAGGTACAAGTTATGGACATGAGGAAGAAGCTGCTTGGTGCAGAACATCCAGACACCCTCACAAGTATGGCAAATCTAGCAAGCACATACAGTAATCAGGGAAGGTGGAATGAGGCAGAGCAGCTGGAGGTTCAAGTTATGGACATGAGGAAGAAGCTGCTTGGTGCAGAACATCCACACACCCTCACTAGTATGGCAAATCTAGCAAACACATACAGGAATCAGGGAAGGTGGAATGAGGCAGAGCAGCTGGAGATTCAAGTTATGGACATGAGGAAGAAGCTGCTTGGTGCAGAACATCCACACACCCTCACTAGTATGGCAAATCTAGCAAGCACATACAGGTATCAGGGAAGGTGGAATGAGGCAGAGCAGCTGGAGGTTCAAGTTATGGACATGAGGAAGAAGCTGCTTGGTGCAGAACATCCAGACACCCTCAAGAGTATGGCAAATCTAGCAAGCACATACAGCAATCAGGGAAGGTGGAATGAGGCAGAGCAGCTGGAGGTTCAAGTTATGGACATGAGGAAGAAGCTGCTTGGTGCAGAACATCCAGACACCCTCACTAGTATGGCAAATCTAGCAAGCACATACAGGAATCAGGGAAGGTGGAATGAGGCAGAGCAGCTGGAGGTTCAAGTTATGGACATGAGGAAGAAGCTGCTTGGTGCAGAACATCCAGACACCCTCACTAGTATAGCAAATCTAGCAAGTACATACAGGAATCAGGGAAAGTGGAATGAGTCAGAGCAGCTGGAGATTCAAGTTATGGACATGAGGAAGAAGCTGCTTGGTGTGGAACATCCAGACACCCTCAGTAGTAAGGCAAATCTAGCAAGCACATACAACAATCAGGGAAGGTGGAATGAGGCAGAGCAGCTGCAGGTACAAGTTATGAACATGAGGAAGAAGCTGCTTGGTGCAGAACATCCACACACCCTCACTAGTATGGCAAATATAGCAAGCACATACAGGAATCAGGCAAGGTGGAATGAGGCAGAGCAACTGGAGATTCAAGTTATGGACATGAGGAAGAAGCTGCTTGGTGCAGAACATCCAGAAACCCTCACTAGTAAGGCAAATCTAGGAAGCACATACAGGAATCAGGGAAGGTGGAATGAGGCAGAGCAGCTGCAGGTTCAAGTTATGGCCATGAGGAAGAAGCTGCTTGGTGCAGAACATCCACACACCCTCAATAGTATGGCAAATCTAGCAAGCACATACAGGAATCAGGGAAGGTGGAATGAAGCAGAGCAGCTGCAGGTTCAAGTTGTGGACATGAGGAAGAAGCTACTTGGTGCAGAACATCCACACACCCTCATTAGTATGGCAAATCTAGCAAGCACATACAGTAATCAGGGAAGGTGGAATGAGGCAGAGCAGCTGGAGATTCAAGTTATGGACATGAGGAAGAAGCTACTTGGTGCAGAACATCCAGTCATCCTCAGCAGCATGGAAAATCTATCAAGTACATACAGTAATCAGGGAAGGTGGAATGAAGCAGAGAAAATAGAGCTTGAAGTTGTAACTTAGAGGGAAGAAAATAGGAAGAGACTAAAGTAGTTTAATAGTGTTTGTACTCTACCTTGTTGACTTTCAATTGCATTATTTTTTGGAACAAAAACTTAAATTCCAGATTTCTAGCAGGAATTATAGGAAAGATAGTTTTAACAAATTTGGAACTCTCATTTCCAACTCAAAGATAACTGAAGGTACAAAAAACATTCAGTCTATGTAGTGTTTGGAAGTCTGGTTACAACACCAGAAAAGACCATAATGTAAGGGGACACCTCTTAGGTATATACCCCATTTATTGTTTATATTTTACTTTCATTTCAACTAGCTTACATACTTGTTTGTCACTGTTTGGCTACTACCCTATTTTGAGTAGTAGTCAGTAATTACACTCCTTATCTCATTATTACTGGAATTCCCCCTACTGTTGCTAGCTTATTGCTACCTTACTTAGTCTTTATAGACTGTCCACTCTCTAGAGTCCCTATCTTGTCTTGGCTGTAGGTTGCCCTTACACATAACCAAACCAGATTTGGACTGATGAGGACTGCAAATTCTTAGGACCACTGAAGACCATTGATGTAACTACACAGAGCTGGTTGAGAAAACATGTATTTTGTGATCCTAACATCTCTACTCAAAATGATTATTGTTAGGGGACATCTCTGTGTTAGTACACTAAGACTTTAGAGAGAAGGAGTATCGCCGGGAACCAAGTTTAATATCAAGGTGTCGTTCCTAGAACGACACCTGCTACCTTTATACTAAATACAAGATGGGCCCAGGTAACAACATGACAGTAGGTAAAATAGAAATAGGACACACGTTCCATAAGAACGTGTGATAGGTATCTACTCAGGGACGCACATGTGTCAGTACTAAGCAACGTTCGTCGGAACTACTAGTAACGGTTCATGTACAATACTTAGGGGAGGGTGTGATGGAGCGTGTAAGCATTTGTGTATGTACCTACGTAGTGTCCTCTGACAATTATCCAATCAATACTGGCAGCAGGTGGTGTTTCTGGTGGAAAAACATATTTTTAGAAATGTTTTGTCATTTCTGATTACATTTTTTCCAAAGTTACACCAAAACAACTTCCTTATAAGGGAATTGATTCAGTATAACCTTAATAAAAATGTTTTAGAAATGACAAAACATGTCTAAAAATAGGTCTTTCCAAGAGAAACACCACCTGCTGCCAGCAGTGAGTGTGAGTTTGGGTTTTCTGGAAAGTATAACTGTCCCAAAAATTCTGATTTTCACTTCAATTGACACACACAATAATTTGGATCAATTTAAGGATGATCAAACTTTTAAGTAATTTGCAATCTATGGCTTGCACTAACAAATTGGTAAAGAATTCCTAAGATTTTCCTGATTGATTTAAATGTGTACACACAAGTCCAAGACTCTGTTATGACTTCACAAATATTGCATACACTAGAAGACTTCAAGACTTCTGCTATGACTTCAACAAAACAGCAACAACAAGCTGTAGCTAGGTTAAAAATGAGGGGGAAAGGAAGAATCCAATTTTCTACCTATTTACAAAGTTGGGGGGTATTTTATACAATTTACATGTTTTAAAAATAAATAATAGTCCAAAAAATTGAAATACCAGTCCCTGGCACCCTTACTTTGGTTCTGGTACCATGTACACTCATTGGGACCCAAAAATGCAAGAGCACAAACCCACAAGGGACTACAAAAATGTATTGCCAAACAAGAAGGTGCATCACATTATCTTCTGTCTTTGCAACCAGCAAACAAACCCTACTATGGCTCTTATTACTTGCAATGTTGCCAAAGGGGTAGCACCAAGTCCAAGGCTAAGTCATGCACAAAGGACAACACAAAAACCAAAACTGAAACTAAAGAGTCATAAATGCATTGCTACCAGTGATGAAGAGCAAGGAGGAAGATAGAGATAGTCAATTATCTGACAGTGCAGTGGAAAAACCAAAGAAAAATGGAAGTAAACAACAATGCATAGATGAGTCTGACTCAGAGGAGGAGGTAGAAATTGTTGATTAAGATGTGGAACTGTTAGGACAACTGTGGTACTGACTTAGTCGGACTAGCAGGGGATCCAAAGTTAATTATATTACAGATTACTAATCACAGACAGCTCACCTAGCAGGGGATCCAAAGAGGAAAGAATAAGATCCCTGCTAAAGTGAAGGCATATTTAAATACTAATATGGAGATAATGGAGTTATGGAAAATAATAGAATAAAAAGTGGTACAATATTAAAAATAAATGAAGGTAAATATGTTCAGATTTGGGTGCCAATTTGGGGGCCAATTTGGCCAATCAACAAGGTCTTTACACTCCCCCACCTATTCCAGTCAGGTTCCAGTCAGGTTCCAGTAGAATCCAATTTTGGTTGGTGGCCCAGCCATTTTCAGGAATTATTCCAGAGTCAGTCCAACCTTTTTCTCCAGAATTTTGTCCAGAGACTAACTGGAATCCAGGATTTTTCCAAAAACCCCAGAATTCCAGCCATTTGTACTATTGTAGTTATTTATTAGTTATTAGTACTAGTTATTAGTACTAGTTATTGGTATTAGTTAGTATTAGTATGGTTATTATAACATATACAAAATAATATAATGCTGTAATATATGTGCAGTGCCAGTGATGTAACTGCACAGAGTTGATTGAGAAAATGTGTATTTCAAGATTCTAATAATCTCTACTCAAAACAATAATCCAATCAATACTTTGTCTAATTTTATAATGTGAGTTTGGGTTTTCTAGAAAGTATGACCTTTCCAAAATTCTGAATTTCACTTCAACTAACACACACAACAACAACAATAATCTGGATCAATTTAAGGATGATCAAACTTTTAAAACACTCTGCAATTTATGGCTTGCACCAACAAATCAGCAAAAGAATTCCTAAGACTTTTTTGATTGATTTAAACTGTGTACACACAAGTCCAAGACTTTGTTACAACTTCACAAATATTGCATACACTAGAAGCCTCTAAGACTTCTGCTATGACTTCAACAAAGTTCACAATTGTTGCAACAAGTCACCAACACACTGAGAAACTGATTTTATTATTCAATGCCCAAGTCTCAAAAACAAGTGTTCTTGCTCAATTTCTGAGACAGTGAGCTGTACTAGGTTGCAAATGGGGGGGGAGGGGGGGGAAAGAAAGAATCCAATTTTCTACCCATTTACAAAGTCTGGGGGGTATTTTATACAACTCACATGTTTAAAAATAAATAATAGTTCAAAAATAGATATACTGGTTCCTGGTTGCCTATTTTTAGCTTCATTTCACTGTTTTAGGTAATTTCCACCCTGTAAGGGTGACTGAAAGTTGGCTGGTCCCAATTGGGATTGGGAGTTTGGTCAGGCTGAACATAACCAAAAATTGGGTTGAAGCTGGGCGTACTAGCAGGAGATCCAAAGAGGAAAGGATGGGGATCTCTGCTAGGATGGGAAAGTATTTAAATACAAATATGGACATAACGGACATATGAAAATAAATAAAGAATGGTGCAATAATAAAATAATTATAATGGTGTCATATGAGAATAAATAAAATACCAAGTTGAAGTTCCATTTGGGTTTGGGCCTGAATGAAAGTTGGAAGTAAAGAGAGTCAGGACTGGGCCTGAATGAGGGTCAGGAGAGATGCTAAGGTCAATGGTGTGGTGGGACATACAGGTTGCCAACTGGTCAGTACACCTGCCAATTCAGTTGATCCAACAACCAGTTGAGATATCTTTCCCAAGCTGATATGGGAGACTTGGGTCCCCACACTTGATCAGTTCCAGATGGGTGTTGGTTGAGAAGTAAATCCCAATCAGGCAGTGTAGGTAGAATGGAGTGTCCCCTTACACACCCCTTTTGATGGTAACTGTGCCTACTGTGCCTTAGAAATGATCATCTTGATCATTTCTGATCACTTCCTTCATATCTGATCACTAGCCCTGTTCCTGATTGGCCCTGATATATTTATTTAACTTTTCCTGTGCCAAGTCTAAAAGGATAATCATGGATTCATTGGTTTTAATCCAGACATGCAATTTGTAGCATAACAAATAATAGTCCTCTGAGAGGTCTTTACTCTCCCCCACACATTCTGAGCAGGTCCAAGCAGGTCCGAGTGAACTCCAAGCAGAATCCGAGCAGAATCTGACCATATTCCAACCAATTTTACATCAAATTCATTATAACCACCTAGCATCAATATACTGCCCTAACCTCTTAAATAAACCTTAATCCTAACCCTAAATAGACTCTAACCAAACCTTAACCTAACCCTAAATGAGGTCAGAAGTTGGTCAGAATTTGGTCAGATTGCTCAGAATTTGGTTGGAATTTGGTTGGAATTTGCTCAGATTGCTCGGACCTGCTCGGACCTGCTCGGAATGTGTGGGGGAGGGTAAAGTACTGGTCCTCTGACCATACTTGATAACCACATGCATTTAAGTCACACAGTAATAGGTTTAATCAGCAGTTGTAGGGTAGACAACTCTAATTCCCTTGTTTAATCATCAGCTGTGTTAACAAGTTATTGGTGTATTTAAGCTGAAATAATAGATAAAATTTGCAAAAACCATGCTTATGCAGATTTAAATCATATCACCAGGAATCAAATGCATAGCCTCTGGTAATAGAGGTGTAGTGGTAAAGACTGTTAAGCTACCAATCCATTTCCATGTGGGGAAATAATGTGCACTATATGCCACCATGGCAGTTGTCACAACATGGCACACACATCTTGCTACGTCATCACACATCATCACACCATTGTATTCTCACCACAACCACCACCACAAAAACAACCACAACAACCACAACAGCTACACCAGGAACAACAACAACAATGGCCACAGCCACAACAATGACAGCCACAATGACAATGACAACAGCCACAACAACAATGACCACAATGACCATGACAACAATGACTACCACCACCATCACCACCACCACTGATGGTGACAATGATGATGACCCCCCTCACTGAGTGGTTTTTCTTTTTGGTATACTACAATGACCACAATGATGACCACCCCTCACTTGGGGGGGTCCTTTTTCTTATTACAGCTAAATGCAAAACCTTAGACAGTTTTTGAATTTTTTGCTTGTGCACATAAACATCTGCTTTTGGTAGCCAAGCCAGGATAGTAAGCTACACTGTAATGAGTAAGACGGCCAGTGAATGCATACAGTGTAGTTGTGTTACTCCATTCACCCAAATGCCAGTGAACACCTATAATATTATGCTGTACATTTACTGGTGTGGATTTTGACTGTTGCCAATGGTGCTGTGGGTTGGGGCTGCAGGTGCAGGTATGGGGATGAATTGCCATGCACAACAGCTATAACAGAGATGTAAAAGGGTGTTGTTTTTTTACTGCTGCCAATGCTGCTGCTGGTGCTGAATGAGGGTGCAGGCGGACATAAATTGCCCTGAGCGGCAGCTTTAAAACACATCCAAAAACAGCCAATACAGGTGATAAATGAGTTAGATAAGTGCCAATTGGCAGAAATGTGTAGTTTTTTTACTGCTGCTGATGCTGCTGCTGGTGTCAAACAAGACTGTGGGTGCGGGTGCAGACAGGAATTTCCCTGAGCAGCAGCTTTAAAATGCATTCAAAAACAGCCACTATGGGTGATAAATGAGTTATATAAGTGCCAATTGGCACACAGTTTATGACAACTATCAGATACAACTGGCAATGGTGGAAGAGTTACTGATGCAATGTGCATTGGTGAGAAACTATGTATATATATATTTTCCCCTGATGTCAGCAGAAATTTGTAGTTTTTTACCGGTGTCAATGCTGCTGCCAGGGCTGAATGAGACTGGGTGTGGGTGCAGACATGAATTTCCCTCAGCGGCAGCTTTAAAATGCATCCAAAAACAGCCAATATGGGTGATAAATGAGTTATATAAGTGCCAATTGGCAGAAATGTGTAGTTTTTTACTGGTGCCAATGCTGCTGCCGGGGCTGAATGAGACTGTGGGTGTGGGTGCAGACACAAATTATGCCTTCTTTCATAGAAGAAACACCTCACATGGGCCAGAAATAGGTGAGATATAGTCAAAATATTGATTCTGTGGCCCATATCTCATCTATTTATGAACCTTTTTGGCTGTTCTTGGACTTGTTCTGATGTAATGAAATGGCTTGAGAATTCAGACACACACCTAGCCAAGTGAGCTGCACATACTCAAATAGCACATAATTTCTCAAGCAGCTTACTGTGTTTATAATGGTTATTTATATACTTAATAATTACTAGAACCAGAGGTTGGGGATCCCCTCTAAATATTTGGACTATTAACAGAGATAAATCTGGGCTATTTTTACAAAGGGGTATCTCAGACTAGCATATACTTCACTATGCAATATTGGTCAAATATTTTCAATAATGTGTACAACAAAGCTTATTTACTTTATAAATAAGGGGCAAAAGACTCCATGTGATTTGGTTGAGGATATTTAGGTATTTAGATATTCTTACATGTTTTATGCATTTGTCTTGATCTTATACCAATACACCTACAGTGTAACAGATCTTTAGTGAAAATTGGGACTACTAATATATACCTTTGTATGGAAAAAAAGGTCTCACACATTTGGTAAATGAGTCAAGAGATATTACAAAATTATGCTGGTACACATATACAGTTCATGAATCATTCCATGAACATGGACATTACCAATTAGTATACAATAACTTCTCAGTCAGGTACCTAATGTGTGAGATCTTTTTTCCATACAAAGGTATATATTAGTAGTCCCAATTTTAACTGAAGATCTGTTACACTGTAGGTGTATTGGTATAAGATCAAGACAAATGCATGAAACATGTAAGAACATTTAAATATTTAAATATCCTCAACCAAATCACATGGAGTCTTTTGCCCCTTATTTATAAAGTAAATAAGCTTTGTTGTACACATTATTGAAAATATTTGACCAATATTGCATAGTGAAGTATATCAGTAAAAAACTACACATTTCTGCCAATCAGCATATTGGGTGTTTTTGGATGCATTTTGAAGCTGCCGCTCAGGGAAATTTCATGTCTGCACCCACTCCCACAGTCTCATTCAGCACCAGCAGCAGCATCGGCAGCAGTAAAAAACTACACATTTCTGCTGATAGGCACTTATCTAACTCATTTATCACCTGTATTGGCTGTTTTTGGATGCATTTTAAAGCTGCCGCTCCGGGAAATTCATGTCCGCACATGCACCTGCAGTATCATTTGGCACTGGCAGCAGCATTGGCACCAGTAAAAAAACTACACATTTCTGCCAATCGGCACTTATCTAACTCATTTATCACCCGTTGATAGGACTGAAAACTGAATACCTATGGATTATTCATTTTTCATAATATTATTCTTCAATTGAATCAAAAAGATCAATAAACCAACCATGAATTAATCTACAAATTGATAGTGTAAGGGTCAAAAGTGTTAACTACACTTGTTGATTAAACTGGAAATTGCAAAGTCTTGAATGTTAATCAGCAGATAACTATGATCTGAATTGATCTATTTATCATACTGTTAAATAACACTACAAAAAGTTCAGACTAAAACCATACAAAAATCCATAATGGTCAAATGAACAACTTGCAATCTAAAGTAACTATCAAGTCTACAACTGTGAGGGAATTTGTCATACAAGTCCTAGGAAGATATCAGTAAACATCAATAAAGTCCCTGAAACAGTGAAACACTTTGTGACATTTTTGTTACATATGTGACATATGACATCATAAAAGAATGCTCAGTCATCTAGAAACAAGACCTGACATCATAAACAATGCTCAGTCATCTAGAAACAAGACCTGACATCATAAAACAATGCTCAGTCATCTAGAAACAAGACTTGACATCATAAACAAGGATTTATCATCCAAAAACAAGACATGACATCATAAAATCATCAGTCATCATAAAACATCATCAGTCATCCTTACAGACTCTTACCTAATTTTGTTTCTCATTTATGTATAAAAGTAACTAGAAAGCAACAATAACATTAGTGAATTTGCACTCATTCTTTCTTTCCCAAATTTCACCACTGTGAATTGGCACAAGTTAGAAAGAACTTACAAGTGGACTTGCTTTGCTTCACTCAGTTCAAATGGTATTAAATCCTAAAGGGACTTACCTTTGTTCTGTTTAAACCAAGAATATTAAATCCTATAAGGACTTGTCTTGGAAGCAAGGATATTAACATCCTTTGTCAGAGTCTGAGGAGAAATCCTTGTACTATAAAGCTGTTTCATAGTCTGCCTGTGGGACTTCAAATCATTTGTTTTTGGAACAGTTCATAGAATATTAAATCCTAAAGGGACTTGTCTATGTTCATCCAAATTGGTTTCTCATACAAACAAAGAATATTGAACCCCAAAAAGGGAATTATCTTTGTTTATCAAATCACAATATCATATAGTCTAAGAAATTGGACTTTAAAAACTGGTCATAAAGAAAAAGAGAGTTTGAAGAGTGTACAGAAAGGAAAAGATAGTCTAAAAAGAATTGGACTTTAAACCTGTATTTGGAAGTTTATTCAAGAGTATACTGGTTATACTTTCAATAAAACCCTAACTTGCTCAATACAAAAATTTGTTATTGGTTGCTGGTTGTTGGATTTGTTGTGAACATTTCCTTAAACGGTAGTAATCTCAGAAATACAAATTAAAATCATATCAACAGAATGTAACAACACGCTGGAGAATGGACAACCCGTGATCTCTCTTTCAAGGATAGACCAGATGAAAAATACAGCATATGCTTCCGAGACCCCATTAAGGCCATTATGAGTCTTTGGACTGACCCTGCCAATGCTGAACACCTTGTCTATGCACCAAAAAAGGTTTATTCAGACTCATCCAAAAGCTCTCACATCTTCTCAGAAATGTGGACCGCTAAATGGTGGCAAGTCTTACAGGTATAGTGATTTATTGTTTAATACAGAATTTCCATCGTCTGAATACCAAGATAGAGTAAACTACCATCTCATGCAACCATTTCCCCTATAATCCTAGCAGCAGATAAAACCCACCTAACACAATTTTCTGGCAACAAATCTGCATATCCTGTCTATCTAACAATTGGCAATCTTCCAAAGGCTATATGTCGAAAGCCAAGCAAGAATGCCTGTGTTCCCATTGCATATCTCTCTGTTGATAAGTTGAACCACTCTGAAATGACAGAACTTGAACATTGTTCACATGTTCAGCGTATTTTTCATGAGTCGATGAAGACTGTCCTGGAGCCTCTCAAGAAAGCTGGTCATGAGGGTGTTCACATGACAAGCAGCAATGGCAATGTATGACAAGTGCACCCTATTCTTACCTGCTATGTGGCCAACTATCCAGAACAGTGTCTTGTAACTTGTACTAAGTACAGCACTTGTGTCAAATGCCAGCGATCAGCTGATGATCTTCAAAATCCCAAACCTGGTGATCCAAGGACTAAGCAATGGACAGAGAAGGTTATTTCAGATGCAAAGAAGAAATCAAAAGGCTCATCAACAAAATTTCATGCAGAATGCATGGCCCATGATGTCGCAGGCAGCGTTTATTCCCCTTTCTGGCAGGATTTTACCTATACTGACATCCATAATTGCATTACTCCTGATATTCTCCATCAGTTATATCAGGGTATATTCAAGCACCTCGTTGGATGGTGTCAGAGCATTCTTGGTGAGAAGAAACTGGATCAGCGAATATGATGTCTTCCTTTGGGATATGGACTCCGACACTTCAAAAATGGAATATCTGCTCTCTCTCAGATATCTGGCACAGAGCGTAAGAACATGGCCAAGATTCTTCTGGGCTGCTTGGTTGATGTTATGGCGCCTTCTGGTATTAAAGCAGTTAAATCCCTGCTTGACTTCATCTATCTTGCTCAATATTCAACTCACTGGAATACCTCAGAACAGCTCTTGACAACTTTCATAAAGTCAAGGATTACTTTATTAGAGTCACAGACCGGACCCATCTCAACCTCCCCAAGCTTCACTTTCTTGTGCATTATGTCAACTGCATTGAACTTTTTGGAACAACAGACAATTACAACACAGAAATGTTTGAACGACTTCATATTGACTTTGCCAAACATGGTTGGCAGGCAACCAATCAACACGATGAGTTTCCCCAGATGATCCACTGGCTTTCACACCAGGAGAAAGTCTTGTATTTTAACAATCTCATCACTTTATACCAGAAAACCCCTAGTTCTTCAACTCCTTCTATCTCATCTCCTGTGACAGAAACAGCCCCCTCTAGCAAACAGCTCCCTATATCAATTGCAAAATACCCTAATTATCCCAATCGCCCGATCCTGATTATCGAGCAACTTCATGCTGCTCCTCAGTTTAGCCTTCATCTAAAATGCTATCTCAACACTTTCCTTTCTTCCTCTATATCTAACAGATCCCTGGATTCCACTTCCTTGCCATTCAACCATGTCAATGTCTTCAACATGTTTTGCTTTCATCCAGTGTCTTTAAATTATGAAGAGGAAGAAGTAGATCTTGTCAAAGCCATGCCTATATTCAAATCCCTTCCTGCAGGATGCTTTGATACTGTGATTTTTTTAGACAAAGATGAAGCTGAATCAACAGGAATGGCAGGTAAGTTTTTTTTTTCTAGAAGCCTTACGAGCAATTTAAGTGATATGTTCTCTTTAGGCACACAAGTAGGAAGAGTCAAAGTAATCTTTACTTTACCAAAAACCATAATAGCTCCTGGCATGCATATTGAAGCTCCTCAGAGATGGCCAAAAGGCCCCTTAGCCTATGTGGAATGGTATATGCATCAAGCTACTGTTGTACATAAAGACCATGGAATGTATCAGGTATCAAAAGCAATGGACTCCCATGGGTGACAGCAGGGTGCAATTATTCCTCTGGCCAATATATGCCAAAGCTGTATGCTTTTTCCAGTATTTTGTGGTTATGCAGATGAAGCTAGATGGCTTCCTCACAATGTTTTAGATAATGCAGGCTCATTTTTGATAAATAACTGGCTTAGTAAGTATTCTTATCAAACAATATGGTAGAGAGTAGTAGTATAAAGGATATTGTAACTTTTGGCTATAATACAGGCAGTCAGACAATGGAGAGATTCCCTGGGCCTCCTGGGTTGCTCTGAGACATCCAGGAATGCCCTGGAATGCCTCTCAGGGTTGTGGGAAGCTTGGCACTACTCTGACAAATGCCACCTTCCTAAAGTGGCCTGAGATCAAAAGGCATTTTCCTGATGAGGATAATGAGATATTAGTCTCGTCCCCATCCGTTGTGGGTTGACTGAATAAGGTAATTGCCCGTGAGAAATTCAAAAATGATGAGCGAGTCTCACCCACAACGTCTGGTGCAATTGGTAGGCTGAACCCCCCTTACATCATTTGTGACTTTCATTTTCATCACATGGGGCCATGTTTTCGACGCATCAATTTTGTTTAGTAGTATATCCGATATTGTATACATCTTGTCTTTTACATGCCGCCTGTATGTAATCCCCATGCCAAACAAGAGGCTCGCACCTACCTCAACCTCTCTAATGCACATCAAACAGCCTCAAGGACGTTGGGCTACAATTCTGCGGCAACACAAGCCAACCTTATTCAACTATTCCAAGAGCGCTTCGGTGGGGACCCGTATGACTGGCAGCTTAATGTTACGGAAGCGATATTGCTGGGGTTGGACACGGTTGTGATTGCAGGGACTGGGGCTGGGAAAGCTATGCCTTTCATCATGCCTTTGTTGCTCGACAAGAAAAAGAAGGCAATTGTGATATCTCCCTTGAAGATTCTTCAAGCTGATCAGGTGCATGAATTCCTCTCTGATACTTTGATTTTTCTTACTCTCTTTTCAGGCTGAGAGATTTCAGAAACTTAAGGTTTCTGCAGTTGCCGTTAACAGTGATACTTGGGATGCCAAGTTGCAAAAGGTATGTTTGAAAAGTTTGATTGGTTAAACTCATATTCACATTGCATGAGGGCTTTTCAGGAGCTCGAAAATAACACTTATCAAGGAATTTTTGCATCTCCAGAGATGTGCCTCAAGCACGATGGATTTTGCAATGTCCTAACAAGTAGTAACTTTCAAGACATCACCGCCATCATCGTTGATGAAGCTCACTGCATTGCGCAGTGGGGGGGTGACTTTCGGCCCATCTATAACAAAATTGCCAAGCTTTGAGCCTTCTTCCCACCACATATTCCCATTTTTGCGACTTCAGCTACATTGCCACCTGCCACCTTACGTGGAAGTCTGTGGTTCTCTCGCCATCAATGTCAATGAGAGCTTTTTCCTTAACCTTGGCAATGACCGTCCCAACATCGCCTTTTATGCCCAACAAATCCATTCTTCCACCGACTATAAAGCCCTTCGACCCCATCTTTCATTGCTCAACAGCTCAAGACCTGATCAAGTCCATTATATTCACCAATTCCGTCAACAGCACCCAACTTATTGCAAAAGATGTGCGGTCATGGCTGCCCAAACATCTTCAGAAATATGTGGGTTATCTACATGCCAATCGCACGCCTGAAGCAAAACGCAAGGTCATGAAGTACTTTCACAAAAGTAAACTACTGGTTCTCATTGCTACTGAGGCAGCTGGAATGGTATGCCTCGTCTCCTTCAATTTTAGTTCTTTATTCATTTTTGTCTTCAGGGTGCTGATATCCCCGATATCGAACAAGTCATTCAATTTGGGGTCCCGCTTTCCCTCACGATTTGGATGCAACGCGCAGGCCGCGCTGGTCGATCACAAGAAGTCAATGCATGTGCAATATTATTATTCGAAAAATCCATCTTTCAACATCAAAAAAAGAAACGCTGATGTACCTGCGGTGGGGACAGACCGCAAGTAGTACGTAGTTCGTGGGGTTGATGTTGTTCTCTTCAGTAGGTGATAGTGAGGTTTTATGAGGTGCGAAGGTTTGCTTTAAAGTGCGAGATAATGCGCAGAAAAAGCGAAGCCTGCAGGATGATTTTGAAGGAGTGCAAGAGTAGCTTAGCACGACATTCCAAAGGTGGGATCAAAAGTGTGGTAATTCGTCCATTCTCCTCCCCTCCTTTACCCTACTTGCTACTGCTAATAATATAGTAACTAGCAATAGCTAAGTGCGGAAAGGTGAAACAGGAATGTAAAATGTGGGTTAAAGCGGAGTCACATGGGTCCGGTATTTTGGGAATGAAACATAGGAGATAAGAGCCAAATAAAGGAGACAAGATAAAAATAAAGGTGATGAGTAATACAGTCACCTGAGTGACCTTTGTTGGAGTCGTGTTTAAAGATTGCAAGAACAGCTGGCAACTGCGAATGATAATGTGAATGTTGGTGATGACTGCAAGTATCTGTGATGATCTTGATCTGCAATGATCTGCAATGATCTGCAATGATCTGCAATGATCTGCAATGATCTGCAATGATCTGCAATGATCTGTGATGATCTGCAATGATCTGCAATGACCTGCAATGACCTGCAATGATCTGCAAGTATCCGCAACGATATGTGAGCATCCGCGAGTATACTGCAAAGGTTGTGAAACCGCAAAAATGGTGTGTTTACATCCCTAGACGTCTCCTGGGTCCTATCAACGCCGCAAAGGAAAGACAGATGTGGCTGATCCTACCCCTGAAGATAATCAAGACGATGGACTATCCATAAATGAGGGCAATGACGATGATGAGGGCACCACTGATGAAGAAGACAAGGATCCTTCAGTTGAAGATCAGGAAGTTGAACGAGATGGTCCAAAGGATGATGATAGCCATTATGAATGGAGGAAAAAGGTAGAGCATTCCCTGCGGAGATGGATTGAAACAGAAGCCTGTCGCAGAGATGTGGCAGATGAATATTTCTCAAATCCTCCTGGTCGAAAAGGTATGTTTGATTCTTTAGCTTGGCAACATCATTTTATTGACCAATCTCTAGTGCCAATGCACGTCTGTTGTGACAATTACGACGGTATTCCAGTTTGACCTTCGACACCAGAACGAGTCCACGATGGCGTCAGCAGCACACACTCGACACTGTCAAAGTCAGCAGATCAAAATGGAAAGCGCAAAATGACAACAAAGCAAACAACTGCACGTCAAGGAGGAGAACATCTCCAGCAAGCATGTACCGCACTTGAAAGCTGGCACTTCAAGACCAAGCGTGCTCGGTACACCCCAAGTTCACTTACTGTCCCTTCCCTACTTCCTGATGCTGTCCTGACCACCCTCGCCTCTGTGTTACATCTTCGCACAATTGAGGATATTGAATCCGCAGTAACTTGGGTCTATGCCAGATGACATGGCACAGAGATTCTTGCGGTTTTGGCCATGGTTGATCAACATAAGAGGAATTGGAAAGAGGAGGTCCAAGCAGCAAAAGCCCTAGAACGTCGTTCAGCGACTGAGGCCTGTCAACAAGAATGAAAGCGAGCACAGGAAGTGGAGCGAGAGGAGCGCAAACATGCACGTCAGGCAGAACGAGAGGAGCAGCGAATGGAAAAATTAGCAGCAGTATCTTCAACCAGCAAACCTCCGCGAAAGAGACGTGCTCCAGTGCAAGGATCATCAGTCATGGCACTTGAGAGTCCGTTGACACCTGTAGCTGCGATGCGCAGGGTTGCACTTGGGCCTGTGCAGGTAGTTTCATCATTCACCTTTGGGGGTATATTATTGCTAAACTTTCTCTCATTCTAGATATGCTCTCCATTGCCTGATCCGGGCATGTTTCTTCAGTTTCAGACTGTACCGCTGTCTTCCACTGCCTCTCAGCCTCAATCACAATCTCAACCTCTTGTTCAACAGTTAAACGGTACAGAAAATTGTCCAGTAACCCCTTCCTCTGCACAACCTCGACCTCGACCTCTCATTCCACGGTTGAAGGGTGTGGAAAATCCCCCTATAACCCCCTCTTTTCCCACCTCTGAATCCCAACCTCTAACTTTTCTTCAACCTCAACCTCAACCTCTCATTTGACGGTTGAAGAAACAGACATTTACTCAACTTCCATCTCATCCTCACTCTCGTCGCTTTCATTTTCACCTGGTAATATGCCTTCCCATTCCTCAGTGGTTTCTCGTTCGAAAGACCGGAGATTTTTCCACCATGATATTACCTGTCCTGTACCAAGTTTGAGACCCCCTATTAATGTATAGTCCGTCGCTTTGTCACCATGCCGGTCAATTCCATGGCCAACAGAGAAGTTGTGATACCCAGCAGCATGGTAGGATTGTTGTAGTCTTTTGACGTCTAACTCTCTCTTTGGCACAGTATGTTTTGTTCCTCGGGTGTCTGTCCCAAATTCGTTCTCAATATGTTTTGAAACATTGCGGATGGCATGGATTGCTGGGTGCAATTTCTTTGAGAATTCCCATTTAATGTTTGGGCCCTCGGAACGGTATGTTACCTTGATATCTTTAATATTCATTTCCTGTGCTTTGTCATTGGGTACATGCTGATCTCGCTTTCCTGTAGTGTTTATGAGCCAGCAGTGGTGTCGGACAAAATCACTTCAATGTATTAGTCTTTTATAATGTTATCAGGGCATGTGATAACTTACCATGATTTGCTATCCCACTCTCAATGTAGGCCTTGAAGTAACTCCAATATTTCCCCAGCATAATTACCATTTCCACCACCAATGAAGCGGAACAAGAGATGAGGTAACATTGCCTCCATTAGACCTACATCTCTGTTGTGTATTGCTTGATCAAGCACAATGTATTGCAGTACGTCTCAATTCCACATCACAAGTTGCCATAGTTGTTCATCATGTTGAATTTTAGGTTTCGCATCAAGATTATTGAGGGCTTGACTTGATGCTCGCTGTTCGACAATCCTTTTTGCCAATTTGCATAGCTGATCTTGTGTTCGGTCTCGTAATTCTTCTAGCTTTTCCACCCCTGCCACAATCAACCAGTCCTCCCTGAGATGAGCTTCCGCAATGTGGTACAGTGTTTCCTTGAGATCGTGATGAAATGGACCTTTTGTCTGAACCTTTGTTAGACCCTTTTTTTCAAGAAGCAGAAACCCTTGTCGAAGTCCACGCCCTTGTGTTGTTCCTAGGAATTGCTTGTGTAGAGAATTGGCAAATGCCATTTGAAGATGAAGCCAGCCGAAAACAAACAGTGAGAAGTCTAGTCGTTGAAAAGAATTCAAATCTTCAGCACAATATTTGAATAGCCCTCGAAGCCTATCCATAGTAAGTTGGTCACCAACCCATGCTACTATTTTCTTGACTGAAACTTTGATGCGTTTGGCAATAGTGTCCCAGCCCAGTTGGTTGAACCACTCATTGATAAGTCGACTATTGTCTTCATAGCTCACCTCTGCAATACCGACAGTGCCGAGTAAGTATTGTAATGTGATATGCTCTGGTCCACAAGGAAGTTGGTCCACAGGTGCAGGTGCTTTGAGCCTGTCGTCTTTCTTGTGCTGATATGTCTTCAAATCAAAATCAGGGCTATCAAGGAGGAAACAAAGGACATGGTAGGTCATATATTGCTGAATAGTTGGATATGTTGAGTCGGCCAAGTCGAAAATCTCCAGCTCAGTGAGTGGATTTACCATCCCTGCCGCTCATGTGGATTGTAGGTTCTGATTTGTGTTTTCAGACAGGAGTTTAGCATCGCGTTTGATGTATATGGTCCCAGCAGTCCCATTTCCAAACTCGCCTTGGTTGTCGAGGCGTTGAGAGAACACTCGGAATGAAATGTTGATGTTGTCATAGGATATAAGCCATGGATATTGTTCGATTTTTGCCTGAACCTCTGCCATACACTCTGCAGAAATCCTTTGAACAGTATCAGCAGTCCATTTGTGGCTCATTGTAAGTCCCATTGCATGTAATGTGTCGAAACCCTTGGCTGAAATCCCTTTGAACTTCAGATATATAGCAAGTAGTTTTTGAAGGCGACAACGATGATGTGACCGTGCGTATGATAGCATACAACAAATGAGAATGAGAATCTAGATGTGTGTGTCAATACCTCGCTTTTGATTTATAAATTCTGCCCACCTTCTCAGAGTTCTTATGTGTGTTCTTTTCTTGTCTCGGCTTCTTTCCCAGAATATTGAGCAACCTCCACAGAAGAGGAGCTTTGGTCTTCATCACCGCTGAGAGCCTCTCAAATGAGGTTTCTATCAATGTCTTCTTTGTAACGTCTTCAGAAGGAGGGGAGCTCATGTTTGGTTTGATATTTTTGAGTTCTTTGCTCAACCTCTCCTCAAGATGGTTGCTTGCAAAGTCATCCATGACTGTCTGTGCTCCTTTGGGCCGCTTTTTCTTGGATCCTGGTGGTCTTGAAGGTTTGGCCCATCGTTCAAGGATTGCTGGTAGTGCAGGACTCCTCAGGAAAAGAGTTCTCTCAATGTGGACCTTTGCATCATGTGTACACCTTTGATCTCCCCAAGAGAGTCCATCGAGAAAGTCAGCAGTTTTAAAATTGATGCTGTCCAAGAATGTCAAAGTCTGCATGGTTTTTGTGTACAGTGGGGACTCGGATGCTGGAGAGCTGCTTGTTGCTTGGGGAGTAGCGGGTTGGGCTGGCTCATCCTCATCTGATGAGCTTTCATTTGGTTTGTCCTGGATATCATTGTCACCAGCCATATCTGACTCTTCACTGTCTGATTCTAGCACGTCAGACTCATTTCCCTCCACATCTCGGGTGTTGAAAAGGTTTTCAAGTTCATGGTTAGTCATTTTGCTGAGGGTTCAGGAGAGGAAAGAATTTTGTTTCAAGTGATACTTCCATGTCTCAGTTGTGGAACTTAGACAAGTAGTTGAGTAATAAAGGTTTTCAAAGGCCAAATCAATGGCACTGTTGAACATAAAGGTTATTCATATATTTGGCACACTCTACATGACATTCAATATGGGCTGTATCAGTAGAGAACAGTAGAGGGTGCATTGGTATTCAAGTTGATGGGCCTGTGACAAGATCACGGGGTGTGACAATGGGGGGTTCCACCTACCAAATGCACCAGACATTGTAGGGCAGTTTGTGCTCCATCACAAACAAATTCACACGGTGAATTGCCCGATATAGACGGATGGGTTCGAGACTAGTGAGATATGAGGATTTGTTGCCTAGCATAAGGGTGAAACTATGTCTCAGGTGGAGCTGTTTCATAGGAAGTGCAAATAATGCCAGAAAATTCATTGACAGTGTTTTATCAGATTGTAGGCACAATAATAGTGAGCCTGGGGCCCATAACCTGTTGAGAATGAGTCAGTAGCTTAGTTGTAAGCAAGTAGATATGTTGTTGTTCCAGTTAGAAACACTGTTCTTCTTGTGTGACTACCCTTGTGATCTTATGTGATTGTTATGTTTGCCATGTCACAGTAAGTGTGACGGTAACTATAGCTTATCAGTTTGCCTCCTAACACATTTCCTGCTTAGTATTTGCAGGAGACCTGCCAGCTTTTGTGGAAATCTATCCACTCAGATATTTTCAGAATTGTTTACAAACTTATCTGAAGTTAAAGAGTACTAAAAAAGTCAAAATTGATTGGTTTAGCTTTTGGCATCATTAGATCATTGAATGGGGGACAAAACTATAACTTCAATAAGTTATAAATTTCTTACTACAACTCAGAACTTGTTAGGGCAACTGCAACGCCGACTTAGTCAAGCTAGCAGGGGATCCTAAATTAATATATTTATAAGTATGACTACAGTTGCCTCACCTAGCAGGGGATCCTAAAAGGAAAAGATTGGGATCCCTGCTAAGGTGAGAAGGTATTTAAGTACATAATGAAAATAAATAACTAAATGGTACAAGAATAAAATAATAAAATGGTGTTATAAAATAATAAAACAATAAAATAACAGTGTAAGGTTGTAAGTTCAGTTTGGGTTGGGGCCAATCAGGAGTAGGGTGGAGTCAGGGCCAATCAGGTTTGGGTGAGGAATCAGGTTCATCAATGAGGTGGAATGTAGATATTTGGGAGTTGAGTTGGGAGTGGGTTCAGGTTTGGGACTGAGATTGGGTTTGGGAGTGAGATTGGGTTTGGGCCCGATTGGGAGTGGGGAGTTAGGCTTGAAATTGGGTGTCCCCTAACAGAACTCCCTCCTGGATCAGGTAGAAGATTAATTTCTTTGTGTCTTTATTAAATAGTCTTTTCCATCTATAATAGGTGTGCAATTACTATAACTAATAGTTACTTTGACAAGTACTACTCACTGAATATTTATCAAAGGGTATGCATGCACAAACTCAGCTACATGATGTTGTTTTTTGCATTTAAGGCTCCCAGGACCCTGCCTAATTAGGAAGGTCACATGATTTATAAATTATATAATTATGTTTTATATTTTTTTTAATAAAATTTAAATTTAATTAATCTTTTTGTGTTCATCATCCCTCTTCTAAGTAGTCCTTGGCATGTGAGACAATACTAAAGTGATATTCATTTAGTAAAGAAAACTAGAAGAAAATGAGAAATTTCATTCCGAGGGGTCTACAATGTAGGACGCAAACAAATGCAGGAGAAGTACTTACTTTGGGACATACTTCCAAGTTCAAACATTATGGCGGCCACTAAAATTGAATGTTGGAAAGAATATTTCTCGGGTTCTAATTAGTTAATTGAAAGCCATCCTCATCCTAATTAAAAAGAGTTATCGCCATTAATATTCAAGTTAGGGTATCGAGAAGAAATAAAACTAGCAAGACTAATTGAAATTCCATTGTGTAAAAAGTCCAATGAAGGTGGTGATGATACAGATCCATATGTTTTGCTTGACACCATCGGCGAGTCGCGACCCAGAGATGAAAAAGGGAATCAACCTCAAAAGATCCTAAATGAGCGCCTGGCTTCCATAGAACTCCCTCGCTGCCACCAACAACCTTTCCTGTTCCTCAAGCCACTGAGCCTGCAACAACGCTTTTGAATTTTCTCTCGCTTCATAATCAAAACTTTTCACCGTAACAGAAAACGCCGCAGAGATAGGTCGATGATCAGACACGTTCGCCTCGTACCGTTTATAATGTAGTTGCTGAACACGATTGGCCACTCTAGAACGCCATAGAATACGATCGCACCATGCAGGGGCACGGTGCTTTAGTGATGAATCGTACTCGTCAGAACGAGGATCGTATTTATAGGTGTGAGGAGACCTTCTGAGAATCCACGTAACCGACATCCCCGATTTAACTTGATCTCTCGGAGGAGTTGATCATGAGGCAGGAGGCTGGCGAGGTCTCCAGCACGGATAGCGGCGATTATAGCATCTCGGCGATGATCTATCCGATAATTCATGTCGCCGTTCAACTAGATCCAAGTCAGTTACCAAAGCATCAAAATGGGGCAGGGACAAAGGCTCACAAAAACGAATTCATGGTCAAGGACCATTGTACCACCGCCACCACGGATATAGGCCATAGAATGATCTGTTGGTGAAAACACAGCTTTCTCCTCCAGCATTCCCGCAACGTCTGCATTCCGATGTCGAACTGCATTTTGACCAGCCGCGACATGACAGTTAATGAAACATATCGATGAATCGCCAACCAGAAAGCGTGCAACGATTCCACCCTATTGTGGTAAAAGATATGAACAATTGTGTTGCAAGGATGAAAAGTTCCGCACCTTGTTCCCATACCGACCCCCCATACCTCGTTTGATGGTGGTTGCAGATACATCATCGAATAACGGCCTCTCTGTGTTCTTAACGAAGATACAACTGAACAACCCAATGAGACTCTCAGTATGAGCCACGCAATAGGCAACATCCTTCGGCATCGCTGCCCGCACAGCAAGGACTAGTCGATCATGCCATCTCTTATACGCGCCCGTAACCTTTTCAGAAAGCCCATCATCTGTTTTCTTCTTACCACCAAGGAAGACATTCTTTGCTACCATCTTCCGACTCTCTAGATCGATGACTTCTTGGAACCCAAAGACGATGATGTCAGGAGGGCTATCGACGCTATGAAGAGCATCGTTGAGTAAGTTGTAATTTTGAGGATCGCCATTGAGAGAATCAGGACGAGCAGAGTCGCAGTTCCACGAAACCACCATAACCGTCAAGTCGAGGAAGGAACTGAAAGAAGTTTCTGATTTCCTTGTCTATCCCCAAAGGTAAGGGTAGGGATGGAAATTAGTACAACAATTTCCGACCAAATGAGACAAAGGACAGGAAACTCACCGACCCAATCCCATCCCAGAAGCCCATCCCAAAGTCTCAACTGCTCGTCCCTCCCAATACTAGCAACACACAGCCTTCCCACCTTCATAATTGCGTAATGGTTAACCACCAACTTCATTGCTGGCACCCCAGGGATGTGCATTCCAACAATTCGTCACCAACCAGGGCTTTTGAGACACGTCATAAGCCGCGATCATCCCATTCCTACTCCCAGCCCAAAGACGGTTGCTAACTCCTTCCAAACTCAATACGTCTGATACTGCTACTTTCATGATTTCCACACAGCGAGGATACCCGTCTTCAGTGTCGAGCTCCCACATAGATATAAAACCTTCTTCGTGTCCAACGTAAACCATCCCAGGCTGAGAAGGAAGTATTGTAGCGGAAGTGACGGGCCCAACATGTTCAGTCGGTAATAGTGACCTCCCAGTACTGGCAGGATTAAAGAGGTCGAATACTCGAATGATTGGTAGCTTCTGCGTCAGGTGACCATGATGCTCCGCCCTGGCTGACGTCCAGAGTTTCCCATCCAACATCTTCACGAAATCCTGCTTCTCCGTAGTCCTGACTACACGAGGGACAGTAAGTGCCAGGGAGATATCTTCCTGGTTGGAAACATCAGGAGAAAAGATAAGTGCTTTGCCTGATTCGTCGAGAGTAACCATTGACCGTGAATGTCGAAATATGTGAACTATATGGTGGAGATGTGCAGCGTGCTTGATACCGCGGATGATCCCAGTTCTGATATCCAGCTCGAAGATATGACCTTCTTTCGTACCAACCCAGAACAGATATCCTCTATCTGCATGGGACGCTGTCGGTCGAAACTCCATACTTGTCACCTTGGAATCTTTAGCACCGATATCCTTCGTGTCTAGATTCAATAACGGTACCTCCGACTTGGCCAAGTCGAAGATTTTGATATGGTGCCCATGCCCCACAACAACGTATGTACCAGAGAGCGCTACACAGCCCGTCTGTGGATGGACATGGATCCGGGATTCTGAAAAACCATCATGGAAAGCTAGCTGTGGAGGTCGTCTTGATGAGGTGCTGCTGTCGGGCATAAGGTCCACAGCATTGGCCCGTGCTTCTTCTTCTTCTCCTGACTCTTCATCAGAGGAAGGTGTCGTGGGCCGCCGTGGGGGTGGAAGTTTGTCTCCCAGGGCGATTGTACGTGTAGGAGGCGGCGGAAGTTTACTTGCGCCCAATGGCTTTCGTTCACTATCGCCAGTAGATGGTAAAACGAGCTGGGAACGACTTGGAAGGGACGGCATGGATCCAAATGGAAGTTCTTCTGGAGAAACATTGACTCCACGACGAACAGGGAGTGGAGGAGGTGACGCAAATACATTAGGATTTGGGGAGATTAAAGCAGCCTCCACCCGGCCCGCAGATATAGGTGGGTGGTTGCGCGGTGGCGGTCGTGGCGGAGGAATGGTGGAGCGTGCCGAATGGGCCAAAGTGGGATTCTGACTGGGATCAATAGAGTAGGCAATTATATTATTAACATTGTTATTATTGGGTTGACGTCTCGCTGGGATGGGTGGGACGAAGGTGAATGATGCTTCTGAATTATCGTCAGAGAGCCATGTGTCGGATTGTCAATCGTCGTCATTGGTATCGTCGAAGCGTGAAATCGTATTGTTGACATTCTCAAGAGGCCGACGTCGTGCTGGAATAGGAGGAGATGTTGAAGATGATGTCGGTGGATTGTCAGCAGAAAGAGACTTTTCGGTGTCTAAGAGTTGTGAAATGCCTGAGGTCGTAGGTCGTGGTGGCCCGGGTATGGTCCCTGACGAAGTGGAAAATGGCTTTCGAGGACTTGCTATCCTGATAGGCGACACTGGCGGAGTGCGAGTACTAAAGGAAATATTAAAGGTCAAGAATCTGTATTAACCAAAGAATCACTCACTATCTATTTTGAGCTGAAGTAGTACTTGCTTCTAAACCATTATCCTTCAGTTCTGCTTTCGAGATGGAATGGGAAGAACTAAACGTGATAACAAAAACGGTGATGGAGAACGAGCAGGTGATGTACTAACTGGAATATTCCAATTGCGAGGTTGTGGCTGTTCTCTAGGGTCTGCTTTCGCTATGAGTGGTACTGGAACAGGGCGAAGCAGTGGTGATGAGGCTAGAGAAGAGGAAGGCGATGCATTGTTTAAGAGTTTCGATGCTCGAGGGGAGGTGGCGGGGGTCGTTTGGCGGGTAGGCTCAGATCTGAAGAAGATGAGGATGCACGAAGCTGGATCCCATCTGGGTATTGGAAGTTGCCCGGGGACGAGGACTGAAGGGTACAGTGACTGTCAACGGATCTGGTTTTTGAGAAGACGCGTCCTGCGCTAGTTTCTCAAACTTGGACCTCAAGCTCTTCACCGCTTGCAGAGAGTCGGAGTCAATGTCCGAAGATTCCATTCCTCGACAAACGGTTATAGATATGTGCTCGGTGGTATTGTAGTTCTGAGAATTTTCCTTAAAAATCGCGCCAACGACAATTAAAAGTCTTAGGAAAGAACTCACCTCGTTATCGCTTTGGGCTAATAATTCTGCAATGATGTGCACTACGGCCTTTGTTCGTAGCCCAAAAATTCACCACCTCGTTTAGGTAAATTGAGTTCATCGTCGGCTTTGGACTGGAGGTAGTTGACTGACAGTGAGGTCCCAATAAATCGTTGTCCCGTGAGAGATTCCCAGGCCATTAATGATTAGATGAGAAACCTCGGATAAACATACTCGTCGACTACAAGTGCTTGTCACCCTTCTTCTGGTGGCCGACAGACTTTGTTCAGGCGAATGTCTCAGTCTCGCACACCGACACCTTTGACGCCGTACAGGGTCAGCAAGGACCTCAAACTCATGCAGTGGCCTGAGGAGAATCTTTCACTGGATGTTGATGACCGCGGTGGCTTTTATCCGACTAAGCTTGGTGAAGGGAGGTTCGTGGTTACACAGGTTCGGGAATGTGTGGTTAGCACGGGACCGCAAGTGCGTTTCAGTCAATTCTTGGTCAATTTTGTATCGGTTAGTAACAATGTTGATTCTTATTTCAGAGAAAATCGACATGTTGCATTGAAAATACTATCAGTGCATGCATCAAGAGAGGTTGATGCAGGGCGTCTCAGAGAACTTAGCATTCTACGAACGATAGCAGCAGCAGCGCCTTCTCACCAAGGTTTTCATCACGTCCTTCACTTTCTGCACGAATTCACATTCGAGAGTTTTTACGGGAGCGACATTTATCGTCACCGATGTGCTCAGCTTCAGTGTCTCGAACCTACAGAAGCAGCTGCCCGATCCACGACTCCCTCTCAAGTTTATCTTGCGACTTGTCAAACACGTACTGAAAGCACTCGAATATCTACACGACACATGCGGAGTTGTCCATTCTGGTGCGTCGAATTGATGCATCAATCACAATTGTTAACGAAACAGGTCCGGCAGACATAAAGCCTTCAAATATCCTTCTCCTGCCATCCAATGTTGACTCGATCGTAATGCACGAGCTTGCAGAATTGCCGTCAACATTATATGAGACAATTCCACCCGAGAAAGCACCTGAGCGATCTTGTCCAACCTTACGCTCTGCGCGCACCAGAGGTCGTTCTAGGCCTTGAATGGGGCCCTGCTATTGACATATGGAGTTTGGGTTGCTTGGTATAGCGCTTCTTCGTATATGTTTTGATGTTAAATGACTGATTTCACAAGATGTACGAATGGGCCACTAGCAACTGGCTCTTTAGTCCCGAAGGACGTGATGGTGTATCCCGCGACCTGATGCACCTCGCGCAAATGTCGGAGCGCACTGGACAACACCATATTAGAACTGTGCTTAGCGAGGCAACGGTACAATGCAATAGTGCCGAAGAAGTGCATGCATACATCAGCCTCATGCTTCGGTTTCTGAAGTTGAATCCTGTTGAGCGAGCGACAGCAGCTGAAGCTCTGGACGAATCAGTTTTCGAGCATTTGTAACAAGGAACTGTCTGAATCACTGGCAGTAGATGCATCACCGTTACTATCAGTTCTCCAGACATGCCTCGTCGTAAAAATAATCTACAGACAAAACATCGGCACCGTCAACGTCGAGATCGTCCATACCCAGTGCCGCTGTTCATTTAGTGATAGACAGAGTCGAATGGATATCCTGACGAAAACGTCCATGGAGTATATATTTTTGTTTTGAGAATTTTGCGCGTAATTTTGGAATTCTTGATCGTCGCCTGCAGGCTGCGAATTTACTAGGCGTCCTCCGTCAAGGATCAAAAATTCATTAATTTATGTACCACTTGGAGAGGTGAAGGACCCCCAGAGGGAGGTTTCGCACTCGGAGGGGCAAATTCAGCGGTGACTAGGTACCTCCGATGGCCAATGCATCGGACGGTGTATTGATTGGTGATTCCTAGCACGGGATATTGGAGATGAGCAGGAAGAACCGGAGAAGAGTGACGAATAATGTTGTAGCAAGTGTACAGGTGGCGATGCTGATGTGAGAGACGGGTTGCTGTTTATGTAATCGAGAGCATCTTTCTTTCTGACGCTCATCAGGCTTACTTATTGCTCACCACAACTCACTGTTCAAAGATATGAAGCGCATCTTTAAGAAAATCGTCAAACCCAAGAAATCAAAATATTCACCTCTGACCACCAACGATGCTCTGGGTTCAAGCTCTGAACCAGCAACTTCGATATCGACCATCAAAACAAGCACCGCTGATCCCATGCTATCCGTTCCCGCTAATGCTGCGGCTGAAAACGCACAAGTTATTCAAGTCGCTGGCGTGACTGTGAGCGTTCAACTTCGCCCATCGCATCGTTATGTATATAACCATCATCATCGATCAGACCGCCCACGACCTAGTCTCTACTTCGGTCTCTGCTCCGGCGATCAATAAGCAAGATGTAAGCATTACAGTCACTAGCGTTACTATGAGCGTTCAACTTTGCCCATCGCATCCTTAAGCATTTAACCATCGTCATCGATCAGGCCGCCCATAACCTACTCTCCACTTCGGTTTCCACTCTGGCGATCAATGAACTTGCTCCTGTAAGCATTCCAGCCGCTGGCGTTAATGTAGGTGTTCAACTTAGTCCATCGTATCCATCGTTATTCAATCATCCTCGTCGATCAGAGTGCCCATGAACTCCAAGTCTCTGCCTCGGTTTCCGCTCTGGCTATCGCTCCTGTAGCCCATCCGGATGGAAATTCACCCTCGCCTGATGCCGTAATGCAAGTCAAATTGGGATCCATAGAATCGCAACAAAATTCCTCAGTGAGTTGCTTACACCATGTTCTATCGGCTTTCGCTCATGATCAGCAGGCTCAACAATCAGCGTTGGGTCTCCTTGCGAATGCGCAGAATACCCTCATCACTGGTGGCACTTTCGTAAGTCTTTCTCGTAAGTCGTGTGTACGATTTAGCAATAATTGTGCATACAGAACAACAATGTCATTGTTCTCCCTGCCAATACTGGTGAAAGGCAGATGAAGATCCCCATAACTCAAAAACCCAACTCCAGCCCAATCTTTACTGGACGGAAAGATGTACTTGATAAACTCGGGAAGATTTTTGTTCATCGTGGTACTAGTAGACCAATGTCAAGGTACTGTTGTCTCCTCTGGGGATTGGGAGGGATTGGAAAGACCCAAATTTGTTTCAAGTTCATAGAAGAAATGTCTGACAGGTAAGGGTTCTCACTCTGCCATTCACAACACTGGATTCATTTCTTGATAGTTTTTCACATGTCTTCTGGGTTGATGCCTCCTCTCAGGAGAGCATGGAAATGTCTCTCAAGGGTATATCTAGCCTTCCTGCTGCCCAAGATTCCCATGTGGATGGCTCAGTTGAGTCTGTCCTCCAGTGGATATCTTCTCTCCAAGAAGAATGGTTGATTGTGTTTGATAATGCTGATGATCCTCCTCCAGAGGTGGTGGAAGGGTTCATACCCCCATGCAACAGAGGTAGCATTCTCATTACTAGCAGAAACAGATCCATGGGAAGGGTCATATCATTTGAGAACAGCATTGAGATCACTGAAATGGAGGAGCCAGATGCTATAGCTCTACTTCTCAAGGCTAGCTGCTTGGATGCATTGCCTGAGCATCTACAAGCTGCCAAAAAGATTGTGACTGAGCTGGGGTGCATTCCTCTTGCTATTGATCATGCTGGAGCCTATATTGAGGCTGGGAAATGTGATATTGATCAGTATCTGAGGCAATTCTCAATGCATCGTGAGGCTCTTATGTCAGATGCTGCATTCACAGGGGCATCAAAGTATAATAAAACAGTGTATGGGACTTGGGATCTTTCTTTCAAAGAAATAGAGAAGAGAGCTTGTGGTCATTCCACTGCTGGAGATGCACAAGCAGCCCAGGCTGCAATCCTAATACTTCAAATATGTGCTTTCTATCATCATAGCAATATTTCTAAAGATATATTCCAATCTGCTGCTGAAGAGGCTATGAAATATGTTATTGATAGTGACTTAGCTGAAAAGTTACCTCAGGCAGTCACTTCACTGGATTATACTCTGCTTGGTTTGGACAATGATGGTCACTGGGATGAGTTCATATTTGGACAAGGAATTAGTGTCCTTTTCTCATTCTCATTGATGAAAAGAGGACAATCATCTAGATTGATGTCTGTTCATCCTTTGGTGCACTACTGGAGTCGGGAGAGAATGTCAAAATCCAAGCAGCAAAGAATGTGTCAGATGGGAAGCACAATCCTGTCCTGTGCAACTCCATGGAGATTTGAAAGTCAGGATTATGCATTGCGACGGTTGATCTTTCCACATATTAAGGCCAATGAGTTACATAGAAGGCAGATAGGACATATTGAGCAGTACTACGATGATAAGTGGACCAAATTTTCACTAGTGATGGGGGAGAATGGCGACTGGAACAATGCAGAGCAGCTGGAGGTTCAAGTTATGGACATGAGGAAGAAGCTGCTTGGTGCAGAACATCCAGACACCCTCAACAGTATGGCAAATCTAGCAAACACATACAGCAATCAGGGAAGGTGGAATGAGGCAGAGCAGCTGGAGATTCAAGTTATGGACATGAGCAAGAAGCTGCTTGGTGCAGAACATCCAGACACCCTCACTAGTATGGCAAATCTAGCAAGCACATATAGAAATCAGGGAAGGTGGAATGAGGCAGAGCAGCTGGAGATTCAAGTTATGGACATGAGCAAGAAGCTGCTTGGTGCAGAACATCCAGACACCCTCACTAGTATGGCAAATTTAGCAAGCACATATAGGAATCAGGGAAGGTGGATTGAGGCAGAGCAGCTAGATATCCAAGTTATGGACATGAGCAAGAAGCTGCTCGGTGCAGGACATCCACACACCCTCACTAGTATGGCAAATCTAGCAAGCACATACAGGAATCAGGGAAGGTGGAATGAGGCAGAGCAGCTGGAGATTCAAGTTATGGACATGAGCAAGAACCTGCTTGGTGCAGAACATCCACACACCCTCACTAATATGGCAAATCTAGCAAACACATACTGCAATCAGGGCAGATGGAATGAGGCAGAGCAGCTGGAGATTCAAGTTATGGACATGAGGAAGAAGTTGCTAGGTGCAGGACATCCACACACCCTCACTAGTATGGCAAATCTAGCATACACATACAGCAATCAGGGAAGGTGGAATGAGGCAGAGCAACTGGAGATTCAAGTTATGGACATGAGGAAGGAGCTGCTTGGTACAGAACATCCACACACCCTCAACAGTATGGCAAATATAGCAAACACATACAGGAATCAGGGAAGGTGGAATGAGGCAGAGCAGCTGGATATTCAAGTTATGGACATGAGCAAGAACCTGCTTGGTGCAGAACATCCACACACTCTCAACAGTATGGCAAATCTAGCACACACATACAGGAATCAGGGAAGGTGGAATGAGGCAGAGCAGCTGGAGATTCAAGTTATGGACATGAGCAAGAAGCTGCTTGGTGCAGAACATCAACACACCCTTACCAGTATGGCAAATATAGCAAGCACATACAGAGATCAGGGAAGGTGGAATGAGGCAGAGCAACTGGAGATTCAAGTTATGGACATGAGGAAGAAGCTGCTTGGTGCAGAACATCCAGACACCCTCACTAGTATGGAAAATTTAGCAAGTGTTAAGTTTAAAACAAGGAAGTCACGTCGGAGCTACTCCGGAACGGACGGAACGGAACCGGAACAGTAAGCGGAAAGGACGTTGGCCTCAGCGTGTGTGCTGTGCCACCCAGCTCCTAAGGTGTCCTGATTTCGGAACGGAAGAAGAAGTAATAAGACGGAAGACCTCAGTGACTTAGAGGACGAACAAGAGGAGGAAACAAAGTTGATATTCAAACTAAGGGAAAACATACAAGTTCGAGTACTTTAAATATAAAAGGAATTGCAACCGAAATATAGAATATAAAT
>MU130220.1:129482-178795 GCA_015039465.1 Phlegmacium glaucopus | reverse complement strand
TACAGTAAATACGAGCTGCTTTTATATGTACAGAGAGAGGAAATTTTAAAATGAATTTTTTACCAGCGCTGTTGATCCTAAGAAAATTTATCCTGTTTAATTAATTTTTTAGAACATTCTAACTCTCTTTAGATGTTTTCATTCTTCATTTTTCTTGTGCGAACCCGGTCCTGCCCGTGCCCTTTTGCCTGCCCGCGTCACTTTTCCAGAACGGGAAAAGTCACGCGTGACTTATTGCTAAAACGGGATACGCTTGCGAAATACGCGTCTGAACGATTTCCGTTCCTTACACTATCACTCCTTCGCCAGTTTATGTATCATCAATTGGACTATTAGTTGGTTATTCAGATTGGAGTGGCGGTGTTTAATGCATCTACTTATATTGAGATCTATCACTTGTAAATTTGGATTGGATCCGAGTACTACTTACTGGAAGCGATACCTACTACTAGTCACTTAGTACATAGCTATAGCCCGTGACTAGGCTGTGCTTGTTGTTTGTCGAACAAAGTATCTCAGTGTCGATTTGTTTAGCAGGTCGGCTTCTGAAAGATCTGAATATCTCGGACTTTGCACAGAAGTGTCGACATTCGGCTGCCCGTCGAACCAAAAGTCCAAGGGCCTCCGCCGTCTTTCATTCCACCAAATGTCTCGAAACCAACAGGCGTCATCTACAGAGCCCTAGGAACTCAGTTAGAAAGCTTATAGGAACACGAACGACCCCATCCACCTACAACCGCATGTCCCTGGATCAGCACTAAAACAAAAGTCCTGGCGTTACAATGGATACGCAGATAAGTGAGCTCCCTAATAGTATCGTAAGATATCTGTTTAACACTTGATCTGACAGAACTCGGATCTGCTGTGTTGAAGGCAACGGCCCACTCAAACCACTAATACTAGTGTGACTGATCAATAATTGTAGAGCTCAGTGCCTCACGTTGCTGCCTCGTTGACCTTGCACTCATCCGCCTGTCCACACATCCACACCCTCCAACTAGTCTGCAAGATACCCAATCTTTCCAAATAGAATTAAAATGGCTACTGTGCTGTCACCATTTGGAAGAAGTTCTGCGGTGGAAGAGGGGCTTCTCTCAACACGAGTGTTGTTTCGCATCTGTCACTTGTAATTTTGGATTTATCGACTGGTGGACCGGAGTATTACGCTACTAGTGGTGCGTATATAAGCTCTGGTATCTTGTCGTTCTGTTCCTGACTCACGTTTTCTCTCCAAAAGAATATCTCCTTTATGTATACTGCCAGGGATTACAGTAACATCGAATTCGCCTGGGAATTTGATCTTGAACCACAGATGATAATGATAAGCGTCATCATTTCGGCAATGATATATGGAGGCATACTGTCTCTCAGTCTCTCTTATGTTCCTCTCCTGCTGACAACTTCCCAAAACATCTCTCGAAGGATGCGGAACTTTTTGCTGGTATACGTTACATTCATGGTCGCGATCAGCACCGTGTACATAATCATAACGACTATCGCCCTCACACAGAACATTTTCTATAAGGACCCTGGGCAGAATCCACTTATCTTCTTTAAAATTGGAATTGTGGATTCAATGTGTACTACACTCGCTAATTGGGGTGCTGATGGGTTTATGGTAAGCAAATTTCAAAAGATCCATGTGGAAGGCGTCTTGACTGTTTATCTTTTCCTGTGCGCTACATAGCTCTGGCGATGTGCAATGCTATATGATGGAATCTCGCGACGTCGTCGAATAGCTTTGATCACTGTTCTCGTCCTTATGGGATTATCGTCACTTGGTATGAGTCGTTGCATCATGTGGCCTTTCTTCATTGACTTTTTATTTATCAAGCCTCTGGCATTCTCAATATCCTATTCGGAATGACTTACACCGTGACCGGGGTCACAGTCGCTCTCAACATCTTCACTGCCATCTTGATTACTTTAAGAATTGTATATTTTGAAAGATACATGCGGAAGGCAGTTGGAGTGGAACGTAATAGTCCCTACACGATGGTCATTATTATCTGCGTTGAATCTTCAGCGCTCATTGTTGTCTTCAGCTTGATCTACATCATTCTTTCCTTTCGGCAAGTTTACGCATCATATCTTCCAATGCAACTGTTGGTCCATATATATGTAAGCCTTTGCAGGTTTCTCGGACTTTGCGGTCAAGCAATAAAGAGACTCATTCAAAACTCATATAGGTCCTATCTCCACTTCTCATCATTTATCGGGTCGCCCGGGGGAGGTCCGTAACCATCAGAGAGCAACCTTCGAGAAGTGAGCCCGCTGTATCAGCTATGCGCTTCGAACTGCTGCCACTGTCATCGGGAAATATTGAAGTTTAGAAATACTAATGCAGAAGTGGCTCGGAACTGTCGAACGTCTGGATCATTCCACCACAAATCATTTTAGGGATTCGGCTAGAGGATGTCATGCGTCCCAATTGTATTTTGAAGAGCGCGACCAATGAAGTTCATTACGATCCAGGGCCTTCTGAGCAGAGAGCTGGTTGGGGAGGTTTTGGGTTGACCGAACAGGTGCTGAATGAGTTTATCTCTTCAAAATCGTCACGCGTTGGCACAAGCCATGTACATGAAGCTTTGAAGAGTATACATATTTAATCAATCTCAATTTCGTACTGGGTCTGGGATATCTAAAAACGCCAACTTTACATACCCCAAAATGATCGGGATCGAATAAAAATCTTTAATGATAATTCACATTCGCCCGTTATAACCATACCTTATCTTCAAAGGACGTATTCTCTCCTGCACAAAGGGGAAAAATCACTTGTAATTTGGATTGGATCCGAGTACTTCTTACTAGAAGCTATACCTACCTAGTACTAATAGTACTACTACTTAGTACATAGGGCTGGTGCTTGCCGTTCCATTATTTCAACTTGTTTGTCAAACAGTTTCTCAGTTGCGTTCGTTCTTGGTTCGTTCTCCACAAATTTTACCCTCCTTTTGCAATGCCAGTACCTAACGTCACCAGCCAAGCGAGGCTATCTACATCAGTAAATCCTGGTTGGTCATTTGTAGCCTTGTTTGTACCTGTGTACCGTGGGTCCCTATGTACTCGTTTACCACGATCCATTCTTCTCTCCAAATGGACTCGTGGATTGGATATGTACTATACTCGCTAATTGGGGTGCTGATGGGTTTATGGTAAGCAAATTCCAAAAGATATATGAGGAAGGCGTCTTGACTGTTTATCTTTTCATGTGCGCTACATAGCTCTGGCGGTGTGCGATGCTATATGGGGGAGTCTCGCGACGTCGTCGAATAGCTTTGATCGCTGTTCTCGTCGTTTTAGGGTTATCGTCACTCGGTATGAGTTTTTTTTTTTTTTTTTTTTTTTTTAAAAAGGAAATTTTTTAAAGATGGTAGAGAATTGTTTTAGGACCCTGAATATGTTTAAATTATATTAATAGCAGCTCTCCTTATTGAGAAAACTGCAAAATACTTTCCTGGACGCGGCGGTTTAAGATTTTCTAGCAAAATTCATAAATTCTAAGGGACTCCCAGGGCCTCCTGATGTGATTTAATCCAGATGGTCAATGCACCAGGATACACTAAAGGTGTCCTGAGAAAATGGGTGACAGTCAAAACTTTATCTATGCTGTCCTAGGTTGTCCTGAGGTGTCCTTGAATAAGTGTGTAACACTCAAATTTTACCTGTGCTGCTCTAGGATGTCCTGGGGTGTCCTGGGGTGTCCTAGGATGTCCTGAGTAGTGATGTGATACTAACAAATTACCCAAGGCTACCTAGGGCCAAAATCATTTTTCCTGATGTGGGTGATTAACAAATCAGTTCTGACTAGGTCCACAATATTTCTGGCTACCGATTCAATTCCAAGCTGAAGGCTTTGAGGCTGGCAATATATTCCTTCTGACCTGATTGCCCAGGATATTGTCAGGCTTGCTAATTCTGACCTGGCAGGCTTCTCCCTAGCTAAAGATTTGTTCGGTTCTGACCAGGCTGGGGCCTCAGAGCATTTTCCGGCTGGCTACCGACTTGGTTCTGACCCAGGCCTACAATGTTTTAATATTTCCAACTACAGATTCAATTCTGACTGGACCACCTAACAATTAGGTTCCAATTGGTTCCAACCTGATTTTCAGTTCAGGCTGGCTAACTGGTCGGTTGTGACCAGATAGGCCCATCAGTCGGTTCCAACCTGGTAGGCCCACATTACTTACTTCGGATCTGACCCGATTGCCCAGAAGATTTCCCAGCTGGCTAACCATTAGGTTCTGACCCGGTGATATGATTTAAATCTGCAGGAGGATATGACTCTATCTTGTTAGTTGATATGATTTAAATCTGCATAAGCATGGTTTTTGCAATTTTTATCTATTATTTCAGCATAAATATTAATTAATGCACCAATAACTGGTTAATACAACTGATAATAGACAAGGGAATCAGAGTTGTTTACCCTACAACTGCTGATTAGACCTATTACTGTGTGAGTTAAATGCATATAGTTAATAAGTGTGGTCAATAGACTATCATTTGTTACACTACAAATTGCATGTCTGGATTAAAACCAATAAATCCATGAATATCCTTATAGACTTGGCACAGGAAAAGTTAAATAAACAATATTGGGTTAGCAAATGTCATGGGGTGTGATTGTGGAGCAACAGAATATTATTAATAAATATTCAGGGGAAGTTGGTGCCCTAGCAACAGTGGAAGCAGAATAACCAAGATAGTGGAACCATGTGATTGTGTGGGAATCATGATGATTAAGGATAGGGGGAGTGCTGAACAATCATAAAGATTGTTTCCAGGCACAATAGGCACAGTTCCCACCAAGAGGGGTGGAAACTACCTAAAATTAGGAACATGGGGCTAAAAATAGAACAACCCCTATGTTTCCAGGAACAATGAGTGCACATGGTGCCAGAACCAAAGTAAGGGTACCAGGAACCAGTATATCTATTTTTGGACATTATCTATTTTTAAGTATCTCAAATGTATAAAATACCTCCCAGGGTTTGTAAATAGTCAGAAAATTGGATTCTTTCTTTCCCCCCCTCATTTGCAACCTAGTACAGCTCACTGTCTTAGACATTGAGCAAGAACACTTGTCTTTGAGTAGTGGACTTGAAAATAAATCAGTTTCTCAGAGTTGTTTGACTTGTTGCAATAATTGTTGAATTGTTGTAAAAGTTGTTGTTGTGTTAAAGTCATAGCAGAAGCAAGAGGGCTTCTTGTGTATGCAATTGTGTTAAAGTCATAGCAGAAGTTTGAGTCTTCTTGTGTATGCAATTGTGTTGAAGTTGTAACAAAGTCTTGGACTTCTGTGTACACAAATTGTAAATCAATCAGAGAAGTCTTAGGAATTCTTCTACTGATTGTTGGTGCAAGCCATAAATTGCAAAACCACTTTACAAGTTTGATCATCCTTTAATTGATCCAAATTATTATTGTTGTTGTGTGTGTTTAGTTGAAGTGAATTCAAAATATTGGAAAGGTTATACTTTCTAGAAAACCCAACTTGCATTATTAAGATTGTATAAAGTATTGATTGAGTGATTGTTTTGAGTAGAGATTTTATAATCTTGAAAATACACCTTTTCTCAACAACCTCTGTGCAGTTACATCACCGGTAGGCCAACAATATTTGAATTGGACCGGGTAGGCCCAGAATATTTTCTGGCTTTCATAATTCGGGTCTGACCCGATTGTGGCTGGCTAATCATTCGGGACCTGGTAAGCACAAAATATTTTTGGGTGGCCAATTCAATGCTAAGCCAGCTGTTTTATGGCTGGCTATCAATCTGGTTCTGACCCAATTGCACACAATATGTTTTGGCTGCCCATTCAGCTCCGACCGATTTTTGAGATGGTAGCCAGTTCCGACTGGTGAGTCCAGTCACCCGACTGCCTTGGTAGGGGGCATCAGCTCACCTGTCTATGACAGACATATCCCAGCCATGAGCTCACTCCGCTGCTCGGACTATAACCGTATATAATGTGATTCCGCCTCTCGGTCTTTGACTATACATTCTAACTATACTGGCTGGCTTTTTGGTCTGTTTTTTCTTGGTGGGGTGGTGTGTAATTTTATTTGGAGCTTGCTGCAGTCAATGAAATGAGTGTGGCGATGTTGTATGGGTGTAAGCAGCTGCTGTGCCATAGGGTAGTGTTGGGGTATATGTTTATTATCAGGTAGTAGAGAAGTTTGTTGATGCTGTGTCACATGATATGTGTGTGAGAGGGTTGGAGTTGGTCAGAGTTATGGAGTTGCAGAGTAAACAAGTGATGGAGTTGGAGTTGGATGGAATGATGGAGTTTGTTGGTGAGGTGGAATGTATAGTCCTGAGGTTGAGGTTTGGTTTGAAATTGGGTGTCCCCTAACATCCATCCCCCCCATAGGTGACGTCCCAGCACAAAAGGAAACTGTTTGAATTTGGCCATCCTGATGTGCCTAGGGGCTCCAGGGTTCTTCCTATGGAATTCTACAACTAGTCTGGGGGCGTGTACATTTTCCTGAGGCTCCCAAGTGTTATGTTCAATCCCAAAACCTTGCCATTTCACGAGGTATTGAAACTTCCTGTTCATAACCTTGCTGTCAAGGATTTCTTCAACAACCCATTCCTAGTGATGCCAAAGTTTGGTTCCAAACTGGCGCAAGAACTGAGAACTGAAAGAACCAAACCATCGGTTCAGGTTCAGTTCAGTTCAGTCCAAGGATTTTGGGCTGTCTGTTCAGTTCTCGGTTCTTAGTTTTCTAAGATTTTGAGAACCAGGTTCAAACCGGTTCAAACCAAACTTTCTGACCGTATTTTTTTTCTAAATTATCTGTGGAGAATGAATTTTATACTAATTATAATCTATAAGTGTTTAGGCACCGGACCCTGAATCACCCGATCCTTTGGGAGTTGGAGTTCCAAAAATGTGATTGCTCTCAACCACATAGTGATACACTTAGTAGGGACAGCAACAACGCCAACAACTCCCAACAACACCAACAACGTCAACAACTCTCCACTTGGGGAAGTTTCTTTTAGTAAGTTCCTTGTTTTAATACACTATTTGTGTACTATAATGATGACAACAACCCTTGGGGTTTTTTTCTTTCATTTTTCTTAAGTTACAATGAGCCACACCACCTCACTGTTATGAATGTCTGGTACGCTCGCGGCCCCCTTACTGTTAGGGGACACCCGACTTTAACCCAAACCTCAACTCTAGAATCATACACCCCACCTTTCCGATGACCTCCGACCTTCCGTCCAACTCCGCTTCCGTCACCGGTTGACTCCGGAATCCCGTAGTTCCGCTCCGACTCCGGTCCTCCGATTCACTCCGTCTTTTATTTCTATTTTTCATATCGCACCACTTCTTATTTAATTAATTAATTATTATCGTATCATTCCTTTATTTATTTTATATCTCCGTTATGTCCATATTAGTACTTAAACACCCCCAGCCTAGCAGGGATCCCCATCCTTTCCTCTTTGGATCCCCTGCTAGGTAAGTCACTTGTAGATATCTCTTCTGAAATATTATTAACTTTGGATCCCCTGCTAGCTTGACTAAGTCAGCGTCGCAGTTGCCCTAACATTAGGAAAGGATCTTCCTTTAACGGACCGAGTCCGGTCCGCACAGTGGAACAATAGTCCGATTTACAGCCCCCGATTTGGGCCAATCAGACTCCGTACACTCCCAGGCCGTGGCTCCCTCCTTGTCTTCACAGCACGCATCTCCGAGCGGCTCCTTCCTATCAGCCATGGACGATGAACGCACCGCCCAGCTGGAAAGAGAAGTCGTCCTATTGCGAGCTCGGGACATCGAATACCAAAACAGATTCGACCAAATCATGGAGACAATCCATTGACTCGTTCCGAATGTACAATCACCTGTACCACAACAAGAGGTTCCCCCTCAAACTGAAAACATACCCCGGATGCGCTCTGCAAGGCCGGCATTCCCAACGGAGTTTGATGGAGAACGATCCAAAGGAACAGCATTCCTTCACTCCTGCCAAACGTACATCCGGCTCTGTTCCGACGAATTCTCAGACGAGCAAACAAAAATCATCTGGGCCATGTCCTACATGAAATCCGGAAGAGCATCAAAGTGGGCAGCCAGGTTTTTCCGATGGGAAACGGAAAACCCTGAGTCAACCCGGTTCCTGGATTGGTCTGATTTCCGAGACGACTTCAAAAAGGAGTTCTGTCCCGCAAATGCGGACTTGGTTGCCATCAACCAACTAGAGTCAACTGGATATTTCCAGAAAACACGGTCTTTGGAAGAATATGTGGATGAGTTCCAAGACCTAATCACGGATTCTGGATACACTGATCCAAAAACTATCGTAGTAAAATTCCGAAGAGGCCTGAATGCCCAGATTCAGTTTTTTTTTTTTTTTTTTTTTTTTTAATCATAAAGATTTGAAGTTATAAAGGGCTACTGTCACCGTCGTCAAGCTTCGCGTATCGACTATGTCGCCCGAGTGAAGAGCTTCCAACGAGAGACTACCAATGCCTGGAGGGGGCCCGCTGGGCTATTTACTACTCTTCACCTCTATCCTGGATATACTCAAAACTTACTCAGAGAAATAACGAACTGGCGTTTCAGGCTCTTTGGACGTTTCCGAATGTATATATACCTGGTTGTCAACGTAACCTTCTATACTACGCATTTGAACGGCTTTCCTTTCTTACTACATCTAGTTCGACTTCTGCTATTACTCGCGACTTCTAAGTTGCGTCTATTATTACTGGTAGCACATCCCTGATAATGCAAGGAGAGGTTAACGGAAGGCGTACATAGAAAGTTTTATATCTTAAGAATTTCATTAGTCCTACCGTCACTTCTACAACTCTCACTGACACTGGGGCCAGTGCCACATTCAGTAAGGCTTATCCTATAACTCTTACGGCCTCCGAACTATTTATTTTTCAGTTACTTCTTTCCGGTGTACTACGTTGCTGAGTATGGTTCACTGCTATTAGGGTATTCCTGCTCTTGTCACTAGTTTCGATAAGCTGCTGCAGCGCTCTAAGGTAGTATATCGTAACGTGTAGCGGTCTCGATACATCGCGTGTCCTTTTCTATTTGTCAGTTCTGCGGAAGGTGTACCTAGAAAACTTTAAACGAATGGTATTTGGGTAGTCGTGGGGTTAATCGCTCACATCATGTGTAACTTAGGTGTTAAGGTTAAAATTTCTTCTATTCACCTAAGACGGGTCCCAGGAATATCTTTTACAAGACACACTCCCGCTATCAGCAATACTAATACATGTGCCACGACTAGCGCTGGTACTTACATTGCATATGGTCGTTTTTGCAGAAGTGGCTCGGAACTGTCGAACGTCTGGATCATTCCACCACAAATCATTTTAGGGATTCGGCTAGAGGATGTCATGCGTCCCAATTGTATTTTGAAGAGCGCGACCAATGAAGTTCATTACGATCCAGGGCCTTCTGAGCAGAGAGCTGGTTGGGGAGGTTTTGGGTTGACCGAACAGGTGCTGAATGAGTTTATCTCTTCAAAATCGTCACGCGTTGGCACAAGCCATGTACATGAAGCTTTGAAGAGTATACATATTTAATCAATCTCAATTTCGTACTGGGTCTGGGATATCTAAAAACGCCAACTTTACATACCCCAAAATGATCGGGATCGAATAAAAATCTTTAATGATAATTCACATTCGCCCGTTATAACCATACCTTATCTTCAAAGGACGTATTCTCTCCTGCACAAAGGGGAAAAATCACTTGTAATTTGGATTGGATCCGAGTACTTCTTACTAGAAGCTATACCTACCTAGTACTAATAGTACTACTACTTAGTACATAGGGCTGGTGCTTGCCGTTCCATTATTTCAACTTGTTTGTCAAACAGTTTCTCAGTTGCGTTCGTTCTTGGTTCGTTCTCCACAAATTTTACCCTCCTTTTGCAATGCCAGTACCTAACGTCACCAGCCAAGCGAGGCTATCTACATCAGTAAATCCTGGTTGGTCATTTGTAGCCTTGTTTGTACCTGTGTACCGTGGGTCCCTATGTACTCGTTTACCACGATCCATTCTTCTCTCCAAATGGACTCGTGGATTGGATATGTACTATACTCGCTAATTGGGGTGCTGATGGGTTTATGGTAAGCAAATTCCAAAAGATATATGAGGAAGGCGTCTTGACTGTTTATCTTTTCATGTGCGCTACATAGCTCTGGCGGTGTGCGATGCTATATGGGGGAGTCTCGCGACGTCGTCGAATAGCTTTGATCGCTGTTCTCGTCGTTTTAGGGTTATCGTCACTCGGTATGAGTCCTTGCATCATGTGGTCTTTCTTCATTGACTTTTTGTTATATTTTATTTATCAAGCCTCCGGCGTTCTCAGTTTCATGTTCACCATGACTTTCATCCTGACCGGAGTCACAGTCATTCTCAACATCTTCACTGCCATCCTGATTACTTTACGCATTGTATATTTTGAAAGATACGTGCGGGGGGCAATGGGAGTGGAACGTAATAGTCCCTACATGACAGTCGTTATTATCTGCATTGAATCTTCGGCGCTGATTATCGTCTTCAGCTTGACCTACATCATTCTTTACTTTCAGCAAATTTCCGCCTTGGTATATCTTCTAATGCAACTACTGTTGGTTCATGTATATGTAAGCTTTCTCGGACTTCGTGGTCAAGCAATAAAGAAACTCATTTAAAATTCATATATAGGTCCTATCTCCACTTCTCATCATTTATCGGGTTGCCCAGGGGAGGTCCGTAACCATCAGAGAGCAACCTTCGGAAAGTGGGCCCGCTTTATCAGCTATACGCTTCGAACCACTGCCACTATCGTCGGGAAATATTGAAGTTTAGAAATACTACTGCAGACGTGGCTCAAACTGTCGAACCTCTGGATCGTCCCGCCACTCACGATGACGGTTGGTATCACAGGGATACGAGCACTAACAAATGGTACAGCGTCACCAGTTAAATGCTGGTGGAGAATCTGGAAACTTTTGTAGAACCCAAGCTGTATAATTACATCCTACTCTTCAGTCGCGCGTCACAAATCAATTTAGGGATTCCACACGTCCCAATTGTACTTTGAAGAGCGTGACCAATGAAGTTCATAGGGACGCTCTGTGTTACGATTTGAACAGAGAAGAAAAGGTTGAGGGGGTTTTGAGTTGGTCACGCGTCCCTGAAGATATCTCTAATATCAGATCTGCCCATATCCATGCAGGCCAGGCTTGAAGCTTTGAAGAGTTGGTCGTCATTATACTAATACAGTAACAGTAATTAATCAATCTCATTTTCGCTACTGGTTCTGGGATATCTAACAAGGCCAACATACGCCAACATGATCGGGATTGAATAAACGGGACAAGCCCTGAATATTGAATCCGTGCCGAAGGCATGGGTTCATGCATCATGGCTTATTGAATAAACGGGATGGACTCGCATTCGCAAATAATTTATCAGACTGGAGCCCTTTTATGACTGCAAGCATCTTGTGTAGTTATCACCTTCCAAATGTGTCTTTATTCAGCGTCTGCTGATCTTCGGCTTTGCAGGGTTGGCTTTAGATTGAAAGAATTAAAGTTTGTCAGTGGAATATCAGATCAGTATCATGTACTATCATGTAATCACTTTCCCATTCGAAGGAGGACTGCCACCTCGTTGACCTTGCACTCATCCGCCCGTCCACTCATCCACACCCTCCAACTAGTCTGCAAGATACCCAAGCTTTCCAAATAGAACTAAAATGGCTACTGCTCTGTCACTATTTGGGTGAAGAGTTCCTTCTCTCAGCATGAGAATACTTATTGTTGTTTCGCATCTGTCAACTGTAATTTTGGACTGATCGACTGATGGATCCAAGCATTACGCTAAGAGTGGTGCGTATATAAGCTCTAGTACCTTGCTGTTCTGTTCTTGACTCACGTTTATTCTCCAAAAATCTCTCCTTTGTGTACAATGTCACCACCACCGCCTAACTTCAATACTACTGAACTATGGATGATAGGCGTCATCATTTCTGCTGTGATATATGGAGCCATACTTTCTCTCAGCATCTCTTACGTTCCTCTCCTCCTGACCACTTCGCAAAACATCTCTCGAAGGATACGGAACTTTTTGCTGGTATACACTATGTTCATGGTCGCGATCAGTACACTGTACCTAAGCACAACGACAGTCGCCCTCACACAGAACATTTTCCGTAAGGACGGGCCCAATCTACGCTTATTCCTTCAAATTAGAATTGTGGATTTGACATGTACTACACTCGCTAATTGGGGTGCTGATGGGTTTATGGTGAGCAAATTTCAAAAGATCTATGGGGAAAACCGTCTTGAGTGTTTATCTTCCCTGTGTGCTACATAGCTCTGGCGATGTGTGATGCTATATGAGGGAGTCTCACTGCCGCAACATCGTCGAATAGCTTTGATCGCTGTCCTCGTCCTTTTGGCATTATTTTCATTTGGTATGAGTCGTTGTGTCATGTCGCCTTTCTTCATTGACCATTTTTACTTATCAAGCCTGCGGCATTCTCAATATCATAGAAGGAACGACTCTCACCGTGACCGGGGTCACAATCATTCTCAATATCTTCACTGCCACCCTGATTACTTTACGAATTCTATCTTTTGAAGGATACATGCGAAAGGCAACTGGAGTGGAACGTAATAGTCCCTACACGATGGTCGTGATTATCTGCGTTGAATCTTCGGCGCTCATTATCGTCTTCAGCTTGATCTACCTCATTCTCGCCTTTCGGCAGAATCGGCATGTCAGGTTAGTTGATGCATCATATCTTCCACTACAACTGTTAGTCCATATATATGTAAGCCTTCTCAGGTTTCCCGGCGTTTGTGGTCAAGCAATAAAGAAACTCATTGAAAACTCATATAGGTCCTATCTCCACTTCTCATCATTTATCAGGTCACCCGGGGGAGGGGCGTAACCATCAGAGAGCAACCTTCGAGAAGTGAGCCCGCTGTATCAGCTATACGCTTCGAACCGCCGCCACTGTCATCGGGAAATATTGAAGTTTAGAAATACTAATGCAGAAGTGGCTCGGAACTGTCGAACGTCTGGATCATTCCACCACAAATCATTTTAGGGATTCGGCTAGAGGATGTCATGCGTCCCAATTGTATCTTGAAGAGCGCGACCAATGGAGTTCATTACGGTCCAGGGCCTTCTGGGCAGAGAGCTGGTTGGGGAGATTTGGGGTTGACCGAACAGGTGCTGAATGAGTTTATCTCTTCAAAATCGTCACGCGTTGGCACAAGCCATGTACATGAAGCTTTGAAGAGTATACACCCCAAAATGATCGGGATCGAATAAAAATCTTTAATGATAAGAAGAATAAAGATAAGAAATTGTTTTAACTGAGATCAATCGTCAATTGTCCCACAAAATGCTCGTTGATTGTGTAATGCTAAGGACAATAGTTGTTTGATGTTAGGAACAATAATTTTACAAATCTAGTCTAGGTAAACAGGCTAACTGAGTTGGGATCGGACTCGACTGGATGGAATGTGGGGATACCGTTCTTCAAAATCCAAAACTAACACATATCCCTCGCATTCCAAACTTTCAAACCGGGGATGAGCTGACTACGGAATATCCATAATCTCACCTCTGCTCATTAGTCTGAATACTCAGCTTAGAATTGTAAACTCTTGTCTCTGGGTACTCCATGACAGTTTAGTTACTGTCAATTGCACCCTGATGGATAGATCATAATAGACTGGCCACCTTAACTTCCCTTAAAGACTAATGAGCAGGAGGTCACAAGGTAGCGGGTGGGTGGGCGGAAGAAAGTTAAATAAGATTATGAACGTTGTCGAATATAAGTATCTTGATGCGGTGCGAAGGAACGTTACATGACCGTGACCCGTTATCTTGTGATTGCAGAAACTCTGCACACTGCACTCGTTCCGAGTCGCTCGTCTCGAGTCGCTCGCCTGCGTCCAACGACGAGAACAAAATCGTTACAAGTGTGACTGATCGTGGAGCTCACTGACTCACGTTGCTGCCTCGTTGACCTTGCACCCTTCCACCCGTCCACACATCCACATCCTCCAACTAGTCTGCAAGATACCCAAGCTTTCAAAATAGAATTAAGATGGCTAATGTACTGTCACCATTTGGAAGAAGTTCTATGGTGGAAGAGGGGCTTCTCGACTGATGGCTACTGATGGACCGGAGTATTACCTTACTAGTGGTGCGCATATAAGCTCTGGTATCTGGTCGTTCTGTTCCCGACTCACGTTTGCTCTCCAAAAAAGTCTCTCCTTCATGGACAACAGTAATATCGAATTCATCTGGGAACTTAGTCCTGAACCACAGATGATAATGATAGGCGTCATCATTTCGGCAATGATATATGGAGGCATACTGTCTCTCAGCCTCTCTTACGTTCCTCTCCTCCTGACGACTTCGCAAAACATCTCTCGAAGGATGCGGAACTTTTTGCTGGTATACGTTACATTCATGGTCGCGATCAGCACCGTGTACATAATCATAACGACTATCGCCCTCACACAGAACATTTTCCATAGGGACCCTGGGCTCAATCCACTTGTCTTCTATAAAATTGGATTTGTGGATTCGATGTGTACTACATTCGCTAACTGGGGTGCCGATGGGTTTATGGTAAGCAAATTTCACAAGATCTATATGGAAGGCGTCTTGACTGTTTATATTTTCCTGTGCGCTACATAGCTCTGGCGATGTGCGATCCTATATGAGGGGGTCTCGCGACGTCGAATAGCTTTGATCACTGTTCTCGTCCTTATGGGATTTTTTTCACTTGGTATGAGTCGTTACATCATGTGGCCTTTCTTCATTGACTTTTTATCTATCAAGGCTCCGGCTTTCTCAATATCCTATTCGGAATGACTTACACTGTGACCGGGGTCACAGTCATTCTCAACATCTTCACTGCCGTCCTGATTACTCTAAGAATCCTCTATTTTGAAATATACATGCAGAAGGCAATTGGATTGGAACGTAATAGTCCCTACACGATGGTCGTTATTATCTGTGTTGAATCTTCGGCGCTCATTATCGTCTTCAGCTTGATCTACATCATTCTTGCCTTTCAGCAAGTTGACGCATCATATCTTCCACTGCAACTGTTGGTCCATATATATGTAAGCCTTCGCAGGTTTCTCGGACTTTGCGGTCAAGTAATAAAGAAACTCACTCAATTCATATAGGTCCTATCTCCACTTCTCATCGTTTATCGGGTTGCCCGGGGGAGATCCGTAACCATCAAAGCGCAACCTTCGAGAAGTGAGCCCGCTGTATCAGCTATACGCTTCGAACCTCTGCCACTATCGTCGGGGGATATTGAAGTTTAGGAATATTAATGCAGAAGTGGCTCGAACGGTCGAACGTCTGGATCATTCCACCACAAATCAATTTAGGGATTTAGCTAGAGGACGTCATGTGTCCCAATTGTATCTTGAAGCGCGTGACCAAAGAAGTTCATAGGGACGTTCTGCGTTACGATCCAGAGCCTCCTGACCAGAGAAGAGAAGGTTGAAGAGATTTTGAGTTGGCCACGAGTCCTGAAGATATCTCTAATTTCACATCTGCTTATGCAGGCCAGCGCAGAACTAGTTCTTACCGGGCTTGAAGCGTTGGTCGTAATTATACTAATACAGTAGTTAATCAATCTCATTTTTGCTACTGGTTCCGGGATTTTAACAAAGGCCAACATGCACCAACATGATCTGGATCGAATACACTCACATTCGCCCATTATAATTATTAACCTTGTAACAGGATATTTTCAAAGGACATATCCTCGGCTCCTGTCAATACAAGAAGACATCTGATCGCAAAGGGGGAAAATTTGTCATTGTTGGTTCTAACTTCTGCGTACTTCATGTTCGAACGCATAAATAACATTCCCGCGCGTGACCCCGAATATAATTAAGATGTAAGTCGGGAAGGTATGGATTGGGTGTGGAGTCACTGATACGAGCTCATTTTTTGCTTCTCACCAGGCCGCATCAAATTCTCAGTTCAAATAATCCATGGGTCCGCATGTTAGCTATGATGGGAAGGTCAGGAAGCAAACGTATTGGAGCACCGGGCGGATTACAAGATCCTTTGACTGTGATTTATCAAAAAAATACCAAGCTGGGATTGGGCGCCGCGAAATGAGCTGTACTATTCTTTAGTTTCTTGTTTCTTGTTAACCGAAAGATTGAACAGTAAATTCTCTTTGTTACTAACCAAGTCAATGGAATTATAGAACGGTTCTTGAAGAACTTGAATGGTTTCTAACAAAGACTGGTTCCTTGTCTAGGTTGTACTTATAGTGGTATCATGGCCTGTGGTGGACCGCGGTGTTGCTTCATCTCCTCAGTAAATTTGGATTGTATCCGATTACTACTCACTGGAAGCAATGCCTAGTACATAGACGCTGGTTGTTGTTGTTCCGAGTCATCAGTATTGGATTTTCTATTTCGGTATCGGCTTAATTACCAAGATCTAATAATAGGGAATTGCGTCCCAAATCCCAAGTAGCTGGGTCGAGTCTGCCTAGTACTAGTAGTAGTACTACTAGTACATAGCCACGGCGTTACTCTGGTGGACCTTGTTTGTCAACCAAAGTTTCTCAATTGCGTTCGTTCTTGGTTCGTTCTCCAGAAATTTTACTCTCCTTTTTGTAATGTCAGTGCCTAACATCATCTACCAGCCAAGCGAGGCTATCTCTCGAGCTATGGATGATAGGATCCTGGTTTGAACTTTATGTTTGTGACATCAGTGTGACTGCACTGCCTCATGTTGCTGCCTTACTTTCAAGTTGCTGCCTCGTTGACCTTGCATTCATCCACCCGTCCACGCATCCACACCTTCCAACCAGTCTGCAAGATACCCAAGCTTTCCAAATAGAATTTAAATGGTCACCATTTGGAAGAAGTTCTGCGTTTGAAGGATCCCGTCTCTCAGCACGAGAATACTTATTGTTGCTTCGCATCTGTCCCTTGTAATTTTGGATTTATCGACTGATGGACCCGAGTACCATGCGAATAGTGGTGCGTATATAAGCTCTGCCACCTTGTCTTTCTGTTCCCGACTCACGTTCACTCTCCAAAAAGTTTCTACAATGTCAGCGCCTAACATCGATCCCGCCTGGGACAATTTCACTAGGGTTGAGTTTGAACTACAGATGATAGGCGTCATCGTTTCGGCAGTGATATATGGGGGCATACTTTCTCTCGGCCTCTCTTACATTCCTCTCCTCCTAACAACTTCGCAAAACAACTCTAGAAGGATGCGGAACTTTTTGCTGGTATACGTTACGCTCATGGTCGCAATCAGTACCATGTACATAATCACAGCGACTATCGCCCTCACAACGAAAGTCTATGACATCTTCGCTTACAACCGTCAAATTGAAATTCTGGATTCGACGTGTATTACACTTGCTAATTGGGGTGCTGATGGATTTATGGTAAGAAAATTCCAAAAGATATGTGGGGAAGGCGTCTTGACTGTTTATCTTTTCATGTGCGCTACATAGCTCTGGCGGTGTGCGATGCTATATGAAGGAGTTTCGCGACGTCGTCGAATAGCTTTGGTCGCTGTTCTCGTCGTATTAGGGTTATTGTCACTCGGTATGAGTCGTTGCATCATGTGGCCTTTCTTCATTGACTTTTTATTCATCAAGCCTCTGGCCTTCTCAATATCATATTCGAAATGACTTTCACCCTGACCGGAGTCACAGTTACTCTCAACATTTTCACTGCCGTCCTGATTACTTTACGTCTTCTATATTTTGAACGATACATGCAGAAGGCGGTGGGAATGGAATGTGACAGTCCCTACATGACGGTCGTTATTCTCTGCGTTGAATCTTCGGCGCTCATTATCATCTTCAGCTTGACCTACATCATTCTTTACTTTCAGCCAATTTCTGCCTCAGTATATGTTCTAATGGAACTACTGTTGGTGCATGTATATGTAAGCTTTCTCGGACTTTGCGGTCAAGCAATAAAGAAACTCATTCAAAATTCATATAGGTCCTATCTCCACTTCTTATCATTTATCGGGTCGCCCGGGGGAGGTCCTTAACCATCAGAGAGCAACCTTCGGGAAGTGGGCCCGTTTTATCAGCTATGCGCTTCGAACAGCTGCCATTATCACCGGGAAATATTGAAGTTTAGAAATACTAATGCAGAAATGGATCGAACTGTCGAACGTCTAAATCATCCCACTGCTCACGACGATGGTTAGTATCACAGGGATCCCAGCGGCAGTGTCCCCGGTTAAATGCTGGTGGAGAATCTGTTGATTTTTATGGAACCCGGGTTGTATCTACTCTTCAGTCGCGCGTCACAAATCAATTTGGTGATTGCACGCGTCCCAATTGTACTTTGAGAACGTGCCAAAAGAAGTTCATAGGGATGTTCTGCGTTACGATCTGAACGGAGGAGAGCAGGTTGAGGGCATTTTGAGGTTGGTCACGCTTCCTGAAGATATCTCTAATTTCAGAATCGGCCATACCCATGCAGGCTAGCGCAAAACTAGTTCTTACCGGGCTTGAAGCTTTGAAGAAGTTGGTCGACAGTAACAGTAGTTAACCGGTCTCATTTTCGCTACTGGTTCTGGGATATCTAACAGGGCCAACATATGCCAACATGATCGGATCAAACAAACGAGATAAACGCACATACGCAAATAACTTATCAGACTGGAGCCCTTGTATGACTGCAAGCATCTTGTGTAGTTGTTATCACCCTCTAAATGTGTCTCAGTAAATGATATTCAGAGTCTGCTGATCTTCGGCTTTGCAGCTGGCTTTGTTTACAAATGTTTTCTACCAGGCCTACGGAGAGGTTGAAGTTTGTCGGTGGAATCTCGTCTCGGCTGTAATCATTTTCCCATCCCTTGATCTACCTGCAACAACCCCGAACCTCCTCAAACTAGCACTGCCTGCCGCCTCGTACTCATCCGCCTGTCCACTCATCCACACCCTTCAACTAGTCTGCAAGATACCCAAGCTTTCCAAATAGAACTAAAATGGCTACTGCTCTGTCACCATTCGGGTAAAGTTCTGCGTTTGAAGAGTCCCTTCTCGTAGTACGAGAATACTTATTGTTGTTTCGCATCTGTCACCTGTAATTTTGGATTGATCGACTGATGGATCCAAGTATTACGGCTAAGAGTGGTGCGTATATAACCTCTACTACCTTGTCGTTCTGTCCTGACTCACGTTCATTCTCCAAAAAACCTCTCCTTTGTGTACAATGACAGCGCCTAACTCCAATACTAATGAATTATGGATGATAGGCATTATCCTTTCTGCAGTGATATATGGAGGCATACTTTCTCTCAGCATCTCTTACGTTCCTCTCCTCCTGACCACTTCGCAAAACGTCTCTCGAAGGATACGGAACTTTTTGCTGGTATACACTACGTTCATGGTCGCCATCAGTACACTGTACCTAAGCACAACGACTGTTGCCCTCACACAGAACATTTTCCGTGAGGACGGGCCCAATCCACGCTTATTCGTTCAAATTAGAATTCTGGATTTGACATGTATTACACTCGCTAATTGGGGTGCTGATGGGTTTATGGTAAGCAAATTTCAAAAGATCTATGAGGAAGGTGTCTTGACTGTTTCTCTTTTCCTGTGCGCTACATAGCTCTGGCGTTGCGCGATGCTATGTGTGGGAGTCTCGCAACGTCGTCGAATAGCCTTGATCGCTGTTCTCGTCCTGTTGGCGTTATTGTCACTCGGTATGAGTCGTTGCATCATGTCGCCTTTCTGCATTGTCATTTTATTTATCAAGCCTCCGGTATTGTCAATATCACAATAGGAACGACTCTCCCCGTGACCGGGGTCACAGTCGTTCTCAACATCTTCACTGCCATCACGATTACTTTCAGAATTATACATTTTGAAAGATACATGCGGAAGGCAATTGGAATGGAACGTAATAGTCCCTACACGATGGTCGTGATTATCTGCGTTGAATCTTCGGCGCTTATTATCGTCTTCAGCTTGATCTACCTCATTCTCGACTCCCGGCAGGATCGGCACGTGAATTCTGAGCAATCGAAATCTCTGAAGGACGTCAACTACGCCAACGCATCATATTTTCCACTGCAACTGTTAGTCCACATATATGTAAGCCTTCGCAGGTTTCTCTAACTTTGCCGTCAAGCAATAAAGTTACTCATTCAAAACTTTTATAGGTCTTATCTCCACTTCTCATCATTTATCGGGTCACCCGGGGGAAGCCTGCAACCATCAGAGAGCAACCGTCGGAAAGTGGGCCCTCTGTAACACCTATCCACTTCGAATTGCAGCCAATTTCATCGCGAAATATTGAAGTTTAGAAATACTAATGCAAAATTGGGTTGAACTGTCGAACGTCTGGATCATCCCGCCGCTCACGACGACGGTTGGTATCACAGGGATCCGAGCATCAACAAATGGCACAGCGTCACCATTTAAACGCAGGTGGAGATGGTTGTAGAACCCAAGTTTATGAATCTCATTATTGCTACCGCATCTGGGATATCTAAAAACGCCAACGTACCCCAACCCAGGATCGAAGAAAAACCATTAACCATGGGATAAATCCACATTCGTCCGTTACTGCCTTATAACAAGATATCTTCAAAGGACCTATCCTCCACTCCAGTTCGAACTCCCAAAAAAATTCCTACACATGACCCGAAGATAATTAAAAATGGATCGGTTAAAATAGCTCACGATACATGTTGCTTCTAAATTGTGAGCACGGAATTGATAGTAAGTTGATCATACCACCACACAAATCAATAAAAACAGCTGAAACTCACTAAATTCAGGTAACCAAAAGGCTTCAAAATATCCCACCTTATGACACGACGACAGCGCAGAAGATGAAATTGGAATCTCAGGCCTCAGGCTCTAATGCAACATCAATTATGTCACGAATATCGTCAATGATATGATGTAAAAGAAGTGATTGATAAGCTGGTTTGGCAGTACCATGTGATGAGAAAAGTCATGGTCATTTCACAGTCATTGACTAGTCACTGACTTTGACTAGTCGTCATGACCTGACTTTCGACTTTCAGTCACCGACTGTCCAACACTGCTACGGAGAGGTTGAAGTTTGTCGGTGGAATCTCGTCTCGGCTCTTGCTCGGCTCAGCATCATGTAATCATTTGTCCATCAACACCAACCCCAAACCTCCTCAAACTAGCACTGCCTGCCGCCTCGTACTCATCCGCCCGTCCACTCATCCACACCCTTCAACTAGTCTGCAAGATACTCAAGCTTTCCAAATAGAACCAAAATGGCTACTGCTCTGTCACCATTCGGGCGAAGTTCTGTGTTTGAAGAGTCCCTTCTCGTAGCACGAGAATACTTATTGTTATTTCGCATCTGTCGCCTGTAATGTTGGATTGATCAACTGATGGATCCAAGTATTACGGCTAAGAGTGGTGCGTATATAACCTCTACTACCTTGTCGTTCTGTCCTGACTCACGTTCATTCTCCAAAAAACCTCTCCTTTGTGTACAATGACAGCGCCTAACTCCAATACTAATGAATTATGGATGATAGGCATTATCCTTTCTGCAGTGATATATGGAGGCATACTTTCTCTCAGCATCTCTTACGTTCCTCTCCTCCTGACCACTTCGCAAAACGTCTCTCGAAGGATACGGAACTTTTTGCTGGTATACACTACGTTCATGGTCGCCATCAGTACACTGTACCTAAGCACAACGACTGTTGCCCTCACACAGAACATTTTCCGTGAGGACGGGCCCAATCCACGCTTATTCGTTCAAATTAGAATTGTGGATTTGACATGTATTACACTCGCTAATTGGGGTGCTGATGGGTTTATGGTAAGCAAATTTCAAAAGATCTATGAGGAAGGTGTCTTGACTGTTTCTCTTTTCCTGTGCGCTACATAGCTCTGGCGTTGCGCGATGCTATGTGTGGGAGTCTCGCAACGTCGTCAAATAGCCTTGATCGCTGTTCTCGTCCTGTTGGCGTTATTGTCACTCGGTATGAGTCGTTGCATCATGTCGCCTTTCTGCATTGTCATTTTATTTATCAAGCCTCCGGTATTGTCAATATCACAATAGGAACGACTCTCCCCGTGACCGGGGTCACAGTCGTTCTCAACATCTTCACTGCCATCATGATTACTTTCAGAATTATACATTTTGAAAGATACATGCGGAAGGCAATTGGAATGGAACGTAATAGTCCCTACACGATGGTCGTGATTATCTGCGTTGAATCTTCGGCGCTTATTATCGTCTTCAGCTTGATCTACCTCATTCTCGACGCCCGGCAGGATTGGTACGTGAATACTGAGTACTCGAAATATCTGAAGGACAACAGCGGCAACCCATCATATGTTCCACTGCAACTGTTAGTCAACATATATGTAAGCCTTCGCAGGTTTCTCGGACTTCGCCGTCAAGCAATAAAGTTACTCATTCAAAACTCTTATAGGTCTTATCTCCACTTCTCATCATTTATCGGGTCACCCGGGGGAAGCCTGCAACCGTCAGAGAGCAACCGTCGGAAAGTGTGCCCTCTGTATCACCTATCCACTTCGAATTGCAGCCAATTTCATCGGGAAATATTGAAGTTTAGAAAAACTGATTCAGTCGCGCGTCACAAATCAATTTAGGGATTTCACGCGTTGACAATCGTACTTTGACGGGCGTGACCAATGCAAGTCCATAGGCACGTTCTGCGTTACGATCCAAGGCCCAAGCAGAGAAGAGAAGGTAGAGGAGATTTTGGGTTGGTCATGCATCCTGAAGAGTTTATCTCTTTAATAATTATACAATAGTTATTATGATCAATCCCATTTCCGCTACTGGGTCTGGTATATCTAAAAACGCCAACCGTATGTCGGAAAAATCAGAATTAGCATATCAGCCATTGCGACAGAATGTGACAGGTGATGGTCTAATATGAACTCATCAGTCTCTGCGGGCAAACATATCAGCATACTATCAGGTTGTGTAACCACGTGCTTTTTTTTTTTTTTTTTTTTTTTTTTTGGAAATCATTGATGGAGAAGAGGAATGGGTCGTCAAGGAAATCCTCGACAGCAGAGTTATAAACAGGAGATTCCGATACCTCGTGAAGTGGCAAGACTTCGGAATCGAACATAACACCTGGGAGCCTCGGGAAAACATACATGCCCCCGAATTAGTTGCGGAATTCCACAAGAAGTACCCCGGAGCTCCTAAGCACATCAGGATGGCCAAATTCGAACAGTTTCCTTTCGTGCCGGGACGTCACCTACCGAAGGGGGGGATGGATGTTAGGGGACACCCGACTTTAACCCAAACCTCAACTCTAGAATCATACACCCCACCTTTCCGACGACCTCCGACCTTCCGTCCAACTCCGCTTCCGTCACCGGTTGACTCCGGAATCCCGTAGTTCCGCTCCGACTCCGGTCCTCCGATTCACTCCGTCTTTTATTTCTATTTTTCATATCGCACCACTTCTTATTTAATTAATTAATTATTATCGTATCATTCCTTTATTTATTTTATATCTCTGTTATGTCCATATTAGTACTTAAACACCCCCAGCCTAGCAGGGATCCCCATCCTTTCCTCTTTGGATCCCCTGCTAGGTAAGTCACTTGTAGATATCTTTTCTGAAATATTATTAACTTTGGATCCCCTGCTAGCTTGACTAAGTCAGCGTCGCAGTTGCCCTAACACTTACTCTTTTCCCCTCTTGGTACTATACTTTTCCTTTCCCCTATCACTCCCTTACACCATCACTCCTCAACCTACCCTTGACCCTGAACCTTCTCTTGTACTATATATAGCTACCGTTCCCACTTCCCTTATCTTTGACTCGTACCGACTCATACTTAGCACGGACCATGGGCATCGCCCTTATCTCTGACTCGACCCTCTAGTATATAAGAGCCATACCTATAGCTACAATCCTTAGTTTAGACCTTCTGTATACCTACAGTCTTAATCTACTAGCTTGCTCAGAACACGCCGTCCTCAGTCTTAACTTGTTGAACACGATTGCAACTGTACGACAGTCCCTAGTTACTTAATCTATCGGCCCAGCACCGAATGCGAGTGCAAGCTTATAGTCGCCATAACACTCACTACGTCACGATGACAAGCACGACAACAATGGGTGCTACCCCCCCTGAATTTAGGAGGTGTGTTTTTAAGTTTAAATTTAATTCTAATGTAAACTACGACAGGCCAACAAACAAGGTCAAATGAATGACAACAAACAAATGGATGACAATGAACAAACAATAACTGCAAACAAATAATAATGACAAACAACTAATAACAATGAATGAACAATAAAGATGAATGAACAACGACAATAAAAGAACAACGACAAATGAACAATGAAGAATATGCATCCAACAATGCCAACAACTCCCCACTGGGGGAGTTATTTTTGGTAAGTTTTTGTTTTAATACGCTACGGTAACATTACTCTTTTATTGTTATTACAGTTTACAATGATAGCAGCAATGAGCCAATGGGCAGTACCCCCCCCCCCCTTGAAGTTAGGAGGTGTGTTTTTAAGTTAAAGTTTATTTCTAATGTAAACTACGATAGACAAATGACGGCCAACAAACAATGTCAAATGAATGACAATGAATGACGACAAACGACAAACCTCTTTGGGAACCCTGCAATTTAACCCCCTCATGTTCATTATACACCATTCCTTAGTCTACAACAACAGCGGCGATGAGCCACCCCATCTCACCATGTCACGATGACGAGCACTACCCCCTGGAGGTATGTTTTCTAAGGTATGTTTTCTAATTCTAACTTAATTCTAATTACAACAGACAAATGAACAAATGATGCCAAACAACCAAACAACTGACAAATGAATGGACGACTGATGGATGATGAATGGATGAACGAACGATGAGCAAACAACAATGAACAAATGGACAATGAACGAACGGATGACGACTTAGGGGTGTCATGAGTGACATCATGGGCCAAGGTACGCCAGCTGTGGTTCATAAAATACATTATCTTCAAGTTGACAGCTCTATAGACAGCTATGATTGATGCATGACATGTATGACACCAGAACATCCCCACACCCCCTGTTTGACGCCCCTGTCCCCGTTTTAGGCATGCACCAGTCATTCTAGCAACCACCCCTTAACAGAGGGTTTTTTATTTTATTTTTATTAACTATAGACAGCTATGATCAACGCACAACACATATGACGCCCAGGAACATCCCCATCACTTGCAACAACCTCCTGGGAGGTATTTTTTAAAATCTTAATTTATTTTTATTTTAGTCGGTATTACTATGTATATTAATGTAGTAATAAATCAATAATGCATGTTGCCAACCGAAAGGAAAAAAAATGAGGAAATTGAATGGATAAAACATGAATTTCAAGAGTTTCTATTGGTTCAACGGTTCGAACTGATTCTAGAACAGAACAGAACCAACAGAACCGGTTCTTTCGGTTCTGGTTCCGGTTCTGGTTCAGTTCAGCCAGCAACCTTTCAGTTCGGTTCTCGGTTCTCCAAAAATAGTTGAAGAACTGAACTGAACTGAACTTTGGCATCACTAAACTGTTTATCCCACTTAACTTTGACTACACCTTATCTCTTGATGCTTTTGCGGGGTACTATGTAAATCATTTTGCAGATCATCATATGCACGAAATAGTATTCTAATTTTAAAGGGAATGTAGTTTTTTATTGAAGCTCTAACTTAGTGTCTACATATTTTCTTGAAGTCTGGCTGCTAGAGTTCCTAGGCTACGTTCTGCGTTGCCTGGCTCTAACGACAATAGCTAGGGCATTAAAATCACTTGATAAAATTGGTACTTAATGTATTTAGCAAGGCTACCGTTTCTATCAGTTTCCAGCGGTTCTATTTGTTCTACCGACATGCTATTTTCCTGATGAAGATCCTTGGAGTGAACTGAACTGAATCTGAACCGTTCGGTTCTCGGTTCGTTAGATCATAGTGACATTGATTTAACACACCTGCATACTAATATACCGGGGCCTACCCAGGTTACTTGAGGTCAAGGGGTACTCACCGGCAAATGCCGAGGCACGGTGTAGGAGGGGAGGGGGTGCCAGAGGACGGCTTAATAAAAAATTTCCCAATCATACCTTTTCTGGCTACGTAATGGTCCAAATACACTCTGTTCGACTTTCTGAGCAAGTTTTCATGTCTAAAAGTCTGATTTTCACCTAATGCACGTGAAAAAGGTCGAACTGAGTCATCTGCTGATGTAACACACCGCGACAACCGTCGGAAAATTTTCTTGAAGAGGTTGTAAAGTCTTGTCAAACTGTCAAAAATTCTCTGCTGCAGCTTTACCAATTTCTGATGGACATTCTACAAGGATGGCATTACGGTTAGCACCGCTTTTGCATCTATAACCTGCTGAACTCACGATTGTACCCTTAGTGACGACACTGTGGAACCATCCCAAACTGCAACCCATCAAGGAGATAGGGACACTGAAGAGGAGAGTGAGGACGAGGAAGAAGAGGAAGAAGAGAACGACGAACCCGAACCTCAGGCCGACGAACCTAGTGATGCCAAAGTTCGGTTCAGTTCGGTTCTTCAACCATTTTTGGAGAACCGAGAACCGAACCGAAAGATTCCTGGCTGAACTGAACCAGAACCAGAACCAGAACCGAAAGAACCGGTTCTGTCGGTTCTGTTCGGTTCTAGAACCGGTTTGAACCATCGAACCGATGAAAAAAAAAGCCCATATAATTTATTATTACATTATAACAATTATTACTATCAAATGAAATAAAAGGTGGGTCCAAACAGATGGTTGGTGGTGGTTGGTTGTCTAAACGGGTGGTGGCTGGGTCCAAATGGCGGTTGTCGTCGTTCATTGTTCATCTGTCATAGCTTTAGTATGTTAGAAATTAAAATTAAAATTAAATACCCCAAAGGGGTTGCTGTCTCCAGTTGCTCGACCGAGATACCGAGCTAGCGGGTCAGCTGCATCTAGGGAGGAAGACGTGAGGAAGAAGCAACAATGTGTTGTGCGTCAATTGTAGCTGTCTATGGTTAATAAAAAATAAAAATAAAAACCCTCTGTTGAGGGGTGGTTACTAGAACGACCAGTGCGCGCCTAAAATGGGGACAGGGCTGTCGAACAGGGTGTATGGAGGATGTTCCTGGGCATCATACGTGTTGTATGTCAATCGTAGCTGTATATAGTTGATAAAAAAATCAAAAAAACCCTCCCTGTTGAGGGGTGGTTGCTAGAGCGACCGGTGTGCGCCTAAAACGGGGGCAGGGGTGTTGAACAGGGGTTGTTGAACAGGGGGTGGAGGTCCTCATCATGGTTGTCATTGGTAGTGGTGGCTGTTGTCGTTGGTAGTGGTGGCCGCTGTCGTTGGTAGTGTTGGCAACAGCAACGTAGTGGCCTGATATGGCCGTTGTTGCCGTGCCTGTGTTGCCGTGCCTGTGTTGCCGTCCATGTATTGCCCTCCTCGTGTATGCTATCCCCTGTTCTCTTTCATTCGTCCATTCGTTGTCCCTGATTCATTTGTTCGTCGTCGTTTGTTTATCTTCGTTCATCCATTGTTGGCATCCGTTGTTCATCGTTCGTCTGTAGTAGTTTATATTAGATTTTAATTTAATTTTAAAGGAAATACCGGCAAAGGTAGTACCGTGCTCGTCGTTGTTGCCATGCCTGTGTTGCCGTCCATGTATCACCCTCCTCGTGTATGCTATCCCCTGTTCTCTTTCATTCGTCCATTTGTTGTCCCTGATTCATTTGTTCGTCGTCGTTTGTTTATCTTCGTTCATCCATTGTTGGCATCCATTGTTGGCATCCATTGTTGGCATCCATTGTTCATCGTTCGTCTGTAGTAGTTTATATTAGATTTTAATTTTAATTTTAAAGGAAATACCGGCAAAGGTATTACCGGTGCTCATTGTTGTTCTGCTCGGCATTCGTCCATTCATTGATTGTCCTTGGTTCATTCGTTCGTCGTCATTTGTTTATGTTCGTTCGTCCATTTTTGGGGTTCGTTGTTCGTCATTTGTCTGTAGTAGATTATATTAGATTTAAATTTAAATTTCTAAAAGAATACCGGCGAAGGTAGTACCGGTGCTCGTCATTGTTGTGCTCAGCATTGTCGTCCGTGCCCATGTATGTCATCCCTGTGTGCTGTCATAGTACATTAATTGAATCAAGAAATTTACCAAAGATAACTCCCCCAGTGGGGAGTTGTTGGCATTGTTGGTGTCGTCGTGGTGTATTGTTGGTGTTGTCAGCGTTGATGGGAGTTGTTTGAGGTGGATTTTTCAAACTCCGAAATCGGGTCGGGCGCCTAACAATACTTTATAGATTCATAAATTCGATTCTATGAGGAAAATTTAAGAAAAAAAAACTACATAAAGTTCGGTTCGAACCGGTTCGAACCCGGTTCTCAAAATCTCAGAAATACGAGAACCGAGAACCGGACCGATAGTCCAAGATCCTTGGACCGAACTGAACTGAACCTGAACCGACGGTTCGGTTCTTTCGGTTCTCGGTTCTTGCGCCGGTTCGGAACCGAACTTTGGCATCACTAGACGAACCGCACCAATCACTTGAGGGGTTTGAACAACCAGCGCCAACTCTTCCGAACATAACGACTCCCGCTGAGGGAGGGCTGACGTCACGGCTCCGTAAACGAAGGGTCCTAGAGGTGGAGGAAGAAAACTTGTGTGCTGATGAAGGCTGCGAAACAACCATAGAAGAGGTCGACCTTCTCTGTTGCGATGCACCTGGCTGTGGTTTAACAGTAAGCTGATATTCTTTTTTATACTTTCACTGCCTGGACTTACCATGGGTATAGTATCACCTAACGTGTCAAGGTCTCTTTGAAAAACCTTCCGGCGGGTGGTTCTGCGACGACGAATGTAGGAAGAACGCAGGTTGGCGGGTAGGCAGTCGAAAGCGTAGGAGAAAGGAGTAGATTACGCGTTGTCATCACAAACCTGTCATCGAAAACGGTGTCGGAACTTGCCGAACCTTCCTAATTAGGAAGGAGGGGAGGGGGGGAGGGCCCATAGGGTACTTAATCGAAAAAATCAACATAATATCTAACAAAAATTTTCTGCGTACCCCTTGCTTGAGGTTAACTTTTTTTAAAGTAGCTATGAGAGTTATTAAAAGACACGTTGGACGTGGGAAGCAACGCATGATCAGTTCACGGTTTTCTGAGGCTACGTGACTGTCGGAAAAATCAGAATTAGCATATCAGCCATTGCGACAGAATGTGACAGGTGATGGTCTAATATGAACTCATCAGTCTCTGCGGGCAAACATATCAGCATGCTATCAGGTTGTGTAACCACGTGCTTAGCGCTGGTAAGTGTTCCACGGTTCAACATGTCACCGCATGTCAATGACATATCAGGGATATCACCCACATATATGGCCTTACCAAATAAGGACATTTATATTTTCTTATTGTGGGCTCGTCAACGAGTCGTCGTAGAGTGTAGCCATAGATTATGATAGTAACTCTTAAGTGGCTGAGACCAGTGTCGATATACCTTAGGAGCATAGGTACATATTCACTAAAGAAAATATTTTATATTATGTCTTAGTAGTGTAGTGGTAAAAAGTGCTAATTCTAGATCTGTTGCATAATACTACGGTACCTTGTGTTCGAATCCCCTTTGTGCAGGAATCAAATTGTAGTTGTATTTATTGTTTGTTGTGTTTGTTGAGTTTGTGGAGTACGTGTGGATTCCCGGTTCGTGTGTGGTTTTAGTTTACAATTGGTTGCATGTTTGTGGCGTTCGTTTGGGGTTCAGTTGTTTTTTATTTGTTTTTTTGTTTGTATATTGGCTTGTGGAATCAGTACTAATCACTGGTGAACAGGGAGTAATGGTGTGATAACTACTAGTCCAGCTGACAAAGCTTATTACACTTATAGAAATGTTCTGTGGCTGATAGAGTACCCCAAAATCTGACTGTCTAATATAGACATATGTGCCAATATCGGTGCATATACGTTTTTCTCAATTTTTCCGACATGAGAGAGCTTTGGCGACCAAAGCATCGCCTAGCATAGCTTTTGATCACTCACCCTCCCGTGAATTCCTTTCTTTCCTCTCATCATCAAAGGGCAAGGCATAGATGGGTGCGAGTACGAGCAGACTAGGACTTTTATAGGCAACCCTAAACCTAGCCTGAGCGGTAAACGTTTAAACCTCTGTATTCTAGATACGATGGCGCTTGTGGACATTGCGCTGGATCTGCAAATCGTAATCTGCAGCTTTCTCCATCCTTCCGATATCCTTATATTGCGTAATGTATGTCCTCAATTCCTTTTTATATGTGGTGAATTACTCAATGAAGAACATAAGACATGCAAAACTCTGCAACTTGTTACAAGGCAAAGAACAGTCTGGATTGATGCTCTTCGTCGAGTATGCTTAGAAAACACATTATTTTTGCTGAGTTTCCCTATGCTCGATATGAGCGACGCGGAACTGGAACAAGCTGCGATGGCACCGCGGAGGTGGATTGAGCTATCCACCTCATTGTCAACCCGAAAATCGAGAGCAATACTATCCCCCACAATGACTAGGATTATTGACAATCCATTTCCAACCAATCTAGGGAACGATGCTACCATTAACCTGGTGCCTGGCGGCCGATATATGGTGATTTCTTCGTCGAAGGGCCTTGGGGTTTGGGATTTAGGATACACGTCAAGTGCAGGTTGCAAGTTAATTGCTTCTCTTGAAGTTGAAGCCAACCTCAAATCTGGTGACGTTCATGCCACCCCTGACGGCATGGGCCTGGTAATTCTTTCACATCTCACGTAAGCTCAGTCTGTTACCCTATGATTTCACCCAGATTGATAGGTTTTGTAGACTTGTACATTGCGCTTTTTATGAGATATATCCACAAAGTGAAGTCCCTCAGCTCACCCAAATTGCTCGTCTTGATTTTGAGCCCCCCTATTCTGGCAATCGGTACTGTGTATCACTTGACAAAATGATCTGGTACCACTTCCGTCGGCATGAGATCGTTTTCACGGTCTGGGACTATCGACTGAACGCTTCAGTGACTTTCGCGGCCCAAGTCGATGTGGATAAAATCGAGGGCAGCGTCGAGGTAATAGATGTTCCCATTTTGGGGGCCAACAGTTGCAGAGCTCATATTGATAAATAGGTGCTCGCTACACAGACAGCCATCGTTGTTTTATATGAGGAAGCAATATTGATCTGGGCCATTCCACCTCTGTCGCCTCAGACCCCCAATTTTCATGACCAAAATTGTCCTCAGTTCCTACCACTCTTCACTCTTCCACTTCCGCATGGTCCTGCGGTCACTTTCAAATGGAGAACAATGTCTAGCTGGTATATTGGCTCCTCGCAAGCTCTTTATTTCGACAAAGTATATGAAGGGGGTTCGCAAGTTCAATTTTTCAAAATCATCATCGAACCCGACTTGATCGATGCTACTCTCCATCTCATATACACCCACCTGATAGCTCCTAACGTCTACATACCCTTTCGATCCATGGACGTCTACATTCCCTTTCAATCCGTGGTTTGTGAGGATACCCTGGTTTCTTGCTGGGATGCCTTGGATTATTGTGGAGTATATACCGCGTCGATATCTCGTCCCAACCCATCTAGAGTCAGGGTATTTCTCCCTCTGAATCGTGGACGCACCCTTTCTGTTTGCCCAGCATCTGGTCGGTTTGCATATTTCGATATGCACCGTCCCCAAAGAATAGTAGTTTTTGATTTTCTACCACATCAGAGCCCTGACAGCGCTCTTTCTAGCACTGTTTTACCTCCCATTTATACCCGATAAACTAGAAGAAAATTATTGACTATCACTTAGATGACCATGGAGAGAAGTTCATCAAACTACACAGATTAAAATTTGATACAGCTCCCGGGATGATGTTTGTCAACTTTGGGAGCTTTAAAAGCCATGTCACATATAATACAAAATATTTACTTTGGAAAAAAACTTCCTTCAACAAATTGTCCTTCACAGAGAAGGTGGCTAGCGAACATGGATCGGAAAAAGGATTTACCTACTCGATGGTTCAAAAGAAAGTTCACTTCAAGTTCGGCAACATACAAGGGATTAATTGCATCCCATTCGAAATCAACTATCAGCCGTTTCACTCTCGGATTTTACTACTCATGCATCCTTGGGGATTATTAGAACTTGAATGAGCGATTGGGTGTCATGGCTTGTTGCGGTGCCATGTCTAGTAATGTCGATTCTCATGCCAGTGGCTTCTGGGAAGAAACTAAATGTGTTCCAGGTGGATTTAGGCGATGTGAAACACTTTGCTGGTGGAGAGTTTCCTTGGTGAAGGAGACTTCCTGAAATAGTTGCGCAATTTATGTCTCTGGACCTTTTAATAACCATCTATCGCCCCTCTGCTGTCATGGCAGTACCATGGCATGCTGCGCAATTGATCGAGTATGAAATAATGCATAGTCTCCAGACCTGTCCAACTATAACCTAAGCCGGCAAGGTCTTGTCAGAAGAAAACCGTTGACGAGCAATGTCAGCTAGGTCGCAGTGCTGTCAGCAGGGCATCATTTCACAATATTTTTGAAGAATTCCTCGATGGATCGCAAGCCTTTAAACGAATATAGGTGTCTTAGTTCATCGTTGAGGACGTAACACCAATAGAAGCTGTGGCAAATTCTATTGGTGTTACGGTGACACCATCCCTCCAAGCTCTGCCATTAACAACCCGGAGGATGATCAATAACGGGGAGATGACCTGGAAAATAATGAAGCTTAACGTTGATATCATGCTGATTGTGGGAATTTCTAAGGAAGACCTACGCTCATTTTTGTCCAGAGCTGCCCGAACAAGAGGCTCAAATCAAGTTGCATAGCATAGGGTATCAAGTACATGATCCCAGCGGCGCTGTAGAACGCAGCAGATTCAACAAGAATGGCAGCGGCACTTGTATACACCTTCGCAGCTTCTTCACCGAGAATATTTGAGATGTACTTCGACACTCGGATTAGACGAATGCAGATGAGAATGGTTAGGACGATATTTATGGATATTGTGATGGCGTAGTATGGAGCGGCGATTTTGACCACATCAAACCCAAAGAAATTTCCATTGGCTTCGCCCGATATAACGACCTGCACAATCGCTAATGCTGGACCCATATTTCAATGAAGTGTAAATGAGTAGTAGCGGGGTTCAATGATACTTACCGAATGCGGTAATATAGGCCACCAGAGGAACTGCAATGACTGCAACCCTATTGCTGTAAACAACGAAAAGACGATACAACTATATCATGGTCAACGATTAGGAAATAATATGAAAAGACGTCGGTATACCAAGAGAGCGTCACCCATGAAAACACAGGCTATGATCGCAGAAGAAGCCAAAGTTTCGTACCATACCGAAATTTGAGTCTTGATGTAGTTCTGAACACCACCAGGATCTTCACGATGTGTGATCCACATCTCTTCCCCCCAGACTGCGTTGCAGGAAACATTGATAGTAGACAGTAGAACTATCACTGTACTATAGATAGTGCAGAATCGTCTACTTCTGGGAGAGTTTTTGTTTCCTCTCCGAAAAAGGCCCCGCAAAATCAGGGAATAGAGGGTCAACTCAAATCCTGTCCAGAAGGCAAACATCAGCGTTCTCTTACCATTGGAGTGGTATAACGAAAATAGCTACCATATAAAATCGCACCCAGATAATTGCCAATGTAAAATGAATGCTCAAAGGCAGATGTCTTTGGCGACATTTTGTATCAACAAGATTCGAGGAGAGTTGTGGGAGGTCGTCGGTTACTGTGACCTATAAGAGAGCACCAATGTATGTAGGATGCCTTTCTTTAAGTATGTGGAAAAGGGAAGCTGACAGTGACATTGATTCAAGTACTCAAACATCAATCAATGCGCAACGTTCAACAGTCGACATCTGTCCAAAGGATGGCAGAATGTGGAAAAGAGACCAACACTCACATGGATCTGGCTGACATCTGCCAGATATGGTATGTTTTCCGAGTTCCGATGTTTTTTTTTTGTCATATGGTCTATTTTTTCTTGATTCGTGTACCAGCCCTTTCCACCTACCTGACCTACTTACAAGATCCACATCGTGTTCGAAAATGTTCTGTGCATGAGTCTTTGCAGGAGCATACGTGGGAAATTACTGAAACTTGCCAAAAGCAGTGAGTATATGATTAGAGTGGTTCATCATGTTTCACTTAAATCAGTTAAATTCCGTTTGCAATATATGAGAATATATGTACACTTGGAGGTTGGAGTTAGCTTTGAAGCTTCAACCGGGAGCTGAGGGCATCATTTGCTCACTGATCATGATCGCCAACCTAAAAAGCAACCTGATAGCAACCTATAATTAGGATGTTATAACTTATCAGTCAAAGTCACTCCATTATGGTACTCATTGATGGTACTCACTGATTCAGCAGGCAGGAGAAGTGTGTCGCGATACGTTCTAATAATACAAATGCACGTAAGTAGCCCAGCCCCTACCCCTTCCGAAAAGTTTCTGGACTGCATTTGCTTGCTTATTTGTGTCCATCCTTACATACTCGTCTGTGTCCTTGGATTCGATCATGCTACGATGTCTCGGACGTCGTGTCGATCGGACCCGCGTTTGCCTTTTTTTTTGCGTGAAACTTTCCCTTGCGAGCCGTCTTCACTTTCTTGATCACTTTTCTCATCATCGGTATCCCTGTTACGTTTCTTGCCTAGGCGATACATATTATTTTTAAGCCACAGAGGATTCGATGGTGGGTGACTAAACTACGAAAAGCCTTGTAATTAATCTCCAAATCCACAATGGCATGCTGCTCAGCCGATCGAGTACGCAACGATGCTGTTTAACTCTAACATAAGCTGGTAAGTCCTTGTTAGAAGTATGGTTCCGAGAAGGGTTGACGTGCCGTCGGTTCATGTTATATTTAGAGATTTCTTTGATGAATCGAAATTCTGAATATAAGATATTTGACAATCCTGGTTCATCGTCAAGGACAGTACCAAGAGAGTGTAGCAAATTCCATTGGTGTTCTCGTTGTTACAGCGACGCTATCCATCCAAGCTCTGCCGTTAACAACTGGAAAATAATGAAGCTTAACGCTGGTACCAGAATATTGATAGAAGACCTACGCCCATTTTTGTCCAGAGCTGCCCGAACAAGATGCACAAATCAAGTTGCATAGCATAGGGTATCAAGTACATGGTCCCAGCAGCACTGTAGAACGCAGAAAATTCAACAAGAATGGCAGCGGCACTTGTGTACGCCATCGCAGCTTCTTCACCGAGGAACATTGGTTTGTTTGACAAATTCTTTTTTTCCCATAGTGTTCAGCGTTTTAGATTCTGTAAAATGTGAATGTTGGCTGAACAATTTGAGAAAGTTGGCAAGTAAGATGAGGTCAGTTTCCGGGCAAGTAATAAAGCCAAAATCCCGAGATTATAAGTTCTGTGGTTTGTGGTGAGAAGGTAAATCTGGGTATATCAACGGCCATTTTGAGATCAGGTAATGCATCAGGATCATGGTCGGCACCGCTGAGGATCCAAGTGAAGTACGTCCAGTGTCCACTCAACGAAGGACGCTAGCTACCAAAGGTAAGGGAACCACTGTTGAGAGTTTCTCATCAAGTATAAAAGTAGTTACTATACCGTGGGGAACTAAGACAGTGTGGACGTCTTCAAGTTCGGGTCTTAGAGGCGTCTGTATATAGTTATCAACGCTGCGTTTCCCTTGGTCAGGTACACCAGTACTGGAGGCCGCATTCAAGGTGTCCCGTGGACGTACCTAAATATAGCCTACACAAAGTCACGGTGGTCCCACCATTTACATGCACCTCGGAGCAAGAGCTGTGAAGACTAGCAGCCAAACGTTGCCCAAAAGCGAATGCTTCCAACTATTCAGGTCCGATTTAGACGTTCATTGGAATCTATTATCTGAATAGACGGACTTGCAAATAAGCATGAAAAAACGTACAATGTAACAGTCAAGTAACTTTGTGTTCATGAAAGTCAGAATTTCATCGAATTTTAGGCTAAGAAGCGTGTATTCGTTTTTCTTCAGGAGCATGACACTGTAACCGAAACCAAGTCCAACTAGAAGAACAAGATTTTCAAACTGTTGAACAACAGAAATCGTCTGGAAATTCGCAGTTTCTTTAGTTTATGGATCATAATTTGTGAGCTGCAGATTCAATCCTTGGTATTGTGAAGGCCGTTGTGCCAGTTGACACAAGGCTGACACTGCCAACTTAGTGACTGTCAGTCTTGTTTGGCAACAGAGTTTATATCAAATAATCCTATATACACCAGTTCGAGTTTGCCATCAACCTACCTTTACCGACGATGAGCATCGAAGATTCATCATGCCATATTGACAAAGGTAAACGGAGAGAACAGGAACCTACCGAACGGTCGCCTCTCCTAGGGTCGTCTTCGCGAGCCATAGAGGATTTCCACACCATATTACCTTCCACTTCACACCGACGACTGCGATCGAAACTGACAACTGTTTTCCTGGTCTCTCTATCGGTATGCATAATGTTATTTGTGATAGTGGCCTTATTTGCCTGGTCATATGCATCTAAGGCCTCACACTTAACGCCGGAGCATATCATAAACCACGACTTCGTCTTTGTAGGACCCAACCGTGTGGATATCTTAAACATCACAAATGACGGGGGTATATGGCTGAACGTCAGGGGACAAATGGGACTGGATGCTGGGTCTGCTATCGGTATTGGAAGTGACCCGGAAGATGATCTATTTAAAGATCTGTGGAAGAGCATTGGGAGGTGGGGCGTCCGGCGGTTGGAGCGGGTATCAGTGCATTTGAGCACTATTACAGTTCTACCAGAGCACGACCCCCACAGTATCCTCTTGACCGTTGATATCCCGCCTATAGAGCTACCTTTGACTGTGGATCCTCCCCGGGATACATCTTGGCTTACCCACATCTCCATGCCCATCCACTTCAAACTAACGACTAACACCACTCTGCTTTTTGAATTCTTGAAATACTCTTGGCTCCATGGATCGTTGGCTGTGTCTGCAAATGTGGGGCAAGCAAGTATCCGTGGTGGTTCTCTAAATTTGGATTCATGGCGAAGTGTGTTCTACGGTAAATTAACCAACATATGGACTTCGATACATATGAAATGTATGTCGTTTTCTGTCTTTTCTACTATCCAATATTCACTTTCTTGAAGTACCGATGTTCTCGGGTTTTCCTCATCCAGGGCACAACGTGCCCTTTCCTTCTGCCTCTGACCTCATAACCCTCAAGTCTTTCGACGTCTTTTCAAATTCCAATACGCTGGCGTTACAGGCGACCGCGTCCGTCGTAAACCCTGCGCCGCCTTCCTTCAACCTGACAGTTCCTTCGCTGCCATTCACGATCTCAATCCCAGACAAACGCGATAATACTCCCATCTCAGTCGCGTCCGTGTCCACATCTCCATTTGGTCTCACGCATCCCAATATAACCCTGTTCATCGCCGGCGGTATCCTGCCCATCCCTTCATCTTCATTTCCTACCCTTTCCCAATTCGTAACTCGCTATCTCTCAAGCGAGGACAATACCGTCATCGTTTCCACCCATCTCTTCCCCAACCTCTCTGTTGAGGCTAAGTTTCCAGCACCGAACCCACGCCCGCGTCTTCTTCGGAATGTAACCATCAAGGATATGTCGATCAGACCATCCAACAGCGCTTTTCTTGCCAGTGGGGTCGTCCACGCCCATATCGTGCTTCCGAAAGGGTTCACAGTCGGAATGGAGGTGTTCAAAGTCTTACCAGATGTGATCATCTTTGACGGAGAAGTACCTCCTTCCTATAACAACCAGGGGAAGTGGGGTGATGACGATATGGACGATCTTCCTCCTGAGATGCCTCTCCCAGACCCTCTACCTGAAAGGGCTTTTGGTCATATTCGTCCGAAAGATTGGCTACCTTCAGTGAGCGAACCGATTGAGTTAGAGGAAGAGGAGGGTTTAGCATATGCCGTTTCAGCTAAAGTAGTGGACGTTCCTCTCGAGGTGCTGCCAGGAAGGGAGGGGGAGTTTAGCAGTTTCGTTGGCAAGGTATGTTGTTATATTCCTCGGTTCCTTGCAGTTATAGTGACGAGCTATTCCGCTTTGATAGGTTATATTTGGATCCGGGGGGGCTGTTGCTGGAATATTAGGAACCGCAGCTGTAACTGTCGCAGTTGATGGACTTCCCCTGCATACACCAGGTCGTAAAGCGGGAGAGATTGCCCTCTCGGGCCTTCCATTCCAAGGAAGGTTACTTGTTGGGAAGAACAGTTTTTTCTCTGGGGAGCTTCTAGGGCTTAAAAACATACTGGACGATTGGGCAGGCCGCTAGCTCCACCCCCCCTCATTTTACCTGATTGATTACTGTAGCGCATTATTTGTTTTATGTACATTAAGTATTTAGGGTTGTTGTTGATCTTTTGTTTTTCTTCCCTGTTATCGAACAAGATTTCATAGATAGTCAGAATAAATCCCTGTCATGGGTTTCATTATCAACTCGGGTACATGAGGAAAGGAATGGAAGGAGGCCCGAGGGGCGATTATTGATCATCAAATTTCGCTACACGCAACGATCGGAAGGGAAGTATGGCACATAAATTGCAGTCAGAAAGATAGCCTAGTACTATACATCAATACGAAAGTTACATACTCAAGCATTTCCAGTAGTCTTTTGTCTTAGTATTTTCTTAATCATTAATTATAGTGCCTAACCAAATGCCCATTGATCATTTCCACCTCGACTCCTTTGATATTTTCTGCCGGCTTCAATTCGGTCTGGCCATAGGCAGCAGTCCGCCCTTTCCTCCAAGTTTCCATCGACGGAGCATCATCATCAGATCCTGTCGTGATCCCAATACGTTGGAGAAGAGGACTTTGATCAACTAGAGGGGCCAGTTTAACCTTGTCGTCTGTCATCGCGAAGTAAAATACCCCAAGCCGGGTGTAGCTTTGTTGGTCTGGAGGAGGTTGTACAACTCTGAAGTGTATTGAAGTGAGCGAATGAAACAAGGCGTGGGCTTGCAGATGATACAAACCTGTGAACGGTAGCTTTATAGTAACCTCCAGAAAGGAATTGAAGGGCATCACCCGCGTTGATAACCTATAGATTTTCGGAGATACTGAGGATACATGGTCATAAAAAACGCTTCAAGGATCGTTGTACGTACCAATGCGTTCTCGACGTGTTTCACCCATTTCCAAGAACCATCATTAGCAAGGATCTGCAAAGCTGCGACAGGCTGACTATATAAGATCGTGACGGTACCAAAATCTATATTAATAGATGAGTTTACCAAGTAACCATGATGTTTGAAAAGAGCTGGTAGTCATTATGGGGGGCTCTTTCTTACCTGTATGTCCCTTCAACCAGACGCTCTTGGTTTTCAGTTCGTCTTCCTCTGTTCGCGGGTAGCTACATATAGACGAGAGGTATCTGTAAATAGCCCATAAGAGGTAGATTGAAGGTGAGGAGACGTACTATTTCATGAAACGGACTGAGAGAGCCGAAATGACTCGTTAATAAACGATATAGAGGTAGTAGTGGCTTCATGGGTACCATACGATTCGCCAACGGCATCAAATTGATGCAAGTCTACTAGAGTCTCCTCAGGGAGTTCCAAAGCGAGGGCAAAAAGCCTATGGTACCCGTATTTAGGACGGCAGTACGCTATTGAGATGAGATCCTCACCTAAGGACGGGATGTAACACATGTTCATGGTTATGACGGGAAAACACGTCAATTTCAGGCAAGAAAGGTCGGAGAGGTTCTGGGTGTTCGCGTTTGGTGACGATTCTGTTGACTGATGAATGGAAGTTGAGTAGGGGTTCTTGATCATAGTCATAGGACGTATACTTACTATTGTAATGTTCCAATTGATCACGAACACCATTGTCGATGTGCTGTGGGATGCCCGAATAAGAAATATGGAAGAGGAAAGAGATATTTCTACGCACCCAATATTGCCGGAGTTTATATCCTTGGTATGAACCATTTTCCTTGATCTTGGCAACGTAGGTTTTCTTCTCTTCATCTGTCACATGAGCGAAGGGTATATCAGCTATGTCGAATATTCGTTCAGTCTACTGATCCATGAAAATTGCTGAATTGATGGAGTAAAAAATGTGGAATACCTGGGTTTTGGAATAACCGTGGTTGATGATATAGAAAAATCCATGACTTGACATGGCGTCTTTCAGTTGACTGGAAAGGGCGAGCCGTCCTTCGAGAGTCCCACTCTTGGAGAGATCTAAGACTGGTAGATCTGCATAGTCCACTGTGGTAGAGTCAGCATATGGTGCCCCCTGTTCGAGGAGATGGAATATTTACACTCTGCCTGGGTTGGCGGTGCTGGTACATAATGGGGGGTCTGTCCAGGCATCGGTTTGACTGAGTTTAAGAGGCGCCAGTGGTTATCTTTCCATGACGCATAATGATAGTAAGTTTCACGCGCTACTCGTGACCCTGTTGTGATTTTGAGACCAGCTTCAATTTGCCAGACTCTGGCAATGTCAAGGTGAAGGACGTGGAATTCTTCGGGGCGCTGCGTTATCCGAAAGACCGCCTATCTAGATTCTAGATTCAGCCTCTCTCGCACGCATCTGAGCCACTAGATCAGGCCTTCAAAGCCTGGTGCCTTACAACATGTATACTTAAGTTAAAGGACACCTGGCGTATAGTCTCCAGTTCTCAGAGGCCTGAACCATAAAGTTTTATGGAAGCTTTCCAATGCTCAGGTTAAGTATATTGCTACTCTTTCCGATTACATCGACATCCAACTTGAAGGTCATTGACAATACCCCAACCGGCAAGCACGCAGAAGGAACCTGGGTTCACGACACCAACCTGAAGCTATTTCCTACCCTTCAACACCATCGATTGGTTGTTACAGGATATTGGCCGCAACCTTACTTCGTTCGACGATTTTCGTCTGGTGTTGATTGCCATGCGTGATGCTCTTCAAGGCGAGGACGATCAGTAAACTAGAAATTCTTCCACTAAACGATTCTTACAGCCCATCGAGAGTCGTGCTACAATGCGCGTGTCCTTAACCGTGACATTAGCCCCGAAAATGTTATGATGGCGGGCTACTTATCGACTGGGATATGTCCAAAGACTTTGATTGGAAATCCGACGAAAAAAAATATCACAAATTGTACGGTTCTACCTCTCATACCTTCGACTCTTCCGTTTACCGCCTGCCTCGACACGCCTTTCAATCGTCACGTCCTGTGCAACTGCCAGGGAGTAACATGGTTCAGGTTTCTCATAATAGTCTAGATGAACTCGAATCATTCTATCATGTTTTTTTTTGGTTTTCCCTCCAACACGCGCGACATGGGCTCAGGCCGGCGACGTTTTAACCAGGGTGCTAATTGCGGCAAAGAACTGCATATGACATCCGCTAGAGTGCTGCCAGTGAAAGCGGTTGAATTTCAAAATCTCCCTTTCAAGCTGTTGCTCGAACCTTCTGTCACCTTTACAACTCTTTACAATCCAATCCAAAATACGGCCCTTAAAGTCTCCGGAGGTGGCAGAGCAACATTATTAGAGGCTGCTTCAAGCTTAGAGGGAGGAAATAAGTAGCTTAGTTATTGCTGTACCTACCACATATGTTCGAGTCGAACGATATGCGAGGATATGCGTCGCTTGCTATTTTGATTCCAACACATTATAATGGCAAGATTTTAAATCTGATGGGAAGACTTGGGGAAGACCCAATTTTGGAGCAAGGGCAACCGAGAACCTCAATCTTCAAGTTAGGGGGTAGTCACGTTTGGAAACCTGAAGGAACTTGTGTTTATGTAATCGAGAGCATCTTACTTTTTGCCCACCTTGGTCTCTGTACAATTGCAACTCACTGTTCAACGATATGAAGCGTCTTTTTAAGAAAATCTTCAAGTCGAATAAACCGAAATATCCACCTCTAACCATCACCGATACTCTTGGTTCGGGCTCTGGAGCAGCAATGTCGACAATCGTAACAAGCATCACTGATCCCATACCAGCCGTTCCCATTGAGGCTGCAAGCACTCAAGCCAATCAAGCTGCTGGCGTTACTGTGAGTGTTCAACTTGGCCCATCACATCCATAATCACTTAACTATCGTCGTCGATCAGACTGGCCATGAACACCAAGTCGGAGTGGCGGCCAATGACCTCGCTCGCGTTCAAGCCGCTGATGTTACTGCAAGTATTCAACTTAACTCATCACATCCATAATTATTCACACATCGTCGATTAGAATGTTCATGAGGTCCAAGCCTCCGCATCAGTTTCGGCTTTGGAGATTGATCTTGCTCACGTAGTAAGTATTCAACTTAGCCTATTACATCGTAATCACTCAATCGTCGTCGTTCAGACTGCCCATGAAGCCCAAGTCCCTGCTTCGGTCTCCGCTTTGGTGGTTGCTCCTGTAGCCCATTCGGAAGAAATTTCGCTCTCCTCGCCTAGTGCCATAATGCAAGCCAACTTGGAACCTACGGAATCAGAACCAATATACCTTGGTGAGTTGCTTACATCTACTGTTCTCGGCTTTTCCTGACAAGCAGCAGACTCAGCATCCTGGCTTGGGTCTTCCAACTCCCTTTCTGAATGCCAAGGCTGTATTCGTCACTGGCGGCACTTTTGTAAGTCTTTCTTGTAGGCTGTGTAAATGGATTTGGCAATAATTTATTTGCCAGTACAATATTGTTAATAATTTCGAAGGGCAGATGTCCGTACCTCAGACACCAATTGCCAGTCTATTCTTTACTGGACGGAAAGATGAATTTGACAAACTTAGGAAGATTTTTGTTCGTCGTGCTAACAGTGGACTGATGTCGAGGCGTTTTTGTCTCCTCTGGGGAATGGGAGGGATTGGAAAGACCCAGATCTGTCTCAAGTTCATAGAAGAAATGTCTGACAGGTCAGCATCTTCACATTGTCATTCACAACAACATTGGTTTCAAACATTGGTTTCATTTTGGTCTAGTTTTTCACATGTGTTCTGGATTGATGCCTCCTCTCATGAGAGCATTACAAAGTCTCTCAAGGACATATCTTCCATTCCTGCTGCACAAGCTTCTGGTGTTAATGGCTCAGTTGAGTCTGTCCTCCAGTGGATGTCTTGTATTCAAGAGGAATGGTTGATTGTGTTTGATAATGCTGATGATCCTTCTCCAGAGGTTGTGGCCAAGTTCATTCCCCCAGGTAAAAGAGGTAATATTCTGATTACCAGTAGAAGCCGATCCATGGGAAGGATCATATCATTTCAGAATGTAATTGAGATCAATGGCATGGAGGAGCCAGATGCTATAGCTTTACTTCTCAAAGCTAGCTATTTGGATCCATTACCTGAGCATCTCCAAGCTGCTAAAAGCATTGTCAATGAACTTGGCTGTATTCCTCTTGCTGTTGATCATGCTGGTGCTTACATTGATGCTGGGAAATGTGATATCAATGAATACCTGAGACAATTCTCATTACATCGTCAGAGTCTTATGTCAGATGCTATCTTCACAGGAGCATCAAATTATAATAAGACAGTGTATGGGACCTGGGATCTATCTTTTAAAGAGATACAAAACAGAGCTAGATCTACTATTGAAGATGCACAAGCAGCTCAGGCTGCAATCCTAATCCTTCAAATATGTGCTTTCTATCATCATAGTAATATCTCTAGAGAAATATTCCGATCTGCTGCTGAGTCCACAAAAGATGTTGATGATGAGGTAGCTGGAAAGCTACCCCTGGCAATCACTTTACTGGATCATACTCTGCTTACCTTGAACAATGATGGTCAATGGGATGAATTCATCTTTGGAGCAGGTATTAGTGTGCTTTTCTCCTTCTCCTTGGTGAAAAGGGGACAATCCTCTGAAATATTTTCTGTTCATCCTCTGGTGCACTCCTGGAGTCAGGAGAAAATGTTGAAATCTGAACAGCAAAGAATGTATCAGATGGGCAGCATAATCTTGTCCTGTGCAATTCCAATGAGAAATGCAACTCAGGATTATGCATTACAACAGATCATTTTTCCACATATCAAGGCAAATGAGTTATATGCAAGACAGATGGGACTTATCAAGCACTATTATGATGATAAATTCATCAATTTTGCTGAATTAATGAAGGAGAATGGAGAGTGGAAAAATGCAGAGCAGCTGGAAGTTCAAGTCATAGACATGAGGAAGAAGCTGCTTGGTGCAGAACATCCAGGCACCTTGAGAAGCATGGAAAATTTAGCAGGCACATACTTGGGTCAAGGAAGATGGAATGAGGCAGAGCAACTGTTTGTTCAAGTCTTGGAGATGAGAAAGAAGCTGTTTGGTGCAGAACATCCAGAAACTCTCTCAAATATGGCAGATATAGCAAGGACATACCTTGATCAGGGAAGGTGGAATAAGGCAGAGCAGTTGCATATTCAAGTCATGGACATGAGGAAGAAGCTGCTTGGTGTGGAACATCCAGACACCCTCACAAGCATGGAAAATCTAGCAGGCACATACCATAATCAGGGAAGGTGGAATGAGGCAGAGCAGTTGCAGATTCAAGTCATGGACATGAAGAAGAAGCTGTTTGATGCAGAGCATCCAAGCACCCTCACAAGCATGGCAATCCTAGCAGGCATATACTGTGAGCAGGGAAAGTGGACTGAGGCAGATCAGCTGCAGATTCAAGTCATGAACATAAGGAAGAAGCTGCTTGGTGCAGAACATCCAGGCACTATCACAAGTTTAAATAGTCTAGCAAGGACATATCATAATCAGGGAAAGTGGAGTGAGGCAGAGCAGCTGCAGATTCAAGTCATGGACATGAGGAAGAAGCTGCTTGGTGCAGAACATCCAGACACCCTCTTAAGTATGGGAAATCTAGCAAGTACATACTGGAATCAGGGAAGGTTGAATGAGGCAGAGCAGCTGGAGGTTCAAGTAATGGACATGAGGAGGAACTTGCTTGGTACAGAACATCCAAACAATATTACAAGCATGGAAAATCTAGCAAACACATACCAGAAACAGGGAAGGTGGAATGAGGCAGAACAGCTGCAGATTCAAGTTATGGACATGAGGAAGAAGCTGTTAGGTGCAGAACATCCATTCATTCTCACAAGCATGGGAAATCTAGCAAGCATATACCGTAATCAGAGAAGATGGAGTGAGGCAGAGAAGCTGGAGGTTCAAGTTGTGGACATGAGGGAGCAGCTGCTTGGTGCAGAACATCCAGACACCCTCAAAAGCATAGGAAATCTAGCAAGCACATACCATAATCAGGAAAGGTGGAGTGAGGCAGAGCAGCTGTTTGTTCATGTCATGGACATGAGCAAGAAGCTACTTGGTGCAGAACATCCAGAGACCCTCTTAATAATAGGAAATCTAGCAAGCACATACCGTAATCAGGGAAGGTGGAGTGAGGCAGAGCAGCTGCAGATTCAAGTCATGGACATGAGGAAGAAGGTGCTTGGTGCAGAACATCCAGACACCCTCACAAGCATAGGAAATCTAGCAAGCACATACTCAAATCAACAAAGGTGGAGTGAGGCAGAGCAGCTGGAGGTTCATGTTATCAACATGAGGAAGAAGGTGCTTGGTGCAGAACATCCAGACACCCTTTTAAGTATGGAAGATCTAGCAAGCACATACTGTAATCAGGGAAGGTGGAGTGAGGCAGAGCAGCTAGATGTTCAAGTCATGGACATGAGGAAGAAGCTGCTTGGTGCAGAACATCCAGACACCCTCAAAAGCATAGGAAATCTAGCAAGCACATACCATAATCAGGAAAGGTGGAGTGAAGCAGAACAGCTAGAGGTTCAAGTCATGGACATAAGGAAGAACCTGCTTGGTGCAGAACATCCAGACACCATCAAAAGTATGAAAAGTCTGGCAAGTACATACTACAATCAGGGAATGTGGAGTGAGGCAGAGCAGCTAGAGGCTCAAGTCATGGCTATGAGGAAGAAGCTGCTTGGTGCAGAACATCCAGACACCCTCTTAAGCATGGGAGATCTAGCAACCACATATCATAAGCAGGGAAGGTGGAATGAGGCAGAGCAGCTGCAGATTCAAGTCATGGACATGAGAAAGAAGCTGCTTGGTGCAGAACATCTAGACACCCTCTTAAGTATGGGAGATCTGGCAAGTACATACTGGAATCAGGGAAGGTTAAATGAAGCAGAGCAGCTGGAGGTTCAGGTCATGGACATCATGAAGAGGCTGCTTGGTGCAGAACATCCAGACACCCTCAAAGGCATGGACAATCTATCAAGCATGGTACCATAATCAGGGAAGGTTCAATGATGCAGAGCAGCTGGAAGATCAGGTCAATCAAAAGACTGCACAGAAATAAACTGATTCATATTAGAACAACTGTCTGATTGTCAAAGTATCTAAATATTGATGGTCAATCTTATTTATATAAATGATAATAATTTGAGAGGAAAATAAATTCCAAATTTTCCTCACAAAATCAAGGAAAAAGCTTTTGACTCATCCAAAGTTCAGCATTCAATCTTCCTCTCTGAAATGTGACACAAAGCTCAAAATGGATACATTAATTATGTGAAGTCCTTGCATTCCAAAAATTTACAACCACGAATTATTGTGACCTGTGCCTGACAAATTGATTGAAATGGTACAGTATGTGCCTCATGCACAAATACCCGGAATCTTTTATCTCTGCCTCCTACACCCTTTCACTAATATAGAGAAATTATAGTATTCCATTATTGCTTAGAAAAGAAATAGACTTAAATTGCATTGAGGTTGTTATGGTATTCATACTCTATCACTGTTATGAGTTTAGACTAATGAAGGTCTAACTCTAGACAGTTGAGTCAAGAGATCATTGATGAGATGAGAATGAGCCTCAAGAGTGCCTAAGAATCACATAGGTATTGTCTTAGAGGTTTGGGATAGAAGAGAGATCTTTAGAGCAGTAAGGTTCTCAAGAACTAGCTAAAGTACATTGTGTAAACTACAGTTTATAGATGAAATGCATGAGGTAAAAGTAAAGTATGCATGAAGAGATCACTTGTAAACCATGAGGAAAAGAGAAGGAAAGAGTGTGTATGAAATAAATGGGGTAGAAGTGAGGAGGACATATGTAGTGTGCATGTATATAAAACAATGAAGTGGAAATGGAATAAGCATGTAGTTAACAAAGTAGAAGAAGTAAGATGCTAGTAAGGTGAACACCAGGGCACATGGGATTGGAAGGAATGAGGGAGTGGACAGGGAAGCAAAGAAGGTGACAGAAGGAGAGGAAAGAAATCAAAACAGTCATTTTGGGATACTGAAAGAAATCCTACCAAACAGCAAGAGTGTGCACAAACAGTGGCCACAAGATAAATCCAAAGAACAGTGGAAGAAGCAGTTTCAAGAGGGACCAAGGTACCACAGACTATCAGCAATAGACAAATCAATGCCATCCAACAAGTACTGGAAAACCACAGTGGGCTGGCCCAAGAGAAATGTTAATGTCCTCACTCAACTACAAATGCAACATGCACCTCTACAGGCATATCTACACAAAATCAAAAAGGTCAACACACCAATGTGCCAGCAATGCAAGGAAGGACTGGAAATGGTGATCCACTACCTAATATTCTGCAAGAAGTTTGATAAACACAGGCAGAAACTACAGAAAGACACAAGAGAGGGCAGAGGACTCGACATGGGTATCCTAGGGGAGAAAAAGAGTTTACTGGGAGTCTTCAGATACATTAACAACACCAAGTGATTCAAAGAGTCACATGGGAACCCAAAGATTTGAGGCAACAGGCACTTTTACAGGCAATACCCACACAACAGGACAACACCAGCATGATTTTACAACTATACTTCACTTCCTAATTCCTAAATCTCATATCATACAACCAACATACCATAATCATTTACCAAGTCTTCTCAGAAGACAGTTCATCATTTGTATAGTTAGAGGCAGACAATGGCATAGATACATGTCTGACATAGGGCACCACCCCACAGGACTTTAAATGGGAATTATAAATTAAAAAATTAAAAAAAGAAGTAAATTTGTAGCAATCACCCAGAGTCTATGCAAATTTTAACTTGTTTCACTGTTTTATTTTCAGATCTTGTTGTAATTGTTAGAGCAACAAAATCAGATAAATCTAAACAATAAATGTAACATTTCACCTTATGCATCAGGAAAAATGACTTGTGCCCTAGGCTGTCCTGAAATGTCCTGGGGTGCCCCAGGCAGCTCAGGGCGCTCAGGTCAAGAGGTTGCCCTGGGGTGCAAGTTACCTATGTATGAAAAGTCTTAGGCTGTCCTGGGGCAACCTGAGGCAACCTGAGAGCGTCCTGAGGCAACCTGAGGCAACCTGAGAGCGTCCTGAGGCAACCTGAGGCAACCTGAGAGCAACCTGAGAGCAACCTGAGAGCAACCTGAGGCAACCTGAGAGCATCCTGAGGCAGCCTTAGTCCCTTTGGATCTGATGCTAGAAAACATATATAAACCAGATATTTGAGTGGTCTCACACAACAGAATAATAATAATAACAATAAAATTATATTCAATTATTCTAAACATCATATATAGTACTAGGTCTAAAGTGAGCCTTTTTACTCACCAGTCTAAGACTAGTCTATCGTCTGAGACGACCTGAGACGACGTCAGGTCATCTCAACGACCTCAGGTCGTCTCAGGTCGTCTCAGGTCGTCTCAGGTGACCTGTTCAGACCACCTGAAGTGGTCTAATTCAGACCATTCTCAGGTGGTCTCAGACCTCTGAGACCACCTGAGAATGCCTGACCTGACCTGACCGTTTAAACCGGGTACAGTGTGATGTTGTCAGGTCTTGAACTCAGGTCACCTCAGGTGACCTGAGACCATTTCAGGTGGCCTAAGGCCGCCTCATACACCCCCTCACATGTCAGGAGGGTTTAGTGTAGTCCTCCGGGACCCTCAGGGAATCTTAAATACTTAAAACGATATTTTAGAAGTTGGCGGCGCAGGTCTTTTCATAAAACGTCAAAAGAGTTATTCCTCTCGACGATAATTATATTAAATTTGTATAAGTCCCAGGATTTTGTTAAGAGATGGTAGAAATTTTTTAAAGGAAAAAACCTTAAATACATTAGATGGGACTGGGTCGTGGTATACGAACTTTAGTACGAATAGACACTAGTACACTGGTTACCAGACACGCGGTAGGTTTTCTATATATTTGGTGGGTGTTAAAACAAAAGAATAAAGGATGAAGGGGTCATAATATGATCATATAAATACATAGTGATAAAATAATAATAAAATAAT